>CM021753.1:3359614-3710349 GCA_011075105.1 Heteronetta atricapilla | reverse complement strand
GGGGGGGCGGGGCCTCCGGGGGGGACCGCGGGAGGGCGGAGGGGAGGAGGGCGGGGATTGGAGGAGGGGCGTTCATTCATGCCGGGCGGCTCGCGGCCACGTGGGGCGGCGGGGGGCGACGGGCGCGGGGCCGGGGAGGGGCAGGGTGGTGCGGGGCGGGGCGGGGCGGGGAGGGGGGGGGACGGGATAGGACGGGATGGGGCCGGGCAGGATGGTGCGGGGCCACGCGGGGCGGTGTGGGACGGGAGGGGACAGGATGGGATGGGACGCGGTGGGGTGGTGCGGGACGTGCGGTGCTTTGCGGGACGGGGCGGTGCGGTACAGGGCGGTACAGCACGTTACAGACCAGCACGGCATGGCATAGTGTGGTAAGGTACGGTGAGATGCGGTGCGGTACAGCACAGCACTGCACGGTGCTGCGGTCCTGTATGGTCCTGTATGGCACAGCACGGTGCAATATAGCACGGTATGGCGTGGTCCAGAACGGTATGGTACAGTACAGCATGGCACGGCACGGTGCAGTACAGCACGGTATGGGATGGCACAGCACTGTGTGGCGCTGTACGGCACTGGTGCAGCACGTTACGGTATGGTATGGTACAGCATGGAGCCACACAGTACAAACGGCTTGATTGAGCCCAGCCCAGCACGCTGCAGAACCTACCTGGTGCCCCAGCTCACATCAGTGTCTATCAACCGCAGTGCCCCCACTCCCCTCCCAGCCCCTTTTCCAGCTCCCAAGCTAGGAAGAGGTCCTCGTTCTGGAAGTGCTGCACTTGGTCTTCAAGCCTCATCCCCATGCACCAAGTGCCATTTGGCCCAGCACCGGCAGGTATCTGCAGCTGGGAGAACATCCCTGGCGCGGCTGCCTGCTGGTTAACGCCTGGATTGCGGTGTCGAGGGCAGTCCTGGGGCCCTGGGCAGGTGGGGGCTCCTTCTGAAGCTCCTTCCTCATCCCATAAAGCACCGAGGGCCAAGGGGAGAGGATCTGAGACCGTTTGGGTGTCACGGGAAATGTGGGGCTTGGGGAGGAGAAGGCAGCCTCAGAGGCAAGTCCCTGAGCCGGTTTGCGGGTTGGCACGGGATAAAGGGTGGAGGAGTTTGTGGGAAAAGACAAGGACAACAAGCAACGGACGTGTCTGACGGTGCTGGGAGAGGGGCAAGGGACACCTTAATTAACCCAGCTCCAGACTTCGTTTGGGGCTCGAGGCCTGAAGTGAATCAGGATGGGCACCGGGAACATTAATCACTTCTGAAAATTAATCTCTTCGCCTCCGTGCTCCCATTTGTAACATGGGAGCAGAGACGGTGACCTTTGCCAAGGGCTTGGGCGAACAACGAACCTCCGGATCAATACGAGTACGAGCGCCACATGTCAATGGCCACGCGCTGACGCCCTGCTCCCTGCCGGGGGGATGCCCAGGCACGGTGGTCCCCAGGGCTGCCAGACCTGGCAGGCTCTGTTTTGTGCCATCCTTACCAAACTGGACAAGTTTGGGTTTGAATGTGGGCATTTTTTAGCTGTGATGCGCGATCGGTTCCTTTGGCTGACCCCAGTACCTCCTGTCAGGTGTACAGCCCTGGAAAGAGGCAGGACCTTGCAGGACAGATGGCTCCCATAGATCACAGAGCACATTTCACCAGGAAAATAATGCTTTTATTTATTTATTTATTTATTTATTTATTTATTTTCCCAAGGAATCCTTTGCAAACGCTGCCTACGTCTGTAATGAATATAACCCTTTCTGATGATTCAGTGACATGCTGTAAAATATCATACTTGGATAAGCATTTTCTGTGTATTTTTTTCTGACCCAGACTCATATTCATGTCAGCTCTGCATGATGCAGTGCCGTAATATTCAAATTTTTGGTAGCCAATTGCTCTTGATATTTATATCCATTTTTAAGGGAATCACAATGAATAAATGTGCCCAGCTATAGCTTTATGCAAAACAAGCCGTGTGTAAATCAGTAAATCATTAGTAGGAATTAATCACTTCCAAAGGCTGAGGACTGGATCTCCTTTCAAACTCCTGTTTACGTGTTTCAGAACTCACCAGGAGAAAACACAGCACGTGTGATAAGTTGGGTCCCCATCGCAGCCCATTCAGGCAGTAATGCTGGTTTGTGCCCGATCAAACGATCTTTTCAAACCAAGGTGTCGGGCACAGTGCTCTGGGCTTGTTTTGCCGAATAAAAGTTGAATTTAGAGACTGGAAACAGCAAAGAACAGAGGAGGATGACAAAATCCCATTTAACGCTTCCCTCTGTAACTCCACCTCCAGAACCGAGAGCCAGGTGGCAAAGTCTCTCTTTTGTAAAACAACGGGAAGGAGAGGAGGACAGGGGAGACACGACCCTAAGTTGGGCAGCAAGGGAGGGGGTGAGAGGTGGCCCCATAAACACCAACCTCCAGGGCTGGATGTGCCTCTCGGTGTGCCGCGTGGCCCCGTCCCCACGCTGCTGCAGAGGTAACGCTGCCTGAACGGCTCCGTCGGTATTTCAGGAGGTGGAAAGAGCCTGTGCTTTTTCATTATTACATTTATTATTTATTTTTTTTACAGAGCTTTTCCACAGCTGTATCATCCAGCAAATCCCTGCAGGAGGGCGTCCAAGTTTTCTAGCAAAAGGCAGCTCCTTCATTATGCCTTACCAGGAATATTGGCATGCAGTCCCTTCCCTGTTCAAGGAATAAACAACCCCATGGGCGATGTTCGATATTATTCATTCTTTCTGTGACTGTGACAGCATCAGAAGGCGCCTACCTAATGCAGCTGGAGCTGTGCCGGGGGAGGACGGATCGGGGCGAGCTGGGCACGCGGGGAAGTGGTGCTGGGGGTGCTGGCGGCAGGACTCCATCCCCATCTGGATCCAGGTGATGGGAGTGCTTGGGCTTGCTGCTGCTCGAGGATGCTGTGATTAGGGACCAGGACACCTGCTGGGAGCCCGTCCCCAGGGAGCTGGGGGAATTCTCCCCATGGGTTTTGTGCAGGAGGTGCTGGTTCCTCCTCCGCTCTCTTCCCGGTTTAGGTTCAGCTCCCGCATGGTGCCAACGGGATCGGTGAGGCTTGGCAGTGCAGGGCCAGCACGGGATAACTTAGCAAGCGATAACTTGGAAGTCAGTGGCTGAGACGACAGTGATTTTAATTACAAAACTAGTGAGGAAGGGAAACAGTGACTTGTGGAGTACAGTTGATGCAGATGTGCAAGGTCTTCTCACCACGGTTAGCATGAAGTGTATATGGTCCTGTAACCATCTGCAAAGTGTCCATAAAGAATTGTTCTCACAGGGCCAAGATGAATGCAAAAGATGCTGTTGTGATCTTTTATTGAATCAATGAAACTTAGATAAAGCAGTCACTAAATTCCTATTTACACAACAGACCTTAATGGCTCCAAAGGAAGCACTCAAATGTATTCGACAAATAATCCCTATTTATGAAAGCCCCGTAATATGCATTTACATAATCCCCACTTTAAAAAGCTGTATCAGCTCTAAAGTTCCTCAGCTCAGAGATAGGCCCCGGGGGATTAGAAGCACCAACCAAAACAAAGGCAGGCAGAACGTAGGCACGCACACAGCCACAAGAGCACCGAGATCCCCGCGCCCAGCGGGGCACCGGGACGACGTCCCGGCCTCGTGCACACACCTGGGAGCGCACGCACGGCTCTGCGGGGGGCTCGGCGTGATCTGGGGCACGCACATCAAGTCCCTTTCAGCTTCCTGAGCTGTTTTTTTTTTTTTTTCCCTCCCCAAATAAAATATCCCCTCGCTTAATCATGTGTGCTCGCTGCCCTAAAGAAACGGCTCGGCTGCATGAATGGCCTGGGAGGGCCGCGGCAGCTTTCGGAAGCGGTCGGCTTGGCGCGGAGCCAGCGGGCCCCGGGTTTTACTCATCCTCGAGAGGACCGGACGCTTGCTAATATTCCCACGTGATGGATGGGGCATTTTGCTGTCGGAGGTGCTGTCCTTGAGATAAGAAGTATGACAGGGCAGAGATCCGCACCGAGCATGTTAATGCCGCTGGAGGGTTTGAATAAAGAAGAGCCGTGCCTCAGCGTGGAAAACAAGCCGGCCCTGAAATGCTGATTGTCCAAAAGAAGCGCGGGTTTGGGATATTGATTTGTTACCTCCTTTAATTTTAGTCTGATGAGCAGCGGTCCGATGTTTAGGAGTGAAATGCCACGGGGGCTCATTTGGTGAAACGGGAACGTCACAGTCCTGGTGGCTGCTGAAGTACAGACTGGGCTCAGCCGGGCTGAGAAAGGGAAAAACACAGAGCAGAATTCATTTCCAGCTTCAGAGAGAGATGCGAGCGCTGCCAGTAGGTTAACCATGTGTGCGTGCCTTTTGTTTCAAACTCTGCCATTAGCATTTATAATAAAAATAAAACAGCAATATTGGGATTTACCTGCGGTGAATGCCCGTGTGCTGCTGGTGGGGTTTTATCTGCTAAAACCTTGTCCCCTCCAAAAGCTTCC
Source organism: Heteronetta atricapilla (assembly GCA_011075105.1). Taxonomy (NCBI): domain Eukaryota; kingdom Metazoa; phylum Chordata; class Aves; order Anseriformes; family Anatidae; genus Heteronetta; species Heteronetta atricapilla. The sequence continues at coordinate 3,705,865 of CM021753.1, read as the reverse complement.
AGCTTGTCAGCCTGCTCCTAAGGTGCTGCAAGCCCCGTGCCCAGAGCAATTGCCCAGGTCGCCCTCAGCCATGCCTGGTCCTTCTCCAGTAGCCAAATGGGCTTCTCCTGGTTTGCCAGGGCAGGGCAGGTCCCGAGCTCCCCTTTCTTGTTCGGCAGGGGCCGTTCCTGCCCTCCTGGCCCCGAAGCCGCCTGCGCTCAGCCCTCGGGGAGCCTCCTGCAGGCAGCGGGCAGTTCAGGGCTTCGCCTCCCAGCTGAGCGCGGGGGTAAAGGAGGGCTCAGCACCGGACTGCAGGGCACCAAGCACTTCTCCTCCGAATAACACGAAAAGCTTGGGGATTCTGCTCGGCGGGTCCCAAGCGCCGTTCCACCTTAATAATGGAGCTTGTGAGCGAAGGTTTCCATTTAATGAGGCTCTTTGCAGTTTACATAAAACAACCACATGAATAAATACTCAGTTTAGAAAAGATAAGACCTGGGGATGAGTTTGGCGGGGGTTCAGCGTGGAGGATTATGCATACAGCAGATAAAGGTGCCTACAGTCGTGCCGTCACTTGATCTTGTCAATCTGAAACCACCTCCAACACGGAGAAGCAGCCCGTGCTCGCCGGCGCGCGACGGGTAACGGGAGCTGGGGAATGCCCACGCCTGGACCCGGCCGTCCCCAGGAGCTCTTGTGTCCCCGTGCCTCCCCGGCAGCCAGCCGTGAGCACGGCCACTGCAGCAACCTGCACAGAGCCTGCCGAGGGAGGAGAATCGCATGGAAACCGCTCACTTTCCACCTTCCAAACATTCAGCATCGGGCACGTGTATCCCTTTCGTCTTCCCACCCTGCACTGATAACCCGAACTCTGTTTCCACAGCTGGCCCTCCCGCAGCGGCAGGCGACGCTTCCCAGGCTGGCTACCCAAACCCTGGTGTTTTGAGAAACGCTCAGCTGCAGAAGAACGGGGAGGCAGATATTTTCTTTGTGGCGAGGCTGAGGTGTGAGGGTTGGGAGCTGAAGTGATGAAACCCTGCAATTTTGTTGTTACTACAAATTATGCCTTGTTTAAACCCTCCTCCTCAGGTTTTGATCTGTTGTACCGGTGCTAATCCATATATTTACACTGTGCCAGTCTGGATTCAAAGTGGTATAAATGCAGCTCATTACCAAGACCGCAGCCCTCCCTGGCTGCTGCCGCCACCGTCACTCTGCCACCGTGTTGGCGCTCTCTGTGACTCATCACTGGCCCTGTTTTGGTAACTGAGGAGGGGGACAAGGGTTCAGCAGGAAGGAAAGCATCCATTTCTAATGAAACTCAGTTCATGTGCCTCTAGAGAACAGCAGCCAGCCCTCAGACCACGTGTCGCTGCTTCCCCTGCCCGTGCCCCTCAGCAGCCAGGGGGGCCCTGCCTGGCGCCTTGCTGGGCTCCCCATCTCCAAAGCGAGGGAAATGGTGAGCGACTGAGGCAGGGGATCACAGCCGGGGCAGCATGGTGCTAAGCACAGGCTGGTTGGTAAGTAGGGTGCCACCACCAAGTTTCATCGCTCCGTGCTTCTTTTGAAGCCAAGCTCAATGGCGAAAGCGCCAAACTTGGTCAGTTCCAAGGCTCATCCTCCAAGAACTCACCCAGTCAGCCTGCTTCGGTCCTCCCTTTGGCCTTTTCCTTACCTGTTTAAATTATTCTCTTAACCTCTACCTTCTTTAGTCCTGTAGAGAGCCCTAAATGAGATTACCAGGGGTTGCACCACAGGACCAACATAACACAGCCAGACATGCAAGGTCTCACCTGGCAGACAATGCAAGGAGGTTTCTTAAGCAAGCAGAGTATCGAACTGAGTGGGAAGAGCAGGTGCTGCAAGAGACAAACCTTCCTAGCCATGATGCTGGACCAATTCACACTATTATGTTTGGAGAGGAGGATCTGAGGATGAGGAGCTCGCTGGGTGCTTTGGCAGGATGCTCTATCGGTGAGTCACTGCTCTGCTGGAGCCGCACCAGCCCCTTGGCCAGACAAGCTCTGCTTTCATTAACTCTTTCCTGCAGGAGAAGCAGAAGCCAATTAATTACAACGTAGACTTTATTCCATTAAACTCCTCCAAGCTCCAGGGGAAGAGCCTTAAGACTCCACTCTGATCCTGTTGCCACTGACGCCAGTAAAAAGCTCTCCACAGACATGGATGGGAGGAGGCGTTAATTCCACGTCTGCTTTCAGCCTGGAGCACGGCCACACTCGGTGCCGGTGCCCGGGGGGGACCCCTCCGAACGCGATCCCTCTGCCCCCAGCCCCAGGGAGATGCATTGCCTGTGGAGCCACTGCTGCTGCTCCCAGCGACAAGGGGCCGAGCGGCCGTCCTCCCTGCGGCCACACGCTGCCGTCACCAGCAAAACCCTCCCGGATCTTATCGTAAGCATTCCTCCTCCTGCTCCCCATAAAGACAGAAATCAAAGCTCTCCACCTTCCAGTTTGAAGGGACGCAAATTAATTGGATTTTGAAAGAGGGATTACCAGATCCGCAATGACAGATCGCGGCTCGGTCCTGGCACTTGCTGTTGTGTTCCCAGAAGAGAAATCTCCCCGAGCAGGGACTCAGTCCCAGCTCCACAAGGCTGCGTGTAAGCGGGCAAATCCGAGGCAAGAACTGTTCCTCAATCTCCCCTTCAGGAACTATTTGCTTCAAAGAAGTCAGAGGACCTAAAGCAGGCTGGCTGTGTCGTGCGGCACTCGGCAGCTGACAGGGCAGGAGCAGATCCCGCTTGTTTCCAGAAACAGTGAAATGCCATTAAATGGCGTTTAACGAGGTCTGATGCCGCAATGCCACGCACCCTACAGTGCGCACACACCTGTTTTCTTAATTCCCGGGTAGATAACCCAGGTATTTGGTGCGGAGTAGGTACAGTGATACAAGCAGTGAGTTATTTGTACAGCATACAAAAAAAAGCAACAGTTCTTCTGGATATAGGACAGCCTAGTTCAAAGTCAAATTTCTCTTTGTTCCTCGTGTGTTGCAAGTAGCTCGCTGGCGAGGGCCCAGCACTCCTCAGACTGGTTACAGGACCGTCTCATCTGAGCTACGATCTGTGCCACAGCTTGTATTTCTTGTCTTTTGTTTAGCTGCACCGTGGGCCAACAAACTCCCACTGCAGTCAGCAGGCCCTCAGGACCTGGCCTTTCTCCTGAGTCACGGTGCGGCGATGTGTCACCTCCCCGCTGTGACTCCTGCTCCGAACACTTCTCGTCCCATTCCCGCTTACTGGGGTCGCCGCTTCCCTGTGCCCCGCTGACCGCAGCCACATCTGTGCTTCCCAGGGGAAGGGCAGCAGGGTGGGGAGGGGGAGAGCCCGCGGCAGACGGTGCTCTGGTCACTTAGGGACACAAAACCAGAGAGTTCCCATTAAGGGGCTGGTTAAAGGGCTCAGAATGGGGTATGGAAGTGAAGAAAAATAGGTTAGGCAGACATCACATTTCATCTTTATTCCTTTCTCTGTCAATCCCTTTCCTATTGTCTAGTAAATTCTTTTTCAGGGGACGGTGGTTCGGCAATTCAGAATTGCTTAAATCCCCCAGATGAATACGACCTCACACGGGGCTTGTTTAATATTCAGGGTCAGATTTTGAATGGCTTCAGTGCCTCAGCTCAGCTTCAGTTGTTTCTGCGAAGTTATAAGCTTGCAGGAAAAAGATATGCAAAAAAAAAAAAGCCCCTGATTTACGCTCAATTTGTAGTTCTGCCATTTGTAGGTGCTCGAAGAAGAGCAGGCCATCCTTGCATATGGCTTTTTGTGAGCAGATCTCTACATGAACAAAGAGAAAGCGCACACTTTGCCGACGTGTCTCAGTGGAGCAGATTCTTACAGAACGGAGTTGTTGAAGCCTGCACAAACTCAGAAGGCCCCTGCGCTGCCCACCTTCCCAGGCTGAAGTCTCCCACCTTTGTTGATGGAGTCTTGCAGCGTTTCGCAGGCCGGCTGTCCACAACCACACGATCACAAGCCCTGTTTCCACCCTTCAGCTGTTACAAACAGGTGCTCCACGCTTCCGAAGCAAGGATGCGAGTGAAGGCTGCCCATTTCTTCCAGAAGTCCACGGCACCTCATACCTGTGCCCAGCAGCGAAAACACATCAACTTGCTTAGACTGGACAAAGCGTAAGGTTAAGGTTCATTGAAACTAATAAAGAAAAATACATACTTTTAAATAACTGAAGGAGATCTTCAGTTGAAGAGCATTTTCTCTCTGTCCTCGTTTAATCCACATGATCATAAGTTATTATTCTGAATTCTTAATGCATCAGAATGGCAGCAGGTAACTTCGCAGGCAGCAGCACAAGACTCACGACAAGCTGGCAAGGTCATAGCTGGCTGGTAAAACCAAAACCTTTGGGATCTTTCTGGGCAGACGGCTCAGAGGCCAGTGACAGCAGCCATGGCCAGCGTTCCCCTCCTGACTGCCCCATGGATGAGCGCGGCTCCAGGCGCATACTGCGATGGGAGAGCCAGAAACGCAGCACGAGGCTGGCCCCCAGCTGGGCTGCTGCTGGTGCGATGCAGACAAAGCCTCCAGGAAGGAACCAAGAGGAGACCCTCACCCCTGGGAGGTGTTATGAAGGTTGGTGGGCACCTGTGGATCACGCAGGTGCAGGGCTCTGCCTGTCAGCGAGGACGCAGGGTGCACCCTTCCTGCAAGCCAGTGCTTCCCTGCCACTGCCGACCGCACATGCACAGGGCCATGGGCAGGCTGCAGGCACCAGCTAGGGTTTTTAACCAGGTAAACCACGGCTAACAAAACTCTAACACAGCTATCAACCACCTGAGACAGAAGGCAGCTGCTGGCTCCTAGGGCAGCACTGCGGGTAGGCGAAGCGCTGATGACATTTACCGAAGAATTTCCTTTCCACACCAGGCAGTGAAACCAACTTTGGCTAGCACGTGTTCTTTTCACTAGCTTTTTTTGTTGCTGTTGTTTCAAATTCCTACTTGGAGATCTTGCTAAAGCTGTGTACAGAAACGAGGCAGGAGAGCTGTAGAAGTGGTGCCAGTTGGAAGGCTCATGCCCCCCTCTGCTTGCACGGCTTCAGAGCCGCAACCTCTCCTCCGCGTTCAGTAGTATTTTCATTAGATACCTGACCTCTGATTCTGATTAAATAACTTGTATAATTAGATTGAGACATCTGCCCATCCCTGGGGGAAGAAATCCTTTTCAGCACTGGACCAAGTCTGATTTGGTTAATTACCTTAGCAGTTCTGTATTAATACACAGTTTCTTGATGGCAAGAAGCTATGGTATTAGGTTTATTCCTCCTGGCTTTCACAATGCTGGAGTAAGACAGTTCAGGGATTAGGAACCAGGCACCGAGCCCAGGATTTCCCTCCTCTCTTCACTCATCTCAGCATTCTTCCCCTCTCTTTTTGCTGATTAAAATATTCAGCTTTACTTGCCTGTTGAATGCAGTTTCCAGGCTCTTTGTTTGACGTGCGAGGGGAACGTATTCCCAGTGACTGCCGCAGAGCAACGCGTCCTGGGATGCTTTGGAGCAATTACACTTCTCGGGGTTCTTTGGAGATGCGAACCTGTACCAACAGACAAATGCATTATTTTGGGCTCCTCGGTTCATCCTCCGGAGGCAGAGCACCCACATGCAGCCTGGGAAGTGGAACGGGCACCAGAGGAGAGCGAGGCAGCAGCACGCTCTGCGCACCCCAAGTTGGAGCTTCTGCAACCAGCAGACAGACAGACACCGTCCTTCGGGCGAGCACGGCCAGAACTGCACCACCTGGCAAGTGCTCAACAAGGAGCGATGGAGATTTGCATCCAAGCCCGGAAACCCCCCCTGGGAGAAGTGGGTGGCAGCAAGCCCAGTGGGCGCTGAGCCCTGGGGTGGGTGCTGCCGGCTGACGCTGCCCCTGGGGCGCAGGCGGCTCCTCCGCAGCCCTGGGTGCTGCCCCCCCAGCTCGCCCATGGGACTGAGCACCCCCCTGTGCCACCAGCGCTGAGCCAGGGGCCAAAGAGTGCTGCTGGCAACGGTGAGAACTCAATCAGAGCAAAACGAACCTTGCGCAATGGAGCATTTTTCTATCAGCAGATGGAAACACCTAATAAGATGTAAATCATCCGTTTGATAACCGAGCCGTTACAGAACTAGAGATTCAGGCTTCCCAGGGAAACTTCAACTCTCAGAGCCACGTATTTACTATTTATGTGACTTGCCAGCCTATCTAAGGGCTGTCTGAGGAACTCTTCCTTTTCAGAGCGCTACGCGGGCAGCCAGAAGGCGCTTTCACATAGAATTGTCCGGACACTTCTCAGAGCAAAAATATATTCAGTGCGGGACTTAATTGTAACACAAAATCTGTGAGTTTTAGATAAAAGTGATAGGGAGTGCAGATCACGGGGGAGGAGAGGCACAGGAGCAGAACAGCAAATGCCTATAGGAGGTCGGACCGGAGAGATCCTGTCCAGCCCAGGAAGACAGGGAGGGCAGCACAGCGCTCGCAGCGATGCCTCTCCACGGCACTCTCCCGGAGTCTGACAGTTTACAGAGATTTCCCATGGCAGAAGTGATGTTTGTTATTCAATAGCTGTTAGGGTGTTTTTTGTTTTCCTTCCACTGCTTCGTCCAGCTTATTTTTTTTTTTTTTCTAAATTCATGTAAACATCCAACACCCACAACGCTCTGCAGCAAAGGCTTCTGCAGATAAATGACACGTTGTGCAAAGAGCCACCTCCTGTTGTTTGATGAACCAGAGCCAATGAGCAAATCACCTCTGGGTGACTTCCTCGTGCTACTCACAATTTTGGAGACTGCTGTCCTTCTGTCCTGCACCTTCTTCCTGCTGAGGAACCACCATCTACGGAGCTGTCCCTTGTGTGGTTGCTCTGCTACAGCCTGGACCAGCTTCGTTGCCATTTCCGCATGTTTTCCAGGTATACAGGTGCTTCGACAGCGAGAACAAAGAGAACTAAATAATTTCACCTCATTTCTGACAGATGTGGCTCCCAAGAGCACTGGATCAGCCACGGCGGTGAAGTGCCTCGCAGGAGCTGAGACCGCTGTATGGCAAAAAAAAAAACAACACAGTTAAGAAAGATTTAAGGGCAGCACAACTTAGGAGAGTTTGTGTTAATATCTAAAGCAGCCCTTTGCTGGGCAACCAGTGGAAAGAAGCTTTCTCACGTTCCTTCTTAAAGCACAGGGTTTCTTACAGCACCCCTCACCACAGCACTTCCCGGCGCCTCGCCACAGACCAGTCTCACTTTGAGCCCAGCATCGCTTCCCCTCCGCTCCATTCTTTTAGGTCAGAAGGTGACTAAAGGTTGGATAGTACCCCGGCTACTTTTCTTTCCTTGCAACTTTCACACAGAAGCATGAAATACAACCGGAGACATTTCGAGCACGACAATGGATCACCTCGCGCTGACGTGCCGGCCCAAGGTGTCTATTATTTATAGCTCTCATTTTCTTGGAGCAAATCTGCATGGACCAAACTCCTGGTGGCTGACAGGCCCCCAGCCGTGCAGCTCTCAAGTCGGCGTGGATTGGGGCGAGCGGGGCAAGGCAGCAGCCAGGTTTCACCCCGTGTTACATCACGCCGTACCTCGCTGCGCTGCACCAGCCTGGCTGCAGGCTGCGGAGACCGGGGGAGAGGAGGATTGTGCCAGAAAACAGAGCCTGCTCGGTGCTGGGGGTATTTTGTTATTCCTCAGGGACCGAGGCTGCTGAGCAGGTGCAGGGGGAGCAGCCGGAGCCACCCATGCCATGAAGCAGCAGCACTCAGGGGAATGCAGCCTGGTGTCGGGGACCTGGTGGTGCTCACGTATGTGTGGTGTCCAGGAGCAGCTCCAAGCACACTGTGTCGCTCAGCCTGAGAGAAAGCAGACTGCTCTGGGACAAGCTAACCACTCCTGCACCTGATTTGAAACAGAGCTGCTGCCTGGTGTCAGCAGATGAACTGAAGAATCGATCCGGCAGGAGCCAGCCATGCGCATTTACCGGGGACCTGTCGTCTCCTTCACCGGTGCCATCCAACAGCGGTCCTTGGGGCAGGAAGCTCCCTGGTGCACAGGGCAGTAGAAGCTCCTAGGCCTCGGCTCAGCCCCAACAGCTAAATTTCCAGGTGCCACAACCTAAGACGAAAGGGAAGGTGCAACATACCTTTGGCTGAAGGTGCCACAGAAGCCACGCGAAGCTGATAGCTCTTCAAAAGCGGCTGGGGGTTTATCTTCAGGGAGCTTCTGTCAAGAGAAATGCCGAATTACAAGAAGAAGCCAGCAGGAGGGACGGGACAAGATACATGAGTAAAACCATACTGCATCTCTCTGGCATCTCCCCTGAGCACACCGCAGCCCCCCCAAGCCCCCGCAGCCCGAGGAGCTGCCCCGCTCCCGAGCCCTCCCACAGGGCTCCTCCGATCGCAGCCCACCTGCCAAGAGGGGCCCAAGCAAAGCGAGATCCAATTGCACAAAGCTGGATCATGTATCATAAAGACAGCTTTGCTTAGTTAATCCTCTGATTGATTTTAAGGCCTCGCAGAGACTGAAAGACTATTAAGAGATTTGTGCTGGCAGTGCTCCCCAGCGCAGGCACCGTCTGCTGCGGCTCACCTGATGCTCACCCAGTCGTGGCCTCAGCCCCTTCCGAGGACGGGGCAGCCCTTGAACCCTCCACTTAAATTCTATTCCCTTTCACTACCTATTTGTTGAAACTCCCTCTGGAGGGCTAGCACTCCTACACAAAGCCCTGGGGGGGGGTGCAGACCTTGGCACCATGTCCAGGTACCCCATGGGACACCCCACGGCGCAGGGTGCTGATCCGGGGACTTGGGGCCACCTTGGCTGCACCCCTGCTGCCACGCTCCTGGGACTCCCAGCACTCGGTTTGGGATTTTCTCCACGGTGCAGGAGGGGCCGTGCCTGCAGGCTCACCGTCCCCGCTCCCTGCCAGCGTCCCAGGGCAGCGTGCTTGCCTCGCTCCTGCCGCCCGGCTTGGCAGGAGCCCTGCAGCGCATCCCCAGTCGCTCCCTGTCTCACTCCTTCCCCATCACCAGCTCTGCCTGGACGGGATGCAATGTGCTGAGTGTGCAGAGCTGGAACGCTCGCTCTCGCCTTTGACTGCAACTGCTCATGTGCCTGCCTGTTTGCTCCAGCACCTGCCTCCTCATGTCCAGATTCCAACTGCAGATAATGCAACCCCGCTAGCCTCCTGGGCAGGGTTGTGTATGCTGGGAGAAATGCTGGCCTCGAAAACTGGGCGTGAGTCTGTGGGATTCTTCAGAAAGTTTCTGCTGCTGGCTCGCCTGGCAGAGGCTGAAGCCTGACCCTCAGCTCCAGTAAGCTCCAGTCCCCGCCAGCAGCTCGTGCCCAGATAACTGGCAGGCAGGCTCGGCTGCTTCTCCTCTTTCCACTGTCCTGGACCCTTTTTGTCAACCCCAAAGCTGGGCACTGCTGTTTTATCCTCTTGGTTAGGTAGGTGCCTTCTGTGTTGCAGCAGAAGGAAGCTCTCCAAGGAGCAGTTCCTGAAGCAGCGCCTCAAATTGTTCTTTCCCTTTTCAGGCTTGGACCAGGGCACCGGCACCCTGCTGAGCTGAGCCCTGTGGGCACCCCCGGGCAGGGAGAGGTGCTCAGCACACACCACGGTCAGCACAGAGAGATGCAAGCCACAGATGCCACCGGGAAGGGTCTTGGCCACATTCAGCCACGGCGGCCTCATCCTGCAGCACACAGAACAGGCTGCAGCCTGCTCCCTGGTGCTGGCACACTGCTGCGCTGCGGCTCGGGCCCCAGGCTGGCATCGAGACCAGGCTGTGAGTGGTGCTGTTGTTCAGGGAGCCGCAGCCTCCTGGATTTCCTCCCTGGGTTACGCTACAACTACGGAGGTGAAAGTCTTGGGCTGTGCCCAGTCCAAGTCCAAGGCGCGCTCCCCAGCTCTCCTGCCCCGTCTGCTTCAGCAGAGACTGATGCCAGGTGCTGTGCGGAGCTGCAGCTCCAGCAGAGGCGGGCAGGGCAGGCTGCAGAGGTGGCACAAAGCTTTCCTTTGTGTCCTTGGGCTGCTGCTGCCAGTTCTGCAGTGCCATGGGGCCGGCAGCTCCCCCGCGGCACGCATTTGGCGATGCTCGGTCCGGGTCTCGGGGCGTGCACGGCGCAGGAGACCCACCACAGACAGCACCGGCGGAGCCAACTGCAAGAGAGGTTTATTGCAGCAGCTTGAAAGAGGATGAAAAACTCCGGGGAGGGCTCTTAATGTGCCAGGAGCCTTCAAATGGAAAGATCCCAAACCAACAAGGCCTGGTTCGTAAGCACCAAACCCTTCACCTGGCTCTGCCACGGCCGCCTGGCCCCGCTCTGGGGCTGAGAAGCGGCACGGAGCTGGGGGCTTCAAGGAGCAGCCCCTGTGCCAGAAAGGAGAGCTCAGGGTGGGAATTATCACGGGGAACATCCAGACTGAGTTCTGGAAGGTCTGTAGGGAGCATACCCAGCAACTTTGCTGCTTGTCAGCGTGACCAGGAAAGGGAGAGGCCAGAAACTTGGAACCACTCGACTGATACACAGCACAGAGGCGCAAAGAGGGTGAAACAGCCGAGAATGAGGTCCTACAGCCGCCATGGAACGGGGGCTTATTAAAAGAGGTTGTGCCAAACAAGTCCAAAAGATGTCTCAACTTGAGACACCAACACAACACTTGACACTACACCGCCAAAGAACTTCAAGAAAGCAGAGGGCAGCAAGGAGGAGAGCCTCCGTGGGGCACAGCGTGGGCCTGGGCTCGTGGGTGCTGGTGCCGTGCCCTCTGTGTCCCCAGCCCTGGCTCTGCCGAGCTGGTGGCAAGGCACAAGCTGAGCCCACGGAGGATCCAGCTCCCGGATCTGCTCCTCTGGGGGAGCACAGAAGGGCAGCAGGACTTCACAACCTGCTCACTTCAAACGCTCAGCTGCCATGCCAGGGCGAGGAGCTGCCAGGATTGCCGGAGCTGCCTCGTTCCTGCCTTTTTTAATAGTATGAGAATTTTGAAGCTGCAAGACAGGAATGCGGGCAGAGCCCTGGCGGCTCCATGTTGCTCAGCTGAGCAAAGCTCTGTTAATAACCCGCAACCCCCAGAGGGAGGGAGGGAGGGCCGGTTCTGTTTTTGCTTAACCAGGGTCTCCTGCCATTCCTCCATTATAATATCAAAGACCTGGGTGCTGAGAACTAGATACAAAAGCAAGAGCAGCCCCAAATGGACATGTGCCAAACCCGTGGATCTCAGTGGGGTTTGCTGCAGGAGGGCAGGATTTTAAGCCGTAGTCTGGAGAAGCAGAGACTCAGGGGACAGGATCAGTCTCTAATTATCGTGCAGTTAATGCAAAAGAGCAGCAGAGTGAGGAGAGGGAGGGGCAGCAGACACCAGCATGAGAAGCACTGACCTGGAGCTAAGGAAGGAAAAGTTTAGGCTAGACACAGAAAAAAATATATATATTATAAAAAAAAAATGACTGGCACAAACCAGACTCCTGCAGGGAGAAGCTGAAACACTCGGCTGCAGGAAGTACTTACAAGGAAACCAGAGGCAGCCTTAGCAGGAACGGTGCAAGAATGAGGGCAGCAAAAGTGCCTGGCTCCGACCCCAGGACCAAGGGGGCTCTGCCAGCCCTCCCATGGGGCAGCCATCGGCTGGCGGCTTCCGAAAGACCCCGGGTGCTCAGCACCTCTACCTGGGACACGAGGGGATGCTGGAGATGTAACGGAGGCATCACTTTCAGCAAGAGCCGTTTGGACATTCAACGTGCCAGTCTATCAAAAATAGACGTGCTGGTTAGAAAACCCTCTAAGGGGGAACGAGGGCTGCTCCCAACAATCTCTTTTTCCAGGAAAACCAATCTGCAGCAAGCACCAGGTGCTGTCGCATTTTAATCTAAGCTAAGTGACTCCTGTTCCTGCCCCGGTCCTGAATACTCGATTACTCGCCATAAATCACGCCCAGCCCCGCAGCCCCTCCATCCCATAAGGCTCCCCCCCGCCAGCGCTCGTGGTTCTGCCACCACCCCATCGATCCCGCTCACGCCAAGCGCCGCCAGCCCACCGCACCCCGTGTGGTTCCCACTGCCCACGGAATCCCCCGGTTTCCAATCCCAACAGCCCTAAACCTCAAACAGAAGGCGGTTTCTCCATGGGAGGGTTTTCCTAGTGGGTCTTCCTGCCTCCAGCGTTTCCTTTTTTCCTCCAGTTTCCTTCATCCACGAGGTGCTTGGTGACCCCGGAGCGCACGGTGCTCGCATGCGACCGCCCCGAGTCGGGGTCAGACAGTGCGGGGGCGACCACGGCCTCGTGAAGACCTGCGGAGAACAGGATGCTCTGCCACATTTCTGTGGCTCTGCCCAAGCACATTTCAGGGTCTCCCCCTTTTCCAGGGGTCCCCCCTCCAATGCCTTTGGGCTGCTTTGGGTGCCAGCACCCTGCGCAGCACCCAGAGGAACGAACCTGAACATCTCAGCTGTCCTCGACTGCCACCGGGGCCAACAGCCCACGACGGGATGGGAACGCTGGAAATGGCCATTTTCTGGCAGAGCCTGCCGAGGGAAAAGAATGGTTTTGTCATTTTTTTTTTCAGATTGTCATTTCGAGGGCTCAGAATTTCACTACAAATATTTTGACACATCCAACCAAAAGAGTATCAAGCTCTTTGGCGTATGAGTTGGCTGTACAGTAATTTTAATATTTTATATTTAGACATTCTGACAACATGAATGCAATCGTGCAGAGAAACAATCCACGCGACCTAAACCCCAAGTAACACAAAATGTGTTGGAATAGAAATGTTAATCTGGGTCCTTGTGCGTAATTAGAAGGAACCTTGCTACCACTTTGAATATTGTCCAATGAATTGTCTGGCAGATCCCTCGTGGACTGAGCGAATACCTTCAAACAGCTGAGGATTAGAACTTGGCTGCACTTGCTATGGATGGAGCCAGGCAGCAAAAACAAGTAAACCAAATGGTAACGGAAACTTCGACAAAAACGTAATTCCACTGTTAGTTGACTCATGGTTTTGGCTGGAAATGTACATTTACCTAACTGCCCCTTTGTATTGCAATGAGTCAAATCCAATTTCCTATCAAACTTGTAGGCGGCAGCCAAGAAAATCACGTTTAATTGAGTTGATTATGACACTCACTTTGGACCTTGCTGGATGGGGACCGTCTCGCTGCCCAGGTTCCTCACCCAGCCTGACGTTTCATGCTGCCTTTCAGAGACGAAGCGCAAGGCACATCTAGCAAACACGTTCCTTCCAGTGAGCCTAAACTGGAATCCCTAAAGGAACTGGGACCTAGCATGAAATCTTTGTGAGATTGGAGCCCATTGGTCCTGGAAGGACCCAGGAGGCAGCGCCTCCACATTTATTTGAGAATACATCGGTTAGTCCAAAACCATGGGTGCCCTATTAATCCCCGGGTTACAGCACAGCTGTGGCAGACCTTACCGCTCAGCACCACCTCTCCTGGGAGATGAGCTGGTGGCTACAGCCACAGCCACCCAACAAAAGTTCCCACTAGCCATAAACATCTTATCTTCCACCTGACCTCGTACTTGGCCATTCCCTATCTCAGGTCAGGAGAATTCCAGCCCTGGACGCGCAGCTCGACCTTTGAGTTTCAGGAACGGGCCCGTCCACAGCCAAGGAGAGACTTTTGGTTTCTTCCCACCGAGAGCTTGTTTGTTGTAGCCTCAGATGAATCCTTCCTATAGCTGTGGTTAACCTCTTCCTATGGTTAGGCTCCTTATGATTCACCTATGCTAAGCATTTTGCAATTAAACTCCCCCATAGAGCAAAACAAGCCTTTATTATAGCTGCAGAAGGCCTCTGTCTCTGGCTGAACCGGGTCTTCTGCTTTTGTTCCCATGGCTTTTTCGTAACAGCTCTGCTCGTTCTCATCCTTGGCTTGTAAAGCAGTGTGACCATAGGCTTTCATGAGACGGCTTTAAAACATAGGCAGAAAAGGTGGTGGGGCTGGTGGGGTCTTTCAGCCTACTTCATAGAGGCCTGCATTCTTTGAGGCTAATCCTTTGTTCTTTGGTGGAAAAAAAACACATTTTCATAAGATAGGTGAATCATCCATTCCCCTCCAGCAAAGTGAGTCCCCAAAAGAGAGTGAGGTACGTATCTTAGGATGCTCCTAAAATCACCAATATATAAGCAACTGGCAGAAAAGGGCATTGTCACACAGAGAAGAAAATCTGCATCACGCAAACAGCTCCAAAAAATGCAAGAATAAAAGCTCTATTAGCTTACACCATAGCAAAAGCCATTTTAGAATTAAAAATAACATTGTCAATACCTAATTATTGGTGCAATCTGCTAGGAAAATCTCTTATGTTCTGAAAGACTACTCTTCGCTCAGTGCCAACCCTCCAGGATTTCTGTATGAGGGTTCAGAAGTTTTTCAATAAATTTAGGGGGAGAAAAGAAAGCCTTAGTTCCAAGTCTGAGCCAAAGTTTGCTGTTAGTTAGAAAGAGTAAATGAACTTGTGGGTTTGACTCCTCCGTGTTCCCTTCTCACAGTGTCTTCTGCACTTGAACAACAGAGCGCACAGCCTGAACACGAAGGCTTCATGTTTTATTAATGGTGTCCAATTCATTTCCTGTTTTCATGCTGATAACCTACGGAGGGAGAGGAAGGAATTCAGGTGGCAAGACCTCCGATCCGTTTTTCTTCCACCCCTGAGCAGCTCCCAAGTGGGTATTTCACCAGCAGCATCTCTTCCTGCATGCATTACGCACCCTTCCCGGGACGGCTGGCTTCACGGCTGCTGGCGCGCGCCTCGGAAAGCCTCTGTGTTTCCAGGGCGAGTTCTCACCAAGGTGAGAGCTTTTAGAGATTTTGACTCTATCACCTCTCAGCAGCTGTTTTCACTGCTGTCCTTTCTACAGGACCAGCCTCAGAATACACCCAACTACCACCCTGGCAAAAATCTCCTTGTTGAACAAAACCTGCGTCAGCACTACCACCCCTGTAGAGCTGCCCGCGAATTCCCCGTTACAGACAACCCTACGCAGTGGTCAACGCACCAGCGATTCACAGAGATCTTATTTTTTTGACTGAAACGGTGCTCCTGGCCTAAGGAAATGGGGCAGAATGTTGAAATCCCTAACGCTCTGTGCAGCCCCTTCCAGACAGCCCCCTGTTGCCCCATTCCCAGTGAGTTATCCGTACTGGGGGTATTCTACACGAGATCTACAGCGCGGTGGATCATACTAGGAGGGGTCTGCCCCTGTGGGAGGTAGAACGTGTTAGGCAATAGAGGTATCCTGGCACCTTGGGAAGCTTCAGGTGGTTCAGTAGCTGCCAAGCCTTGCCTGTCATACACGTTATGGGTGTTTGAAACACAAACCTTGTGGGGCCACCTCTTGGAAAAGCAGACTGAGCCTTTGGTAGGGGCCAACTGCAGCTCTGAGCACCTCACCAGCTGCTTTCTTCTGGAGACATTGATCAGAAAAGGAGAATATGCTGAGAACTGACATCCCAGAGCAGCGAGCTCTCAGAGAGATCACTGGGGCTGGAGCATCTGGTGAGTTCTGGCCAACAGCAGACACTGTAACTATTTGGCCCTGTCTGTCCTGTGCTTGTTCACATCGGTGCTCAGAGAATCCCCATGTTCCTATTCCCCCAGCTGAAGACACAATACACAATAAAGACCCGGGTCTCACAAAACACTCCTGCAAACATCATAAAACAACTCTTACAAAGATAAAAAATGAAATTCCCCCCATGATTCATGTACTGGCCAGAGATGCCCCAGTCCGTTTCGCTGCTTTGCGTTCCCTTGAAGCAGCTAACACGTTAGCAGCAGTTACTTGCCTCCAGCTGCTTCTTCCTACGAAACCCACTGGGCACCTTCCCAACAAGCAAAGAGCGATTCCTTCTCCAGCCTGCACACAGCTCGGTGTGGCTGTGCTCCGTGGCAGGGGTGAGGTTGTGCCACTGAGCTCTCGGGGTTTCTTTTAGGCCGTTTTCCTTTGAAAGATAACCAGAACTGTGATGAGATCGGTAACCTCCTCTGTGTTGGCAGGCAGACATGCACGCCTGGGGGTGCAAGTGCGAGTGTGTGGTCTTGGGTGTGGGGAAGAAAGGAGAAGGGTGGTGACCTGAATGTTGGAACAGAGTTCAGAGTAGGCTCTTTTTTTTGTTTTGTTTTGTTTTGCCTTCCCTTGCATTGGGAACCCCAAGCACTAAAAAGCAGGAGTTCCCTGCCCGACCTGTGATATAATGAAAGCCTATCGGAGCTGTGTCGGCTGCAGCTTGCTGAGCCTCCCGGGTCACAGAATCACCGGCTGGATGGGGTTGGAAGGCTCCTCTGGGTCCATCTGGCCCAAAAAATACCCTGGCTCCAGCAGGGCCACCTGGACCACACCTTCTGCTTCCTGAGCCTCTTGGTTGTAGACAGCCACTCTTTCAATGCCTTTCCCTGAAAGCAGAAGGAGAAGGGACACTAATATTGCTGCAAGTGAGAGTGGACATTCTCAGGTAAGGCAGGACCTCTGCAGCTAGGACACGCAGGAACATCCCAAAGCCACAACAGCAGTCATTAAATGCAGGAACTGGCCACCTCACCCCCCCTCAATATATGTTGCACAAACATTGAGCTTGGACCCGACACACACAGGCCCACGTGTGCTGTTTGAGATTTAGTGCCTGGCTCCCTTCTGTCTCAATTATTTAGCCCCAGACTAGCAGGGAGACAGGACCGAGGTGCTCTTAAACTCATCCCTTACAGACAATATTTGTTTGACTTGTTGTTAATCCGTGGTGACAGAGCCTCCACAGCCCCCCAGCAATCTGCTCCAACAGTGACCTACCTCTGCCATCAGAAGGATTTCCTATTTTTTCCCCGACTCTCTGGAGTCCAGTTTAAGCCATTATAAGAAACATACGGGAGAGCAGAATGCTCCCTCCTCCTTGCTGCACCGCTGTACGTATACGATGGCCGCTCTGCTGCAGCCTATTTGTCTTCTCTGGACTGAACACAACGTGCTTTTGTCAGTCCCTCTTTGCACATCGTGTTTCCTAACTTTCTGTTTAGCCCTTCTTATTGTTCACTTCCAGACGTGCATCAGCTGGAGAACGTCTCTGGTGAATTCCTCTTCAGGCCTTACCGCCGTTCGGCAGCGTGGAAGAATGGCTGCACATCTCCAAACACCACTCACATGTCTCCTACTTGGTATGGCATTTGACTATTTGACTTTTTTTTTTTTTTTTTTTTTTTTTTACAAAAACCTAAGATCTTGGATTGCATTTTCAAGGACTGAAGTTTGAGGCAGCGCTAGGTATGAAGGCAGCATGAGAAGAAGCCACGCTCCCACCCCTAGCACCCAGTGAAATAAATATTGCTAGTACCTCCGAGAACTATTTGATCCCGTTGCCCAGCTGGCATCACTGACAGATCCCAGACTCTGCTTGCCTTTTTTAAAAATAACTTTTATCTGATGATCACCGCCCCATCGGGGCGTATAGCACCTTACTGAAACGCGCTGCAGACCCTCAGCCAGCAGCTCTCAAATATTGCCAGGGTATTTTTTTGCCCTTTGCAAAAAAACCCCAAGTCCCGTTTGGACAATTTCTTTCTTTTTTATCGTCAACGCAGTAATCACCCCAAGAAGTTTTCTGACTGCAGGGGAAAATGAAACAATTAGAAATCACCAACTTCTTTTTTTTTTATGGTCTTTGGCTACTTTTGCTCTGTGCTGGGCAGTAAGGGGAGGGACACTTCCCACGGAAAGGTGAACGGCTGCCAAGTGCCAAGGCATCGCCAAGCTCCGCAGACAGGTATTGTCACAGGGTGGCACGTTATGTAAGCGCTCCTCACATGCGAGTTACTCCGCATTCTTGGCAGCAGACCACATGAAATTTCCCTTCAGATGTTGACGGGATAAAAAAAAAAAAAAAAATTATATATATGAAAATCACCTTATCATTTACAATGCAAATCTTGGAAGGAAAGTTAGTAAATTAAGTTAGAGAATCGCCTAAATTAAGCTGGCATTCTCTTCCAGTGCTTCAAACTCTGAAAACATTGCTGGCTGACAAAACAAGCCCTGGAATGATTAGCAAAAACCCTCCTTCAGAGGCAGCAGACGAGCAATCCCTTTGAACCTTCGCAGCACATCATAAACGCTCAGCAGCCTTACAGTGTGGCAGTCCCAGTGCTATCAATTATTTACCCTTTTTCTGTTTACCTTCAGGCAGCAAGTAATTATTTTTAAATATTAATTTAGTTGTGTCATGTACAGTTTGTGGTTTAGCTCTGAGATCTGAGATACAGAAAAGCAAACTGCATCTCAAATCACATTTAGCTAGTGACGCGTTGATAGTCGGATCCCCACTCCAGCTACTCAGCAGCTACAATCAACTGCTTCCATCATTAGAAACAAAACTCTGTTCATTGCAGGAATGTGAGAGCAATTTTCTTAATAGGAAAAGACACTTTTTTTTTTTTTTTAGCCTAGCAGTCCCAGAAATTGGAAAATCTAAATAGGAAGATATTATTTGGCTCCAAAAAGTTTCTTTTTTTTTTTTTTTTTTTTTTCAGTTGAGTATCTTTCCCCCTTTTTGATTCCCTCAGAATTTTTCCCAGCGTGTTTTATTCTCTTCATCCTTGGGTAATTTAGGCTAGAAAGATTGCTGTTGTTCCTGCAGCCCTGAGAGAAAGAGATCCTAGGGGACACGGAGTGCCTTCCTGCACTGAGAACACCGCTTCTTAGAACCTCAAAAGAAAGGATGGCTCTTGTCAGCTCACATGAATGTCTTTCCACTAGAGACCAGCTCTTTTTTTTTTTTTTTTTAAGGTTTATAATAGAAAAACAAATACTCGTTCTGATTTACTTGTACTAAGACACAATACCAAGTTCAGGGTGAACTGCTGGTTGCAGTGATGGCAGCAAGACCGGCACCTTCCTGAACAGAACCGGTTTAGGATTTTGGAGAAGTCTGCTGAGGTTCTCTTTGTGCAGTGTGTATTTCCCAACTTTTTCTTACCATAAGCTCTGGGATTAAACCTTCGTTGTAGCTGCTTCTGAGACAGGATCAAGGAGAAAGAGAACTGCAACAACAAAACTTGGGTAACTTTGCAGATTGTTGCTGGTATTCCGGTGGCACTACGGACCCCAGCCCTTGGTTTCCCACCCTGATAGGGCTGCACAGAACCCAGCAGCACCAGGAGCACATCCTCCTGACAAAGAGCACGCAACCAGTTTGAACTGAGGTATGGCACAGGAAACAAGTACGAGAAAGCACAAAAGCAGTACCAAAAGACCACAGGGTCAAACCAAGGTGTAACACCTCTCCAGCAAAGGAATGTCTGCAAACTGACCTAGTGAACATGAGTGTTTCCTAATGAGAAAAAATAATGGTGGCAGTCAGTCAAATCCTATTCTTTCGGCTCCCTGCCACGACTTTGCCTCCTGAAGTCCCGTCTGCTCCCAGTCCTGCCCCATAACTGCTGTAACCTTGCTCATGTGCAGCCGTGATTTCCAACAGAGGGGCCATGTCATGCACCTTGTGTTAATCTAAGGGGGACACAGCAGCCTCTGATTCTCCTCCTGCCCCTCAGCATAAATGCAGACTGCATTTACAGCCCAGGACATGGGCTGTGGGATGGCAGACCCACTACAGCACGGCAACGTGACTTCTTGTAGCCCAGAAGAGTTCTGCTGTAACAGAACAGGTCCTTGGGAAAGGCAGAAGCTTTGCCTTAATTCCCATCAGTAATGTTATCCGTCATGGTTTAGTGTAGAGCTTTAACATTAGCTGTAGGTGGCTGGGCTTTTTTTGTTTGTTTTCACAAAAATTCCATTACAGAAACTTTTCTGGAATCAAAGCAAACGAAGCCTCTCTCCCACTTCCCGTTCTGAACTCCTGCTTGACTCCAGGGTCAGAGACTGGTAGGCAAATTTCCAGATTCTGCATTATGAAGCCATAAAGCCTCCTCGCTCTGCAAGTCTCACGGCACATGCTTACCTCTGACCCTAAAAAGAAGAAAGGCCAAGGCCACCTGTCCAGCAAAGCAGTGAGACCATCAGAAAACCACTCCAACAGCAAAGGAACAGCAGCAAAGGAAGAGCAGCACAAAAGCAAAGCTTTGTTAGGGCTCCATTCCTCTACTTCACTGTGACAGGAATAAAGTACCCACTCTCTTAAAGCAGGGAGGAAGGGAGAAACCTGGTTCCAGGATGAAGGAAAGTCTGAGTAGCAGGTACCTGAACCAGACTTTAATGGCTATCAGAGGCCCCATCAAAATGGAAGGGTCACGGAAGAGGTCATGAAACCTGCAGCAAAATTGGGAAAACAGACTCAGGGCTTCAGCGCCAGCCACTAAGGCAAACACGTTCAAATTGTGAAATCAACTGCAGAGCTCAACCCTTCTGACCCAAGTGGCCTAACAGCACGGGCTTATTTTCACCCGCACTTTATTCTGCCTCTATAGATGCCTCCCCAACAACATGACACAAAGCGGAGCAACTGAGTGGGCCTCTTGCCTGTTATCAACACCAGCAAACTCCTGAAACTCCTGTCTGATCCACAGGCACTTTGTCAGGTGTTAGCAAACAACTCTGGGCCTGGAAATAACTCAGTTCTGCTGGCTTGGCTCCCATTTACCTTGGTAGCAACATTGACCAAATGCTGCCTGGGCAGATGCCAAGTTTCTCTTAACCTTGGCGAACAGATTTAGATAATGTCGTTTCTCGAAGTCATTTTGTTCAAGGTGAACGAGGATAATGGCTGAAGAACCACAAGTGTTGAGGGTGAGGAGGGTGACTCCACACTTTCCACCAAGGAGCCGGGCTGCACACCTCTCCTGAAGCAAGCAGGCAGAAAGCCCCGGGCCCCAAAGGTCACTCGGTTCTTTCAAAAATGCACATGGAATACGTAAAGCCATACTGAGAGTATGGACATTCAACCCTACCAGGGCCAATGATTTTTTTTTTTTTTTTAAGGTTAAATCTGTCTCACCTTCTGATGCAGACTTCTACAGCCAACTGATTTCAGAACAGAGCCACAACATCCCATCATTGACTTGCTTTTGCCCATTAGATGCTTGGTGATGGTTTCAGGCTGAACATGGAGGGAGGGGAGCAGAATAAATCATAAGATGACAGAGAAGAAAGACCTCAGTCTTAAAAACAATGGGAAGATAAAGGTTTCTCTTTCTTACAAATCCACATTAATTCACTGCATTAATGAGCAACACACTAGTATGACACAGCCTTTTCTTCATGGCCTCTGGTTCCTGTGAAGAAAAACTATTAACAGAGCCACAGAACTAACCAGTAGGGCACAAGTAACTGGAACTTTGCGTTCATTAGCTTTGGTCAGTGTGAATTAGAAACCAATTGAAAGTCTAAAACCTTATCTAACACAGCACTGAGAAGCAGGTCCCTGTCTGAACAGAAATCAGAGATCATTTCAAGGGTGGTAATTCCATTGCCTCACAGCTAAGCCATAACATGGCTAGGATTTGCTTTTTGCATGCCACCCAAGTAAAGCTGAAACCTGTGGTATTGTCCTGGAGCTGAATGTGGGGAGAAGGTGGGAGAAAAGAGGGGCAAAAGAACTGCGTAGAATAGATTTTAATGCCATTTCTGGCAATCCACATGTATCTCTTGATAAAATTAACGGATTCTGTTTGCTACGCACAGCACAGAGATGCACATACCCACGAGCACCCTGTCTAACCATTAGTCATGACTGAGTGAATGAAGAAAGGAAGAGAAGACTTAGAGCAACTGGACACGGAGGTGACTCACTGATACAAACTAGTTTTGTCAATTACATTTTTTAAGAGAACAGGCAGTACTACTGAATCGCACGCTGTGGGTGTCACAACAGCAGGTTTTTCAGACAGAATTTATATGTGGAGAAAGTATAATGCCAGGGGCCTGAAGGAAGTCTACCTCCCAAACTAAAGTGGCACTGAATAACTTAATAGTGTGGAAAGCCAGCACAGAGGAGAGAAGACAACCTTGTGGTGTTTGCAGCACTCCCAACTGCTGCAGTCTGTGTCGTTACAAGCTTCCAGAAGGTCAGTTGCTTCATGTGATATCTAACCCCACTGCTGGCCAGCCAGAAGATGAAAATGGTGTGGGTTTCTGATCCCAAAACAATACTTGGTGCCGTGAGGCAATGTCCCTATCGATCACAGCAGAAGAAGAACATTATTGTCAACCTATCGTCTGTGCTGCCATGGAGAGGAGTGAAGGAAAGCACCATGGACCAGGGCTGGAAGTGGCACGAAGGATGAAATACCACCTGCGTGTCGCTCCTGGGTGTAACATGGCATGCTGCTGTGGACAGGAGGACAGCAGGCGGATCTTCGCAATGCCAGGAGGGAAATGGCTGCCTGATATTAGTTCAGCTCCAACAGCTCATCCTACAGCCTGGGCTCCACCAGCATCCAGCTCCAGCCTTGCTCCCGGAACTCTCCACAGCCACAAATCCCACCATTAGTGATGTTACTGCAAAGCAAATGGGAACGTGTTATGTCTTATAACATTTATAGGGTTATTTTGGGGACAATGTTATTTTTGAAGACAACACAAGTGTATATTTCATCAAATCAGAGCACAGTTTGGTATGGAAGGGACCTCAAAAAAAAACCCCAGCCCCAACCCTGGCATGGCAGGGACCCCTCACGCAGCCCAGGCTGCTGGAAGGGGCTCGGGGCCTCCTAGGGCCTTGCCGCCTCCTAGGGCCTCGCCTGAACAGGCCCCGAGTGGCCTCGAGCAGCTCCGAGCAGGGCCCGAGCGCCCCCGAAGAGGGCCCGAGTGGCTCCGAGCAACCCCGAGTGGCCCCGAGCATTTCCGAGTGTCCCCGAACCGTGCCCGGGCGCTGTCCGTGGTGCTGAATCACCGCCCGGCGGCGGGCACAGGCTGCAAGGAGCAGCCCCGAGCCGGTCCCGTCCCGTCCCCACCCTTCTCAGGGACAATCAGGGCAGCCAAGAAAACAGTGACACGCAGAAACGGCTGATAAAACTGCAATGAAACGTCTGTTGACATTGATTTCGAGCCCGCGGCCAGAGATGAATGATTGAAACGCCAGGCTTGTTAAAGCTAGAATGCTTTTGATTTCTCTCCTCCGCGCCGAACAAGATTTAGCTGGAGGGAAGTTAACAATCAGCTAATTGACATTGAATTAACCATGAAATGCAGTATAACTACTTTTCTTCTGAAGTACTCTTCAGCAGTGCTTTAACAAGGCTTTTAATTATTGATTATTGCTTATAACACACACCAGATCTCCTCTTATTTGTTTTAAAACCGGGTGTCCTTCAAAGGTGTCAACCCCCGTGCTTTCTGCAGTTCACCTAGCCGCTAATGGAGACCAAATAAAGGATCAAAATCAAAGCAGCACCTTCTCCCTCTTGCAAAGCATCCTAGCACAACACGTCAGTTTTTCCTGTCTGAACCAGGTTAAGAAAGATATTCTGTAAGAATAAGGGTTGGAAATCCACCGCATCCTTAGGCAAAGGTGGGGAAATTGAGGGAGAACGACGGCACATTTTCAGCTAATCCACTGAATTTACAATTGCCTTTGGGACAATAATAGCAGTTGAAGAACTGTCACTTGCAGGAGAAAAAAAAAAAAAAATAAAAGGAAAATGCTTGTTTGGTGCACATCTGAGAAGCTGGCACGGCACAGGCAGCAGTGGGCACAATTACCATCAGTGCAGCTGCATATGCTGCACGTCAACTCCAACAGGGTCGCTGCGCCGCGCGCGCTGGGGAGATGGCGAAATCTGTGTGCTAAAGGCTGCGGCGAGCAGAGAATAACGTGTGCGCGTCGGAAAAACAACCAGGAAGTACTGGTAACAATCAAATACCAGACGGATCTCCGTGTGTTTAGAAGAGATTATTATTACAGCGGTGGACATCACTGCTTAAGGTGACTGCTCCCACCTACGAGACGCTCTCCTTTTCTTACAGAGCTATAGAGACCTGGGGGAACAGCACCTCGTTCCCCACATCTGAGAGACCTCTGCCCTGGAAGGAATTTTAACACTGTGTTCCTTCCATCCTGGTCTTGTTTTCTCCCCAAATCCTGCCCTGACCCCGAGAAATCATCCAAATCAAAGGTTCCTCACCACCAAACCTTTTTGCAAAGGAACCGACCCTGAGAGCTGTCGGGGTGGCAGCAAGGGAGGCACAAGCTGCCTGCAGAGGGGCCAGCGCTGCGGGATAAAGCTGTTATGCCGAGCCCATGAAGTGTGCTGTGCACAGAGCAGGCAGGAAGCTGGTGAGAATTCCTCTCCCAGTTCACTACAAACTGGGCAGCGAAAACTGCTCCAGGGGCTCACGACACCTCCGGCAGCTGACACTGCCTCCAGATTTTAACCCTTCTGGTGGAAGTTTGGCGACTGCGTTGCCTTTCTGTTCTCCAGTACCGCAGTGCTTTCCTTCTGCCCTCATCAGCAGCCAGGAAACGAGCTAAGTTTTAGGGCTTTTTTTTTTTTTTTTTTTTTTTTTAAAACGAAGTTGTACAGCACAATTTATCAAGCAAGCAACACTGCCTAGAGGGAGTGGAGTGCTGAAAAAGGGAGAGATACAGTATCACTTAGAGCTCTGAGTTCACACAAAGCATTCCCATTCAGCAGGTGTAGACATCAAAATAAATAGCCCTCTGGCAATCTTCCAGCCGGCCTAAATCTCCAGGCATATTCAGCCTGATTACCTTAGATTTTTTTATTATTTTTTTTTTTTCCAGGCTTGCTGTCTCTGCATTTACTTGTTCTCCATCCCTTGCCAGCTACAGAGGAACAGCTGTGTCTGGCCTAGGGTGTGAACATCTGGTTCTGTCATATCCAGCTGTGAGTCTTCTGCAACACAGCCCCATTACATACTAGTATAGACACGTGCGAATAACCAACACGGGAAGAAAATTTCAAACTACTCACTCACGGGAGAGGGGGGTCGAAATAAATTGGTGCTTCTCAGAAAGAGAGCTGAGGACAAACGCACACGGCAGTGAGAATAGCCAGCAGGTAGTCCAAGCTGCATGGGCCAGAACAGCTGTCTGTGCTTAGCATGCCTCTTATTCCTCTGTCAATCGACTGTTTGAAACTGTAATCTGCTTCAGCCCACACTGCTCGGGGTCACCTGGGTGTACGTCCCAGCTTACAATCACTGCTGTCACTAACACACCGTGACACGCTGTCCCGTCCCCCACCCGCATCCTGGGAGCAGGCTGAGGGCCCTGAATGCAAAAGTGAGTCTCAGAAGGCTGCGAATGGAAGGAGGGGAGAGCTGGGGGATCCACTTCATCTCCCACAGGCGCTAGTGAGGCTGGAGGAGGCAGAGGCTGAGCAGGTGAGAAGTGCTGCAACCTCCTGCCCTCAGGGCCAGCCCTGGGCCCATCAGGAGTGATGGCAGTACCTGTGTTACTGGAATCGCCAGCCCCTGCTCAGCCCTTCCTGCTGAGGACAGGCAGAGAAGAGAAACAAGGAGCGTTAAGGCTTTCCCGCACCCCTCTGGCTCCAGGGAGGATGGGGCAGGCCTCAAGCACCCCCCATCAGACCGTGATGTGCTGGGGCCACGCACAGCCTGCGATCGACCACAGAACCTGCACAATCTTCCTCTGACAACCGAAAACCAGAGCATTTGGCACTCTCAGGATTAGACTGCAAGCCTTGCAGAGCTCTGAGAAATAAAAGGAGCCAATGTTTGCCAAAGCAGCCGCGTCAAGAAAAGGGACTGTGTGCGCCTCCCCTGCCAGTACGACGCTAACCAGCTAACCACACAGGAGGACAGAGAGAAAACTTCCATCAACCTGCACAACTTCATTACAGGAGCTCCATTTTATGCTAGACCTTCACTTTAGCTACCGGTCCCGGTACAGCTAGCAGCCTGCCTCCCCCCAGGGCACACCCCTGGGGTTGGTGTAATGGTGTTGCACCGCCCGATCACCCCGAGCTGTGCTGTCTGGTGCTCCCCACCCGCTGCTCAGGCGAACACAGTCACCACGCACGTCGGGGGATGCTCAGCCCACGTTCCCATGCAAGGTGCAGATTTGCAGCACGCTCAGACGGAGCTGGAGGCAGTGCCGCTTTCACCCCGTCCTGCCAGCTGCAGCACTGCTTCCCTCCCGGGGGAAAATTACAGGTTCTTCTCCGAGAGGCTAAGTTCCCGTTTCCCATACATTTCTTGGCCAGTCATCCAGGCTGCTGGGCTCCTGGAGGAAGCGTTCCCAATACTCCACTCCTCGGTGTTAGGCTTGGCTGGAGGAGCTCTGGGTTCCGCAGATTCCTCCATCCCCCATCCCATCCTGGATGCATTTACTTGTCAAGACCAGGGAGTGTAATTAGAGGGAACAGGTCCCAGGATGCCTCTCCCACTCTTGGCAGCTGACAGAAGGTGTGAGCTCAGCACTGCTGAATTCCACACCTCGGTCACACCCTTTGGAAAGGCTGCAGTGCATCAATCACACCAGATCACAATGCCAGCCGTGGTGACCACCTACAGCACCGGGGCACGGAGCTGAAAAGGCAGTAGCTCTTTTTGATCGTCCCCAAAGACGAGTCTCCATCACTCCAACGCCAGCACTTCCACTGCTCCCTGCCTATTGCTCCACTTCTGCTTCGCCCACGAGTATTCCCCCTCCTATTCTCCCCTGCCTTTTCTTTCAGATAAGTGCACTCTGAAACATTTGGCTGGCTGAAGGC
Organism: Heteronetta atricapilla; assembly: GCA_011075105.1. Taxonomy (NCBI): domain Eukaryota; kingdom Metazoa; phylum Chordata; class Aves; order Anseriformes; family Anatidae; genus Heteronetta; species Heteronetta atricapilla. The sequence goes on along the minus strand of CM021753.1, from coordinate 3,679,206 downwards.
TTCCACGGGCTTGGTTTGTTGGCTGCTTCTTTGTATTTCTGAGAGCAGCTCCCAGGACCGTGCTGGAATGGCCTCCCCGTCCCTAACCGCTCTTGATAGCCCAACAAGCACCCATGACCTGGCTGATCTCCATATTAATAGTAGAAGAGTTTTAAATTTAATCCAGAGAAATGCGATTATGGACAGATTTCAGAGCTGACTACACCTTTCAGGAGGTTACCATGTTCTGAGTTGCTTTTGCCTTCATACGTTTTCTGCCAATTGGGAATTTTCCCCCCAAGGAAGTTCCAAAAACCTTCTCAGCCTCTCGAAAACTATTTGTTTGGCACAGTTAACTTAGGATCTCTTAAAATTTTGTCAAACACATCAAACCAAATGGCCCCCAGGCAAAGATCTTGCACAGCAAGTTTCAACCCACACAAACTTCTAGCACTAGCTTGTGAACCCCTGGAAGCAGAGGCTTACAAAGGCCACTTTGTGTGCAGAGGGGGACCTTCCACGGCTTTCATCCTCCATAGTAAAATGAGCATGAGCACTTTCATTAATTTCACCAAATCTGGTGCACTGGTTGCGTGGCACCCGTGCAATCCTCTTTTTTCCTATTTAACTGTAAGACTTGGGCTGGCAGCGTATAAAGCCCCTCGTGAAAGAGGAATCCAGCCCTGGCTGGAAGCAGCTGGAATACAATTAATCACCATAACGAGCCTCAAGGCCTAGCAGTCTGTCCTCTCCCCCTGCTTTACAAAGAGGTAAGCAGTATTTCGCATGGCCCTTTCCAGCGCCGTGCCTTGTTGCGCGGCGTTTGCATGACAATCCCGTACCCCGCTCCCGACAGCCTCGTGTGGGAAGCTCCGTGCAGACAACGGCCAATGCAAACGGTGTTCAAAGGCATTCAAAGGCTGCTGCTGGCTCCTCGTGCACCTGGCCTCTGGACCACACCACATCAACCCCAGTTGGCATACCCCGATCAGACCCGACAAAATGAATTCCTACGGACGCTACCTACGATCCGAGCAGAGTGCCCACTTCTTATCGTGTAGCAAAGCAATGCAAATGATAAATTATTCAAATAACAAATTTCTCTTTCTGTAGAACAGTGCCTTGCACACTTGCAGCTCTGTTTCTTATTCATAATACAGGGGGAGCCCAGGTAAGCTAGAGGACAAGAATCGTGCGGAGATGCAGAGCACCGTGTCGCAGCCTCGCCGATGTTCACATTTGTCTGTTCTGACTGTACTTGATAAAGCTCGAATGACAAAAGGTGACATACTGTATGTGTTTTATCTCATTAATAATTAAGCATATTTATCTCTTAAATCAGATGTGACTTGCACCACAACATCAGTAATTAAATTAAATATTGATGGGTGATGGTTGTGTGCCGGGGCTGCATGGGTAAGTGGAATTGCCATATCTAATTAACATCTTGCAGAAGTAGCCCCATTAGGGTTGTTAGTTAAACCTCCAAATGGTAATACTAAGAAAAGCATAACTAGCATTTAACAACCCTAATTAATAGCAACCCCATCAGATGTGATGAATATCTTCACCTGTTTTGGGGTCTGTTGACAAGACTTTTGTTGTATCATTGCGAAGTCACAAACCATTCAGAACGGCGCTGAGGGGCAAGGCTGCTCATTTCTCTTCTGAAGAAACCTACGGTAGCATCACGAGGATAAAGATGACAAAAGCACTGGAGATGACCCTCCCTGCCATTATTCCAGCGAGGGCTCGGATCTCCCTCTTCTCTCACGAGCAGCACGCTGCGTGAGAGGCACACTGTGCCTGCACAGCTGACTCGCCCTCTGCTACCACCACGGCTGGCTGGTGCCCTTGCTTTTGAACATCACCTTCTGCCTTACTAGATGCAGCGTTTTCTCCTTGGAGAAGCCTACGAGGATGTGTTTTGTTTTTTTTTTTTTTTTTCCCTGAAATGCTCATTACATTCCAGTGTCTTATAAGCAGCTCAGCGATGCTACGGCAGTTCTGATTCCTGCTCTGCTGTATGCTGAGCCGAGAATACAAAATTACTTCACTTGGGATTAGAAACAGATTCCAGGCAGGAAGATTTCAGGATGAACTGCAACCGTACTGCTCCTCACAAAATATCATTCAGATAGTAGCTGTTACATGGTCTGGGCATGTTACATCATTTGAAGTGATTAATGCTCATGTTCATTTAACTACTACACGCTCTTCTCAGCTGCCGCTGAGCGAACAAAAATCAAGCGCATTACAGAGCTATTCCCCAATTTGTGCTTCGGAAACTGTTTCAAAGCTCGCCACCCTTCCCAAGAGCCAGAGAAATAATTCACCACTGCAAAGACTCCTTCTGCTACCCTTAAAAGTAAATGATAACAGAGGGAATTGTGCCTGACCGACTGCCTCTGGGCTGCTGCAATTCCTCCTGGCCATAAGAAGAGGGTCCAGGACCAATTTCCTTCCCATCTTTCTCATTACAGCTGATCTGGGCTGGGTTTGGGTTATTTATTGTTCTCTGCAATGAAAGGGTACAAACAGTATTTCTTATTCTGTTTTCACCATGTCTTGCTGCCCTCCTTCCCCGTTTCTCCCACAAGGACCTACCTCCCCCATGTTCTTTACTTTCCCACTCGCTCACGGAGTAAGTTCCCATTTGGAATTTAAAATGCTGCAGCAGTTTGATTAGGAAACGATCGGGTATTTTCACTTCATCAGGCTGTTCCAGCAGCACAAGTGGCAGCAGAATCACGGCCCAAATAGATTTTGTTTGCTAAGTGGAAAAGCACAAATAAGAAGCAACACACACCTGCATGTAGGCAGACTGACCATTTAAAAATGAGCAAATATTACCAGTAATAAGCTAAGTCACCGTCTGTCTTGAGCTTTATATCTTGAAAAATTTGTAGGATCAGCTGGTTAAGCAACTCCTGAGCTCAGTGAGCAGCTCGTTAAGACACCTGCATCTTCTGTTGGGTTGTGGGTCCCCAGGGAGTTCAGCACCCTGACCTGTCCTCCTGTCCAGCAGACAGACAGAATGACACGGGTCTTGTGTCACTGTCACATCCATGTCCTCCCACCAAAGAGCACCAGGGGAGAGGTGCCAGCACTGCATGAAGCTTTCTTCCTCCCCCAGGTACCAGCTGCCAGCACGGCTCGGCAGTAATTGCTCAGTTCATCAAGGCAGGACCACTTCAGCCCTGAAAATAGCAGGGCTGCATACAAAGGGCTTTGGTCTGCCCTACAGCCTAGTTAGCAAGAAGAGTTTGGAGGGAAACAGCAAACGCTGGAGCTCGTTTCAGCAGATACTGCTGTGCATGGAGCAGAGTATCTAGCCAGGGGGGAGAGACTTCTTTTGGTCAGACACGAACGCTACCTGTGCCTGTTCGGCAGGTAGAAGCAGGCTCCCGAGTTCTCACCACGCAGATACTACATGCAAATGGCAACTGCGACAAGTGCAAACACATTGCTCAGGGTGTAGTGAAGCAGCAGAACGAGCTCTCTTATTCTTTCTACAAAGCAAAATCATACCCGCTTACGGGACGAATCTCCCTGAGCGTTTTGAGAGGCACCGTGGGTAGCTCTTCTCCTACCCCACTGAGAGCCAAGTGCATTATCCCCCGTGCTACCCAACCAGACCGCCTGTCGCATTCACCGATATTCCAAGCAATGCATCAAATGCATTTTTAGAAGCATGTGCAGCAGCCGAGTAGTTAGCAATCTTTACCATCCTTTGGGTGTCAGTTTACATCGCTTGAGGAACTTGACTGTATCATTCTGCATTTAGGATTTTTTTCTTCTTTTCTACCAAGCAGTCACATTCCTGGTTGAATAGGCAGTCTGAAGACACTACAACACTTGAAAGCTACTGACAGTTTTGTGGCTACTTCTTCTGGAGGGACATAATTTCCTTTATTAAGACCAAGACAAATTACAAAACAGACAGATAAAGGTGCATCCATTTGAAATAGCCTGTTCCAAGCCAAATCCTCAAACATGCAAAATGAAAGAACTTTCACCGTGCATGCATGAAATCTTACTGTTGTTCACTGCTTCTCTCTCACCCGTCACCCAGGTTATATTTTTATAAACAAGATGTTAGATGTTTAGTCGTATTTTAAAGATATGTTCTTTAATGTGTTTTGAGTTAATGCCGTTACCCTGCTCACACAAATCTTTGCTTCCTGGGAAATAACAATCCTAACTCAACTAAGCTTGCTCCTTGTGCAAACAGCCATCTCCCACTTACCAAAGCTGTAAAGGGCTCTCATTTCACAACTGCTTTCGGCCAGCCACGAGGCAGGACTGCCCTTTGCTGATGGACACTCATCTCTCTGGACCTGTTGTAGCACTGTCCCTGCTCACACTCAGTTTCTTTGACCCATGGCCAGGTCCTCAGGTTAACTGTGCCGCACACAAAGATAAAGGCCCCATGCGGGCACACCCTCATTTGACTACCCTGAGTACCGTGCAAGGACCCGATGTGGAATACAGATTTCTTTTGCAAGGCCCCCGGTCGCAGTTGATGGTGTTAAGTCTTAGAGAGGGCACAACAACTAAAGAACAGAGGTGCTGGAGACCACGCATGGTCTATAGAGGAGGGAATTTCAGGGCAGCCAGGTCGAGGACCAGCAAGGATGGGAAAAATGATGTTGTTTGTGAAATCACTTGCCTTTCAGACTGGTTTGGGGACCCTGGCTTGTTGCTAGTCACACAGCCAGCTCCCAAACGCCATGCATTGCCATACACCTGCACCAGCTTTGGCTTGGGCTGGCCAGGTGCTCCTCTGGCTCCTCTCTTTCCATGCACATCGCCGCTCATTCCAGTAAAGCTGAGCTCCCGCTTCCTTCTCCAAGCCCCACGAACTTTGATGGCAGTGGAACTATCCAGATTTCATGCTTTTAAATAGCACATGCTGTATTCAATGAATTTCAAAGACACGCTAAGCCCAAATTACTGCTATCCATGGATCTTGAGAAGCTTTTATAAATGGCTGCATTACAGTGTAGTACAAAGCAGTGATTTCCATAATGCTTGTCTAATGTATAGAGCATTTTACATAGAACAGGCCCCGTTTCATCTTGAAATGCTTTTTAATTAATTCAATTCATTAATACTGCTTGTCATGGCTAAACTCTTGAGACTTAACAAAAACTTTACTTCAGCAGTTGTCAACACATTTCATTAAAACATATGTTTTTGAATGCTTTCTGATAACATCACTATCCTTCATATGCAGAGTGCAGTACTTAAATGTATTAAATAGAGAAGAAGAGGGCTAGCAAAAACCCTCACTCTATATTGACAATACTGCATTTAGAGATTAGAAATGGGTGTGCCAGCCTGGGTGTCATTCTTCTCATGCCCCCTAAATTAACCAAAGCTAAACCTCAGCTACTGGTTAGTATGGACGTCCCATTCTCCCAGCACCTTGCAGCTTTCCAAGAGCTCCTCGCTTCTTCTGTCCCCATCACTTTCATTGAAAGAAGGCAGAGAGGGAGTATAGGTAGAGCCTGCAGTTGGAGAGGCCTTCTTGGTTTGGCAGATGACTATATATTGGAATATATATATATAAATAATATATATATATATTGTCAGGATGGATTTTGTATCCTTTTCTGACCAGGCAAAAACCACAAAGTCACCAAGAAACCTTAAAACTAGCAGCAACATCTGGAAATCTGCACAAGTAGATCATGAAGGAGGGAGGAGGGATGGCCTAAAGATGTTGGCTGCATTCCTTCATCACCACTCGGGTGACCAAGAGCCTCTCAGAACATCTAGTGAAGAATACAAGCCCATAATGCTTTTAGATCAAATTATGAAGAAAGGTTCTTGAGTTCTTGAACTGCCACCGACGAGTCCTACCTGGGCTTCTCGGATTTGCAGTGACCTGTAACAGCACAGCTCAGGTCTTCCAGTTCTTGTGACAAGTTACAGAACAGAAAATCGTCCAAGACGGGTGACATACTCGCTAGTATGGAAGAGTTCAAAGCATTTGACCTTTAAATTGAGTACCTGGACAGAATAATGCCTTACTGCTCTGCTCACCGTTAACCAGCCCCTGGTGCTGAGCCACAGACACAGGAATGGGAAAGGTGATCCTGCTGAACACTCGCACCTCCTAGGCTACCACAATGCCTCCTTCAAACACATCAAACTGGAGGGGGAAGATAAAAACCAAACCTGCCTCCTGTCGCCTCCCACAGCCCCCCCTCCGGGGCTGCCCCGCACCAAGCAGGATGGGAACGAGACCAGGCAAGGCGCCTTCTCCAAGCACGTGGCTCGCCACCAGCACGTTTGTCTTAAACAATAGGAAAGAAACATTTGTCTGGCTATGGGTGAATGGTTTTTTAAAAAGGCAAAATGCCATCCCAGGAGAGATTTGTTAAATGACTGAAGAATGTAAAATATTGAAAACGCTTTCTGTAACGTTTCCACTGATTATTTAGTGTGTCCTGCCCACATCCCAGGCCACGCTGTCAATCTGTATTTTAAGTCACCTTTCTGTCTTGCTGGCTATGGGCTCTAATGTTTTTTAATGTTGTCTCCTGTGTGTGTTTTGTGTAGTGGAATACTTTACAAATCAAAATGTTATTGGGGAATAAGCCCATGATCTCCAGTGTAACATTTCCTGGCTCTACTGCACACACATCTATTGTTCAAGATTGAATTGGTCCCAAGAAGCATCAGAGCATGTGAAAGCCGCTATGAATTTTGCAAAGTGGCTTCAGGGCAGTAAAGCACGTCAGAAGAATAAGGTGCAAAATCTGAAAGTCCAAATTTAGGAATCTCAGTCAATATTAAAGACTGAAAAAATAAGTCAATGCCCTTGGTTATAGCTTATGCACTTGTATCTTGTGACATTCCTAATATAGTTGAAAACAGCACACATAGCCAGGGAACAAAATAAATCCAGTTATTAATAGGTTTATGAGCAATTAAACTGTTAGCCTTTATTAATACTAACATGTGATTCACAAGACTGCTTTCACTAGTCCTTTTTTTGTAATCGTTGCATTCCTCTCATTTAGTGTTTATATATACACGTATATATATATTTAAGCTCTTGCAAAATGCCTTCTGTTTAGTCCTCATGAAATTAGGGTCTTCTACTTGAGCTAGCCAAGTTGAAATCACCCAATATTCAACCTCATGCAGCTTTCCTTCATACAGATAGCAACATAAGACCTGCCAAGAAAAGGCACATTGCTCAGGAAGGAGACCGGGAACATGCCTTTATCACAACTAAGCTCCAAGATTTCCCTTCCAAATTCCAACAGAGGTCTCAAACCCCCACATAGGTGCTTTGCCAGAGACTCTTCTGGTCATTCGGGTCCCGGCAATCGCTGTTCAGCACACGCACAGGGCATTGTTCCTGCTGCTAACTACCTTTGTTACAAATGGGATTCACCTCACACTGGCACCAGCACTAGTATCCTTTCCTGCTTTTTCTTCCTTGTTTTCTTTTCCCAAAGACGCAGCGTACAAGATTAAACTGAAGGTTTGATTAAAGTGAAGCATACAGTTACAATAATTATTAAATATTTAAAAAATCAGAAAATTGTACTCTGGTGTATCTGTTTGGCTCAAGCCCTTTTGTGTGAGCAAATCACCTGTATCATCCCAATTTGCTTGTTTAAGGTCTGTGCAAAACAGTAACATATGAAACCAAAAAGTAACCAAAAAAAATCTTTATTTAAAATTCCCTGAAATGAACTGAAGTTTCCGTGTTTACTGAGACTGAATTCCTCAAGGACATGGTTCAGAGAATTACCCTGATAAAATAGATATGAATTATAGAGAGAAGCATATGTGAGGGGAAAAAGGAATATTTTATGTATAACTAAGCACAAGAAATGGTAAAAAATAAAAACTAGTAACAAGGAACTATTTCCAAATTTGCTATGCATACGACACACAGCCTAATGCAAAGTTATATGTTGCAGTTATTTAATATCTTTCTTCAAAGGTTTTGCTAATAAGTCAATGACTGAACATCTAAAGGGAAAAAATATTTCTTTATAGTTTTAGATAATTGTCCTTGAAAAAAATAACAAACCTTTAATTACAACTCAGATGAAGAAAGCTTGATTTGTGTGCTGTGCCCAAATGCTGAGGAGTCGGATGTAAAATATTTGTAATATTTAGGGAACCCTGAGTTTTACATAAAAGTAAACAGCATTGCCTGAAGGCACAATTTCCAGCAACACAATAAAATGTGCAGTGAATTTATGGCGGCCATCCATTAGCTCTTACCAAGGCAACGTCGCCCATATCTGTCGTCCATCATTATAATAGAGGGTTAATGCACCGAATTTACATAAAAAAGTCATATTGTCTGCATGAATTATTTACACTCTCAGCTGTTTTTACAGCTTGGTTTCAAGCTGGATTCTGGGAGAGATTCTGCCAGTAAATTACTCTGTGGAGACCTGACTGTATAACAAACAGAGCTCGCAGTGAAAAGAAAGGAAAATGGGAAGGCACAAGCCAGTAGTTGGAAGGGGAGCACAAGCTGGGGGCTTCTCCTCTGCATGCAGGAGGACGAGGCAGGGCAGGCGAGTGGCAAGGAGGCTCACCGAGAAGTTCTGTAGGTGCAGCTCCGTGTTAGCACCTTCCTTTTTCACAGCCGCACGCGTCCCTGCGGTTCTGGTGCAGCCATGCTCAATTCCTGGTCTCAAGTGTTCACGGGCCAGCACAGTGCCCAACACTGGACGTGTGGGCAGGACGGAACAAAAACGTTTTGTCCTGGACAAAATACAGGCGTGCACTCAGCACACGGAGTCCTCCTTCACCCCACAGCAAACACGGCATCTCCATAGATTTCCGTGCCATTTTGTACCTTCATGGCCAGCTTGGCCTAACAACCTCAAATCTTTCTTTTTTTTTTTCCCCCAGGTGTGCTGAGAAGCTGGGTGCCTGATGCAAGCCCTAGATCTGTGCCTAGGGTGGTGACACCTCAGCGAAGGCTCTCTATAGGAAAAGGGGTTTTTCTTCTCAGTCTTATCAGATGTTAGCACATAGGCAGAGCCCTAGGAAAAAATAAATAAATAAATAAAACTAAAACCTAAAAGCCAAAAACCAATCCCCACTTGGGGAAGAGTCTTGGTCACACAGTGACCAAGTCGAGACTCTTTGGCAGAGTTCTTGAAGACAATTCCCTGGAGCTACAGACCTGGCTAAGAGCAGGAGTCTCCATATACATAAACAGATATTATATAACATATTGTATTTATATATATATATATTTAGGGATAGATGTATTAAGCTCTCCTACTGAATTTACTGGCACAGACGGGTTATTTGTTCACTGCATGGAAGGATAACCCAACGTCCCCACAGAAGCACGACCATTTGCTGCTTATTTCCTCAAGATTTCATCACTGAAACCTCTCCTCCCTGCCCTGCTGGGCACAGCCCATTTCCCATTAAACCCCACCACCTTGTTGAGCACACACGTTGAGACAACCGAAAGGTTCCATTGTTTATAAATTGCATTACTTCTTTCCTTCTTTATTTTAAGCAAAACACAGCACTCCCCCTTCATTCTCCAATGGGTGTCTTCCCGCAGGGTGGTTGGGGTGCTGCAGGGGCAGGGGGTGGCCAGCAGCCCGTGCTGGGACAGCAGAGGACAAAATTCCTTTGGAGAAGCATGGACTGAAGAGCCCCAGACAGGTATGGGGTCTGAGGACACACTTTCAGTGCACAAAGAAACAACTAAAGACTGTTAGAAGAGCCCTAACACCAACAGGCTTCCACGACCACCCAGTTCAGAGGCGTTTTGGGGTCCTGTCCCTGCCTCTGGGGCCTGATGATGCTTGAACAACTTTTACAGCTCAGACCTTTTTCCCTGCCCATGGCAGCCAGCTCACTGCAGCTTTGGGCAACTTGTTGTCAGGTAGCTCTGGATCTTGGACCTAGCAGCTCTCGTCGTCTTCTTTTTTCTATATTCTGCTGCTGCAGCACGTGGGCAGGATTACTGCCAGCACACCTTTCAGAGACTGTCTTGTACTCAGACAGTGAATTCACTGAGCTTTGTATCAAAGCCAGCAAGGCTGCATGGGATTTACTCCGATAAAAATGGCAAAAAGGGGAAGAGCAGAAGCCCCTTCTGCATTTTTCGGGGGATGCCCCTCTCTAGAAGCACAGAACCTGACCTAGGGCGGTGGCTTCCCAATTTCTTTGCAGGCTTCTGCTGCTGACGGTCTCCAAAGAGCAACAAGATGGCCTTTGGCCATCCTCGCTTTGTCGGTGCTTGCCTCGCCCTTCCCATTTGCTCAATCGGTCCCTTCTGTCTTTTTATCGCATAATTAACTTGACAACAGCTCTCTGATAGGGATGCGTTGAGACTCAGGTGTGCCTCCCTGGTCACAGCAGGTCGCCTACTTGGAAAACAAAGGATCCCAGGGCTCCGAGACTTACAGAAGAGAGAGGACACAGAGTGATAAAAATTAAGAGCATCTGTGCTGCTTTAGGGTATGTTTTTGCTAAGCCAGGAGACCCCAGACTTGTGCTCGGGGTGAGAGGCGGCGTGCAGAGCAGAGGGGCAGCCCCAGGACACCGCAAGGCAGCAGGCTCGCTGCAGGGCAACTGCTGAGACTCACCGGTTACTCGACAAAGTCCACGGTGGATGTGACCTCGGCGAGCTCCAGAGCACAGTTATTTGATGCTGTGGTCAGCAAATGTCATCAGCAACCCTTATAGCTACAGGGTCATGGAGTTTTTGTTAGTATCAATCCCTCTTTCTCCTTGGAAAATGCAATTTCAGATGTTATTTGGGTATTTTTTTGAGCTGCCTTGTTTCCAGCTCTTTCTACGGTTGGTCAAAGCCGGTATTGTCCAACTCGGGCTTTCTAAGAATTTTCACAAGCTTTACCTGGCTTCTTGCTCTGCTATTCCATAATAATCAAGTCCTGTAGTTACCATGGCAACTGGCATTAACTGATGGAAGTGATTTTAGCCACAATTCTTCTGTTTTCTCTATGGTTTATCACCCACTTTGTACCGGTGTGTGACTTGGGCTCCTGCTGCCCCAGGTTGGGAATCACCCTCCCACAAGGCAGAGTCCAGCACCCTATGAAGAAGGACCTCACGCCCCCCGCCACGTCTAATAGGAGCTTCCCTGAGCTCCAGCAAGGGAACCAACACCAAACCCATAGCTCCAAAAGCTCCAAAAGCCATTTTTTCTCCCTAAAGGACACTCAGAGGCAGGATCTGTGTCCCAGCTGTGCAGTCAAAGAGCTCTGCACAACAACTGCACGTGGCACCACCACGTTACGAGCAGACTGGACCAGTCTTGGGAATTCTTCCTCCTGATTGTTTACACACTTTAAATATTTGCAGACTTATCGCGCACCATCCTCAGCTGCAGGTAAGCCAAGCTATACATATTTATCTCACTTAATCTTCCCTCATAAATCAATCTCTCAAGTCAATCTCTCCACTCCCTAATTATTTTTGTTGCTCTTCTCTGAACTCCCTCCAATGTGTCAATCAATATCTTCCTGGTAATGAAGTGCTCGGTAAGGAGCACGGGATTCTAGGGGCAGCTGTTCTGAAGCCGCATACAGTGCAGCAATGCAACCAGTATGGATTTTCAGTCTGCACAGGAACGATGATCTAACGGTAAGGACACCAGCCGAGGGCTTTGGAGACCTGTGCTCAGGTTCCTGCTCTGACAGACTCTTGGCGTGACCTTGGTCAAGTCACTTAGTTTGTCTGTGCTTCACTTAATCGCCTGTAAACACTGCGGTGTTTGGTACACACACAAGCAGCGAAATACGACGGGACTTGGGCAGGGTGAGGAGCTGGCTGTGTAGGCAGGAGATGCTAGGACTGAGCCCAACAGCCGCTTTCTAGCACGGCTCTTTTGCTATCTAAACATGCTTGCTGTTACCGTACCCATGAGTTATTTGCTAGATTTTGACCACATCCTTCTGTTTTACTTTTTGCTAGTTTCACTTATTTCATATTCATTCAAACACCAGGACAGGCTTCGCCTGCATCTGCCAAAAGACGTAAGAAATCCCCAAAGTTCTGTTTTCTGTGCTTAGAGCTGTACATTTCCTTCCCATGGAGCAGTGGGATACACAATGCTAAGACCGGAGCCTTAACGCAGCCATCGGTACCTTGCTGTTCCCCAGTACCAGGCCCAGAGCAGGCTCTGGGCAGGGATCTGCTGCCTGCAGGCAGTGCCCCGAGGGAGCAAGATCACACAAGCACACGCAGCTACACGCACCGAAGGCCCTCGGTTCCCATGTCTCACACAGCCAACTCCTGCAGAACAGGCACACATCTACCTGGTCTGATCACTCGGGTCTTGCAGCAGAATTGTTATTCTTGAGTACGAGGCTGTATGAAATGGCTCCCACTGTTACTTTTCCACCAACCGCATAAACATTTCCTACCACCCGGTACATAGAGAGACATGCAATTAATGCTCGGTTAAAACTTCTTTAACTAAATTACTGCAAGTTTGTATTTTAAGGATATCTTGTTCTTTTCCTTTCTCTTTTAAAAGAGAAGGTTAGGAATACCAAAATAACTGAAGAAAGCAAGGAAATCTGAGGATTGCAGTTATTATTCATCAGGCTCCCAGAAATGCATTATAATGTACTATAGGCTGTAAGACTAAAAATTATTCCCCACTGAAATGGTATTCACACAGCTTCTGCTGTACTGAGGCGTACATCGTAATATAATCATAATAACTAAAGTAAGTTTCCCTTGGGGATTATACCTCTGTGTGATTTAATCCTTAAATTTGTTTTGCTTTCATCCCCAGGAGAAGAGAGATTTCAGTTATAAAGTATTCTTCCTCGGAATATCAGACACTGCACATGCATTCATAATCTGCACTTACATTTACAAAGCCCAGGCCAGGGGGTAAGCAGAACTGGAAGCCTAAGTGTTACCATTCTGTTTGAAGAAATAGAGCTTGCTTTTCAAAAAAAAAGAAAAAAAAAAAGAAAAAGAAGGGCGAAGCAGTGGGAGGAACCCTCCTCACCTGGGAAAGTTCCCCTGCTCCTCTCTCCTCTGGCAGCGGAGGAAATATTTGCCTTGGAGAGCGACGGCTCGGAGCGGCTGAGCAGGGAAGATCAGAGGGAAAGGGGTTTGCTGGATGACAAGAAATGGGATGAAATGGAAACTTAGTGTAAAACTTCAAGTGTATCCGTGTAATTCCGGGTCTTACCTCCTAGTTTAAAACGGTGTAGGCACTTCAGAGCGTTTGTCACCACGACTTTCAACATGACTCAGGTATCTGCAGCCCAGGTTTCCATCGCCTTTTGCAGCCAAGCTTTAAGGTGGGCTTCGAGATCTTGAAACCTGGAGTCTCGACTAATTCAGAACGACAAAGTACCAGTTCCTAAAACTCTCAGCTCTGCAATACTGACTGGTACAACAGCTAAATATCCAGAAAAAAAAAAAATCCCAATTTAAATTTCTTAATGACTTAGGTACTTGGAAAAAGTTATCTTTAGTGATCTCACTTCAACTAATTGACTTCCTTATACCCGGATTGCAAAACAAACACCACAATTTACCACTTACACGTACTGTCCCGTGACTATGTGGCCCCAAAGCAGACAGACGCTTCCATGCTCCTCCTTGTCCTCGTAATGCACGAGAGACCGGGAGAGCAGAACTTTGTCAGACCAGAGGAACACCGTTTTTACCACTTGTGATGGTGAACGCTGACACAAGCTGCAGGCCTTGGGTTTTGATACGTGAGCCATCCGCTTCCTGATCTGTTCTGCCATCTGTGAAAGAACTCTGGGCTCTTGTCTTTAAAATATAAGCTTTATTTTTGTTCAAGGCAGTGCCTACGACATGGGATAGATACCCAAGTGAGGCACAGCGATGTTTCCAGCTCGTATCTGCACATTCCCAGTATTTTCTGGCGTAACTACTCCTGGGCTTCTGGGCTCCACAATAAGCCATTAACAACAAAGAGCCAAAAGTGACTTCAGCAGGTTTTGCCTTAAAGCCTCAGCCATAAAACCCAAAGGCTGAACACCAAAAAAGCTCTAATGCTGCAGAAGCTGCCTGTCAAACTCCATGCTACAGAAGCCATTTGGAAATAGCAGCTTAAGATGCACAATGGTCTAATAACAGATATGTCTGGTGAATGATATCCTGGCCCCATACGTAGTAATTGTTATCACAAAGCAGGGAAAGGAAAGCAGCCAGAAGCATATTGATAAAGCAAGTCAACTATGATGTGTTTGTTCCACTGCTGAGACTGTTATTAAACACAACACTCCTTTACTGAGTGATTTTCCCCAATAACAGTGATTTTGTTAACAGATCAACCATTATTCAGTCACCAGCAAGCTTTGCTTTTCTTCTGTACACAAGTTTGTTCGCACCACGTTTCTGTATCACGGAAAAGGAATGTGCATTCTTCAGCCCAGATATGCTCACCTTTAAATAGTTTCCTTCAGAAGCCAATTGCACTGGGGCTTACAAACCAAAGGGAAACTTACAGCCAGGAGTAGAAAAAACTCACCTGTATCATTCTGACCCTTAAATGTTTAATTAATTTCAAAAAAGGTGCTCATGAAGCACCAGCAATTAGATCATAAAATCAAAGGTTACCTATCAACAGCTTTCACCTATAGGAAACTGTCAGAAAAGTTTAGGTTCTGTTACAGCTTTATCACTTTCTGAAAATTACTGGAATAGTTTTCTCCCCATATCAGTCTTCAAGGAAACCGCTCCAAAAACTAATTTGAAAAATACAATTTTTAATTAGCCACTGTTGGTAGACACTAAACCGCTACACTCCTTTTCCAAACATCTACATGGGAACAAAAATGTAGTCATCGCATGGAAGTAATGAATGCCCTGCCATATGAGCAAATTAAAAATAGCCTGGAAAAAAAAAAAAAAAGACAGTTTGAATCATAAAAGTGCTATTAAAGGTGAATTACATGTGCGGCTGGTATGCATAGCTACATGCAGCCGTCAGTTGCGGCTGATACGAACAACATCCAACGTAGCATGCGGGTATGATGTTGTCTTGGATGATGCTGGCGGATGGGGCAGCAGCAATACTCAGAGGATAAGCATCCCCTTGATCCTTAAGTGCTCTATTGTTCTTTATTCCACACTTTCAAGAGCAATTATCGATTACCAAGATATTCCCAGCTCTACTAAAACGTTGCGGAAGGACAGACAAAACTGCTGGGCTAGCCCAGGCAAAACCACCCTCATAATCTCTGGAATCAGGACATAAAGGGACTTCCCCTTCACTTTCAGCATTTTTTTTTTTTTTTGGTAAATTAATTTGGCTGCATAACATCAACAGCACGGGCAAGCTCTGCAGTTGTTTTTGCCACACTCAGAAGCACCCCCTGACTCTTCAGGTTGGACCTCAAAGCTGTGCCAGGAGCTTGTGAAGCCCTGGAAGAGGTCACGGCAGGAAAATGGGTCCGAGCCGGTTTCTCCAAGGCAGATAATCAGATTGTACCTGCAGGAACATCAAACCAAGCATGTGCTTCTACTTCCTCATTGCGATGAGCTTGGAGTTAAGGAAGACGGGGTGGGAGGGAGACCTTTCGACATGAAAATCAGCTGGCAGGAAGTCAGAGCTGTGCACAAAGCTCCCCGGACTTCCCAGACCCCGCCTTCGGGGTGCAGAGCTTTGCAGGGGAGCAGGTATCGGTCCAGCAACCTCCCACAGGGTGTCCGGCAGAGCCCAGCAGCTTAGATGTGCTGCTGAAGCTTTATGGGACCAATTTCTGCAGGGAGTCAAGGCAAAGGACAAATGCCTTCCCTTGGCAGGGTTTTAAGCAAGCTTCTCACATACATCACTCGTCAGCCTTTGCAGAAGGGATGCATCTCCCCGTTGTTACGACATTGCCGTCGTGGCAAACACTAACAGGACCACACCAATACACTATTGACAGTCTCGGCTGTTGTGCAGTGTTCAGAGTCATAGGAAATGTTAGAACCCTCTGGAAAATTCATGCCAGTCACCTGGACAGAAGCTCTGTGCAGTGGCACTGGTGAGCCAGAACAGACGCTCCTGCTTTCACATTAGTCCTGTCTGTCCTAGAAGTCACTGCTCAGATGTCATTTGGTGATACCATCTCAGGGTACATACTCAGTAACACAGATGTCACACTGAGATGGCCTTTGGCAGCTGCAAAAACCAACCTGAGATGAGATGACTTTGTGCCGGGGCTGCACAGGGCCAGCCGACACGACAGGCAGCCTGCAACCACGGACCTGCCGTGGGGATGCTTCTAGCAGACCAACACCTCTCCCAGCTCCCAGCTGCTGCTTCTGGTGGCCAAGTGACAGCTCAACCCTCGCAGTTTTTGGTCATCCTTCTGCCCCACAGCCCACACAGCTTGCCAGAAGCCCATGTGTAACCCCCAGCAGCTTCTGGGCACGCACACAGCCGGGGCACGATTCGCACATACTGGGGAAGAACAGCACCACACGCACCCTATGTTCTAACACAGCACAGTAAGGCTGTCACAAGCTGTTACTACACTATTCATAGCTGGTCTTCTTCAGACAAGACCTGTGTAGGAACTTTTCCCTTGCATTGCTTTTGTTTTGAACATTTGAGCTAACGTTGCTAGTCACTCCTCATCTGACAGACACCGCAGAAGTGTTAAACGTGAGTCACAATTTCAAAGCAGAAAATTAGACCATTTATTAAATAAATTGAGATGCAATCTTGCTGTGATTGGAGAGGAAAGTATCCATAGTGCTTTGATCAGTTCTTGAGTTCTTAAAGACCAAATCGGTTTTGCCAGCACCGTGCTCAGCTTGGTGTGTGGCTGGCACCAGGACTCTGAGGCACTGGAAATCTACAATGGAAGACTAAAACACAGGTCTGCTTCCAGATTTGAGGAAATTAGTCTGTTTCTGTAATAGGCTATGGGACTACTCTAAGCTGACGTGCAGCACAAAGTTACTACACCACGGCTGTGTTATTTATTAATAGCACAGCTGTATTGATCCCATAAAGCTTTATTTAAGTACAGGGTGATTTGAATTAATGGCTTTTACCTCGTTGTGCTAGGGGCCACGCAGACACGCTATAAATCAGACAGTCCCTGCCCCAAAGTGCTCCCAAACCAGATTAGAACAAGATGCAGCAGGTGGAGGAGACGAACTCGAGGGGAGGGAGGAGGAGGAAGTGGAAGGCGAGCAGCATTATGCACAGCGAGCAGAACTCTCTGCTCAGCAACAGCCAGGCACTGCCAGCTGGCAGGGACTCGCAGGCATCAAAGATGAGTCTTCAGAGGGCCTTGAAGAAGGTTAAGGAAGTGACTGTTTTAAGGGAGTTTCCCTTATGTATGTATAAGAAATAGCCCGCGGGAGAAGCACATGGTGCTTGTGGGTGAAGCAGACTAGCAGACAGCTCCATCCTCCAGAGGGCTGGGTGCTTCTTGGCCTAATGGGTCAAGAAAATTGCCCTGTGAAGTGTGCCTGATTTTCTTCCATTCACAGGTACTCTCCTGTCTCTGAATTTCTACCCAGAACATTTAGAAGATAGTGAAATAGACCTTAAAGGTGCTAATGATGTAATTATAAAAAACACACACAAAAGGCATCTCAGCATTTCAAGACAAATTCAAACCAAGTGCACTGCCAACATGCCACACTCCGTGCTTCCCCTTTGAAAAACAATATGGCTTTCTGCACTTCAAAGAGGGCTTTGTTTCACTTGTTTAGCACAAGATGCAAATACATTGTCAGATAGAGCAGAAATAAAAATGCATTTTGCACCACAGGGAGCAAAAAAACCCAAGCAGCCACTCAAATGAGAATGAACTCACAAGGCACAGTGGGCAGGGGAGGCATTAGGTTTCTTCTATCTAGTTTATTCCATTTTTAATTAAAACAATTTTTTAGAAATCAAATCTCCTTGCAACAAGAGAAGTAGAGAGATTTTAACAGACCAAAGCTAGGCTATGAGAACTGAACAGAGAAATGGGAGCATGGCCATGACACAATTCTCCCTTTAACTGTGCATGAGCTTGTTGTTTTTTTTTCCGGGGAGGGGAACAACTAACACTTTTTGACCAGCTCACACAGGTGACACACAGAAAAGAATCTTCTAATATCCCCAGGAAAAGCACCACCGGAGGCTTTTTCCCCTCTTTTGAGTGGTGGTGTCCCAGCTGAGGGGATGTCTGGAAACAACTGGGCTGAGCAGGCCTGAGGATGTACCAGGGCCGTACCACTGAGGATGCACGGCCCAGGCCCCCCACAACCATCTCAGGTAGCAATCCTCCTTTCAGCCCCTGGCCCTACTCCTCAGCGTGGGATACAACCTACGTGGTGATCCCAAGGTGGATCACCGCAAAGCCATGCCAGAGAGATCATTTTATGATCTCTTTTAGACCACAGGTGCTAGGGCTGAGCAGCGGCGCTCGCCATAGCTGCCACAGGCCCTTAAAGGATGCAACACACAGAGGCTGCTCTGCCCCATGCCCCCTTCATGATGTGAGGCAAATGAAAACAAAATTCACCCTTTTATTTGTCCCAGTTCCTAAGCTTGAAACGATTCACACTGTGGTCCTGTTTCAGCAGAACTCTTCTCAGATGGGAATTACAGCAAAATCATAGAGCAGTGTGGTAATATGGGAATTTCTAGGGAAGGTAAGCAGTGGAGACCCTTGAGAGGGGGATTTGACTTTCCAACAGCAGCTGATGAACAGGGCAGGGAAGTTTGGGCATGTTTGAGCAGGATGTCCACGAACACAAAGAAAGAAGCCTTTCCATTTACTAGCCACTTCTGCAGGGCACCCAAGGGTGACCCTGAAGGACCCCACGCACGCAGAGTCATGCTGTCCTGCACTCCGTTCACTCCTGGTCTGCGATCCGCTCCCAGCGGCCTGCTGCTGCCAGGGCCCCTTCCCCTTGCAGCAGGTATTTGAAAATCATATTAACTTCCCTAAGCAACGCAGAGTAGCTTGCAGGGTTCCGAAAAGTTTCATCTGGGGCTGTCTGAAGAGAGACTGGAAGGGGGTTGAGGCCTTTCATCTTAAATTTAATAAGGCAGCGGCTAGGGTTGGCACTGCCGATCCTCCCTGTGCTCTCCAGGCATTTCACTCCACACCTACAATTTACTGGAGTCTTTCCACAGGCTTTGCCTTTCCCAGGCACACAGGTGGTATAACTGAGAGGACGAAAGGAAAAGAGCTTGGTATTGTTTTGGAAACGCTCCCAGCGCCAACACCAGTTTCATTCCCCGGCTGCCCTCCACATGAGGTAATGGCCGCTGCGTGCGCACAGCGCCCGCGTCCAGAGCCAGCACCGCGCCTGGGCCGTGCTCTCCTCGCATGCCCTCGGCCTCAGGAATGTTTTGTGCCAGCAGGAACTTCCCTCCTTCCCTCCACCTGCTCCCGTTTGGCACCCCTGGCCTCTGGGCTGGAGCGGGACAGGGAAGCTCCCACGTATTTCTTCCCAGACATTATCTGGCGCAGCACGGCGATGACAGAACTGACTAAAGCTTCAGTATGAAATATGGAAACATTTCAAACCTCCTGCTCCAACTTTAATTTGTGCATTATAGCTGCTGCAAGTACTCCGTTTATCATAATAGAGTCCCTTATTTATCGGTCCATCCAAAAATAAAATTATGAAAATGGATTTAAAGAGAAAAATATGTTTAATGAGTAGAACTGCCTCTGCAGTCTTCCCCCTGTGCCTGTAGGAGCGGCCAAGGTTCTGGCACGAGATGGGAAGCTCAATAGCTGCACTTCAGCACAGCTGCCAGGAAGAATAGAGTCAGACCAGAGCAGAACCTCAGCACTAAACCTGATTTCTTCCAGTCAAAAGCTTCCTGCGCGTAATCCCGTGTGGCAGGTAAATGCTCCAAGTCAAGTTCCTGAAGCCGTATCTGTTGACTTGCGGAGACCCCACTGAAACTTCCATTTCCTATTCACAACGCCCAGGAACGCGTTCCCAGCCTCAGAGGCTACCCCTGAGCAAAATGGGAGCTGAATCCCCCCCGGGACAAAGAATCACTCAGCATGCAATCTGGATGAAAACGAGCTTTTCCTCTTCGCTTCTTTTTATAAATTTTTAAGTCACTGTAACGGATGCTGAAAGGGGCCCGCCCAACATCTCTGGGTCTAGAAGGGCCTCTGTGCCTGCAGGAGAGGAGCAGCAGGGTAGCCTGGCCGTGTCCTGCCCCAGAGGGCAGGGAGGAGTGACCTTACCCCAGCCTCGTCCCTGGGAGGCTCTGCAGAGGCTGCTGGAGGCCAGCCCCACGTGCAGCCCCAAGCAGAGTGCTCCTGCAAGGCTATCTTCCGAGACAGCGAAGCTACACCTTCACTGGAAATGAAACACCCGTTAACGGAGCCAGTGAAAAAATCTCTGGCCAGAAATGGAAGGTGTCCGAATGATTCGCCTGTGTGCTCTGCTTTACCACTCGATACAATTTCCTTCCCCACTTCATACAGGCTTACAAGATAAAAGTCCCAATCTCTATGCCCATTCCTTCCACGGCTCTAGGAATTGCTTTCCTGGGAGGAAAACCAAGAATGAAGAACTCTGTATTTTCTTTCTTAATTTAGAAAGTACCATACCTCATTTGATCGTAGAATACAATAGAAAATAATACTCTCAATCTTAGATTCTGTGAACTATTTCTCACAATTCATATTCTTATTTGCATTTCTACACACTTTCGATTTTGAAATTGTTCTGCAACCTATTCAATCAGCTTAAAGGGGAAAGGCTGAGACCTCAGAGTTCATAAATAAAGTAAGAGCAGTTGTGAACCCGGCATCAAAATGGAGAAAGGTTAATGCTACTGCTTGCTTTCCCAAAGCCATCTCAAAAGGGTTTACACAAACAGCTGAAGCCTCTCTCGCTCTGCATTTCCTTTCACCTAGCCCAGAAAGTCAGTGGTATCTGCAAACAGGGGAGAACAGAGATCCAGCGACTGCAGGGACCTTATTTACCAGTAGGTAATAGGATCATATTTACTGATAGGTAATTTATGAATGCTTTTGGCTCCCTGATCCACGTTTCCTGAATAAATAAGGCTGTGGCCTGGGTCACTGGGAATAAGAGAGAAAGTTCCTACCATATGATTTTCTGAAAGACAGCATGACCTTGAGGACAATTTATTTCAATGGGAAAAGCACAGCAAGTCTTCTTACAGAGCTCTCGGAGAAGCAGACCCTGCTCATTCCCCAAATATATTCAGAACAGAGGCAAACACTCCGCACTGCAATTCAAGGCTGTCTGAGTTTTCACCTGTAGATACGCAGATAAACTTATATCATCGGCTTCCAGGTTTCTGTGGGCTGGTATGTCAGCAACAGCTACAGTGATTTAGTGCAACAGCTCCAAATGGATTAAATCACACAGTCATTTGAATTTTACCCAGGCTTGTCACACAAATCTCAGAAACCACTGTCTTGCATAAAAACTTCCTCTTGATACTCCCGAGAAGTCATGACAAAAACCAAAAATTCAGTTGAAAAAGAGTAACAAAGACTCCTAGCATTGAACACAGAGGCAGCACAAACATGTCTGAAAAATCTTAATTGCATTAAAGAAGCAAATTCCTCCACTTTACTCAGTCCAACTTTCCCATTTTCGATGTATTATCACGTATCTTACGTATTTTTTAAATGAAATCAGTTTTCACTGGATTTCCATGATGCATACTCTTCACAATAATGCTGTATTTCAATTTCTGGAATATTTTAATAACACAATACCATTAAAACGTTTGCCGTGTGGCGTGCTGCACGACCAATGATATTTCCTATTTAACAGCCTCCTCAAAGAGGGGCATAGCAAAAAGAAATGTGCTACGAACTTCACTGAAGGTGGATTTCACTTTCTATCTTACATGATAGAAATGATTTGTGATCTCACAATGCCCCGAGTTTAACTACATCCTGCATTTATTTCAACACTGCCTGAGCAAGGATATTTGAAGCAACTCAGTGAAAGGACAGTTGTCATTTCTTTAAGAACCTACTAAAAGGCCTCCTAACAACAATACATCCAATGCATGCACTTTCCTTCATCTGTGTTTGTAGCATTTAGAGAGACACCTACCTCCATACTGTTTAGTATTTATAGTGATGTTATGACACCCTCTGTGGATTATATTTACTCTTTGGTCCGCAAGCAAAGTTGCCATTTAGTTTACACGAGGAATGGGACATTATTCCTGATCCCCAGGTCTCTGTAAGTAACTAGGAATCACAAGCTTCCAGAAAACATATTTTACCTTCACTTTTGCAAGTAAGTACTGAACATGAAATAAACTTTTTTCATGTAAGAATTCTCATTCAAAAACATCTTGCAAAGATTATGTAAATATAAGTTAAATGCATCTGAAACTTTTTCCCCCTGCAAGTATTCATCTGTGATTTTTCTCCTGTAATATTTACTCAACTTTTTTTTTGTTAATCTCCTAAAAATAATTTTGCTTTGCCAGTTCTACACTTAGCCCAAGACCGGATTCACACCCAGCCCCTGCCACAGCAGCCACCTTTCAGAAAGGCACACGAGCCTCCAGGGACTCGGCTCCTTTGGCTTCCCCAGCAGGAACAACCAGACAAGAGGACTGCTCGCCGCAAGCCCAGACTTCGCCCTTCAGAAGGGAGCACAGCAGCACATTTCTGATGCCATGGCTCTCACACGTGCAGGGTGGCCAAGGACCACCTCTCCCTGACTTTCTGTAGGGACTGGAGAGAGCAGGAGCTGGTAGACCCCAAATCATTTAAGTTTTAAATTATTTAAGCTTAACCACACAGTAAATCTGTTCTTTTCTCATGCTCTCCACATGCAGAGCCTCTTTATCTCGGGTGTAATGGCACACAGCTCGGGTTATTTGCTTTATCAGGAGACATGGGGTAAAGCCTGATGGAGTACAATTTGTCAGAGGCTATTACGATCGCTCTACCCCACGCATGCAGGCGAGGTCAACTCACGTACCATTATACTCCAGGATTTCCTTCTGATTCCTATCGTGTATCCCAAAAGGATTAAGAGAAGTTAACAGCTCACAGAACAGCTTAGCCCATCCAAGGGCAAAGAATAGACTTGCTAAATGGTGCTCCTTTTATTCCAGCCAGGCCAACTGGGGAGAAGAAACTCACATGCAGGCAACTTGACTTAATTTCACTGTGAAGACAAATCCTCAAAGAAAAGATGCACAGGTGCAAGTATTTCCCTAATGTCACACCTTTCAGGAGGCCATTCAAAGGCTCTTCACACTTAAACTGACTTT
The DNA here is from genome assembly GCA_011075105.1 of Heteronetta atricapilla. Taxonomy (NCBI): domain Eukaryota; kingdom Metazoa; phylum Chordata; class Aves; order Anseriformes; family Anatidae; genus Heteronetta; species Heteronetta atricapilla. The sequence goes on along the minus strand of CM021753.1, from coordinate 3,655,991 downwards.
AAAAGATTAGCAACACACAAGCACATGAGATCAGATATTTGCTGATAGTGCACATACACTGGAATAATCATGTAATCTCTTTTCTTTGGTTTTTGAGGCAGATATGACTGTGCCTGAAGAAGATACCGATCTGTCTACCTAATAATCACAAATCCCTTATAAAATATGCCTGAAATGAATAAATTGTGAAGGTAAGAAGGGAAAACATAAATATCCTCATTAACTCATACATACATACACAAAACTTTACATAACATATGGAGGAGTTGGAAAGACGCCCGCAGACGTAATTGCATTTCTGTGTGAAGAGCATTTACACTCTCTCATCTCTGCTTTCCCCATTCATTTTAGTAATTACACGGAGAGAAGCAGCTAACATGCTTGTAATTAAAACCAGCAGTGAGGATTTCTAGGTGTTTTGATACAAGAGAATTGACATGGAAAGCAAGCAGGGCTGGCAGGAGGGGATTACTGCAGCCATACAAACAACTCAGGCCCGGAAAGGGCTGGTGTGAGAGTGCCCACACCGTGCTCTGCAGAACGGCTGCAGGCAATGGGAGTAACAGTCCAGATCAAAAACGCTCTCCACATTGGGAGTTTGCTGAAGGACGTTTGATTACACGACCCGGAGAAGCTTTGTTGCTGCTGGAGACCTCTTGTTTCTGTCTGCTAAACTCAGGGAGTGGAAAACAGCCACTTGGCACGAACCACACGGCTTCATTTTCTATTCATTTTCCTTGGCGTTTTATTGGCAAAGGCTGTAACAGTTATTTCAGTTTGGTGGGTGGAGCTGCTATGAAAACTCCAGGTCTCCTCATTTTCATGATGAATATTCATGATTTAAGCAATCTGTACTCAGCAGACTTTGTTGCCCTTTCTTTCTCTTCCCTGCTACCCAAGTAGTAGCTGTGCAGAATGTTATATTTAATGTGCAAGTACACTTCTGCTTCATTTTGAAATGAAAACTGGACAATGTCTGGGCTTAAGCTGGAAGTCTGTGTGTATTGAACTGAAGTACGGCATGTCTGTGGCCCAAGTATTAAGATATCTCATGAGGAAGAACAAGATAGATGGCAGAAAGCAGGAATGGTAATTGAGGTGTCAAATCTTTCCCTGGGAGCTTCTGCCCAGAAACATAGCCCAGAAACTGGCTTTTGAAAATGCCCTCTATGGCAATCTACCAAATAAAAATCACAAGACTTTCCTCTAGGCTGTTTCTATGGTCATCTGAGCATCTTTGCAGCTTCCTGACAACTTAACAGCCAGGGAAAGACCTAAAGCACATTAACGTTTGGTGTTCTTTTAGCAAGAATGGAAGCACTAATTCCAGAAGACACACCCCAGGCCAAAAGAAGCTGTCAGCAATATTATGCAGATGATAACAGAAATATTATTGTGTGGTAAGCCAAGACCAGAGTTTGAATCTCCTCATAGGTGAGTGATTGTTGAATATTTTGGGGAAGTCTGTAAAATAACCTGTAAAATACTTGGCTGTATACAAAGCACTGACTAGACAGAAATCCCCATTCTGTGTTCAGATTTGCCATCACAAAAGGCACCCACATCGCTTCCTCAAATACATCACACCATTCTGGGGCTTGATTTCAGAGTTTGGATATATTCTACCTGTAAAGGAATCACAGAATCACAGAATTTCTAGGTTGGAAGAGACCTCAAGATCATTGAGTCCAACCTCTGACCTAAAAGTCCAACCTCTGACCTAAGAAGCACTCGACAGTACGGCATCCCAACCAAAAGTGGCATGGCCCTTTGCACCCTAGGAGATGACACAATGCACTACGCACGATGCATTTGCATGTTGGCCCTGCAAAATCAAACGTCTAATATTCTTGTAGAGGAACCGTGCTCACCTACTAATAGCTGTAAATAACCGAGGCGTGGATCTGCAGATGCATGCCAGGACAGAGACACTGGGAAGTTTTTTATCAGAACAGTTAACATTAAGAGGGATCTTTTTAAAGCCTAAACTGTAATTAACCCTTACTACTAACTTGATGATCTTTCAGTTACACTGACCTTGATGGCTTTGGGAACTTCAGCTTGGTCAGGCGCTGTGCTGGCTCAGGAGTGTCATCAACTGCCTGCGTGGCACCCAGCCAGGCTGCCGAAGCGCCAGCCACCCAAATCCCACTGCTGTTCGCTGGCACGCTGCTCTGAACTCCATACTCCTTTACAGATATGCAAATTTGTTTCTTTTCTAATACGCAAAAAAAAAAAAAAAAGGAAATTACCAAAAGCTAATTAGGGTCAAAGGAATGCTTCATACCAATTAGTGAAACCAATACCCTTTTATTTTGAATAGTCATGCTCTCCTGGCTTCTGAGACAGGTCAATAAAGCTGCCTTCACCTCAATACAGCGATAACTCAACAGCATTCAATTGCTCATTTTTTTTCAGTGAGGTTTGGGTTCAGGCTTCTTGCGAAGTAGGAAGCCGCAGTGAAGTAGATGTCAGGATTGTTGATGCCATGATTTTTTTTCAAAGAACATTTGTCAGTATGGAAATATTGAAGAGCATGACCAAATCCTTACCTCAAGTAATTATTCTGAGACACAGAAGCTGATAAACACACCCAGTTTACCTGGTCAGCACAGCCCAGGGCAGTGGTCTTGGCTAGTATTCTTCCCACACGGCTTTGTCAGAATCCCTCTCCCTCCCTGAACTGTCGAGTACAACACGTTTTGTGCTTTGTACTGCAGAGCAATCAGATATCCTTCAGTGCTGGAAGGTTTTGGGGTGTGTATGGGGTGTGTATGGGTGCGGGGTGGGTTTTCTACAGATTCTTCTGAACAAAGGAAAGCATACCTCGCTACCAACATCTACAGAAGCTGTCTCTTTTGATCCACGTGTGGCACCAAGACATCTGCAAGTGCACATATAGATTGCATCAGTGCACAGAGGACCAAAACCCATGGCTTGGATTTCAGCTGCCAGAATTACCTAGATGACCTGGATGCACTTCACCTGAATCCTCTTGGGGATCAGGAATAAGAACCCTTTTAGAAGATTTATTTTAGTTACCAGTCACAGCCTGGCACTCTTTTCCATCTTCTCAGCATGGTTTGTTGCACCCGGGACGTTCCAGCCTGCTCTGTCTCCTTCTCCCAGCTCAGGGCTGGCTGGGGTATGAGCAAAGCAACAATCACTAAGGAAAGACTAAACAACAGGTTTTTCTTTCTATTAAAAGTGACTTTCCATAGCCAGTTTTTATGTTCTATTGTTGCTTTGCAAAAAGTTGGAGTAACTGCCAAAGCAGAGCTAGGTAATTAAAACAGCTAATGATCCATTTGCCCATGTTTTTAAACATGAGCTCTCAGAAACAGGATTTCTATGGATACAGGGCCCTATCGCACTGATGAAGTACAAGATTTCACTTTGCATAAGCTCCAAATCGCAGCGGAAAGGGAAGAGAAGCCCCTGTGGCTGCAGCATGCCAATACTGCTGAGGAGGCGCACCAGGAGCGTGCACCATCCCCGAACATCTTGGCAATGGGCAGCATGGACCCGAGCGCCTACCTCAGCAGGCAAGCACTCTACGCACACTGCAGGCAAACGACACAGACGGGGGGTATTTAAGCAGAGCAAGTCGCCTGCACAAGCAGCTCTTACTGGCACCCAACAGGTTCAGTAAAAGACCGCTTGGACACAAGACTCCCACGTGTTAAATCACTCTGTCACTTCAGTTTTCTGATAGCACCCGACCAACAATCGCTGACCTGGTTTTGGCACGAGCTTCTGCCAAACTGCTGAGCTGCCAAAGGGGTGCAGCACGAACATCCTGCAACAAGAGCAAGACCCCAGCTCCTCCAAACTTCTCCAGGTTCCTCGCCCAGCTCCCTGATCTATTTCTCCCACAGCTCTTCATCTTCTTTGCTCCCCTGCCCGTTTTCTTAGCTCTTCTTCCAGAACTAAGTAGTACTGACAGGGACCACAGAAAATACTTCATGGCCAGGACCACAGCAAGTGTGAAGAGGATGAGGTTTGAGAGGGAGCCACGTGGGACTTGCTTCCATAGGCTACACTATGGGGCCCAGCACCCACTCCCAGCTCTTTTCTCACTAGTTGTGCAAGGTCAGAACCAATCCTGCTGCCAGCCCTGGCTCTCTGGCTACGCAGCAGGGCACTGCTGTGTTCCTGAAGCAGCGGCACTCAATAATTATTCCTTAGAGAGCAGCTAAAGAGGTGCGTTAGGAGGCCTGGCCAGATGAGAGGAACAAATTGAAGGCAGGGTAAGAACAAGGGAATTCCCACAGCTGCAGTCGGTATAGAAAACCCACAGAAAGGCCTGTGCACACCAGAGAGAGATAACAAAAGGTGAGGTTAATATGTGCTCTAGCAAATGTGGCTTCACTCACCGTTTTCCTTCACCAGATTTGTGGCTTGTTTACCTCCAGTTCTTTCACTAAAAGATATAATTGGCAGTTCAATTAAAAAGACAAGAAAAGTGTACACTGCGGCACAGCCTCGGGGCACTCTAGCCTGTGCACTAACAAGGTCAGGGAGCATATTTATTGTGCTATTCAGTAGAGAAAAAGAGAGGGAAAGCTCCCCTGCCCCACACAGAGCACAGCACGCGGCACAGTGCCTCCCCGCACGCACTGCGCAGGCGCGCGGCCCCAGCAGCAGCCACTGCCGAGCTGTTCGTTCACCTCTCTGCAAATCCCCAGTTTGGAAAGAAGGGGCTCTGGGACACTTACGGAGCACTGACAGCTTTCTAAAACTTACACTTTTCTGGAAGAACTGTGAAAATATTCCCCAAACAAAGGATTTTTATCCTTTGTTGTTCTGCTTAGTGCTCTCCTTAGAACAGGGCAAGTGTCTCTGGTGGTGGGGTTAGGATAACAAATAGTCCCAGGTCAGCACGACTTTGTGGGATGAGGAGGAGGCAAACTCACCATATCCCAAATAAAGAAAACAAATTTCTCCCCAGTATCAGCCAGGGAAATACAGAAGTTCTGTGTTGCTTTGACAGCAGTTTGTTTTGTTGGTTGCTCTGCTCCAAATCGGACACACAACACGACTCACATAAGGCCCAAGCACTGTGTTTTCAGCAGTATTTGTAGAAGTAGCTGCAGTGAGTACCAAGTGCCTCAAGAACATCCTCACTCTCCCTACAGCACGGAAAGTATAGGGTGGAAAAGCAGCGTGCAGCAGCAGCGATGAGCCTGCCTTCAGCAAGCTGAGGCGGCCAGCAGCAGGCACGGCTCCGCCGGCTCTTCCAGCAGCCTTCCTCGCCTGGAGCTCCAGCAACATCGCCCTCCTCTGTGCAGAGAGGACATAAGAACTGTGGCTGTGCTAGGTCCCTGCAGACCCCCGGTTTTGCCCGCTCGACTGCCCAGCATTTCCTTTTGCTGGGGACAAACCCTCCTGTCCTGCACCTCTCTGGCCCAGTTCACCAGCACAGTTTGGCACCCAAAGCTCCGAGGAAGGAAGGTGAGAGCATGGCTCACCATATCACCTCGCCTCTGAGATGAAAGAGCACACTTTTTTGTAGCAGAATCCTGCTGCACAGAATTACTGTGCTAATTTTCTTTGGCTAATGCTGAAGTCAGGCTGCTACAAGCTTGTTTTGGCCTCTTGCCACTGCGGAGTGTGAAGAGCGACTGAAACAAGCAGCACATAAGTCAAGTGTGGGAAACACGGGGCAGACAGAAACCCTGCTTGTGTCACAGGCCAATAGATGGACAGTAGGAAATGCACAAATCTTGAAATGAAGTCTTTTATCTGCAAGGAAGGAAGTGCCTTGGGACCATGCGAGTCTCTGACCTTCCTGGCACACGTGCCCTGCAGACTCAGCTGAGGCAAGAGCGCTGCAGTCGTTGCAAACGTGAAACGCTGCTCCTAGTACTGAGAAAGCTGACGGCACCAGAGGCTCGTGAGTTTTATAATTAGGTGATAGGTAGCCTGCAGAGAACTTGGGGGCTTGGTTTGAAAGAGCACTATGGGGATGGGAGGATGCTTCCTGGGCTGTCTTTGCCAAACAAATTTGAAATCAGAAATTTGGTGTGTGTGTTTTTTTATTCCCTCCAACAATGGAGGAATAAAGTCTTTTTCATTCATTTTCACTCTGTCTCCAACCATTCTGTAATACAATCTCCCTGACTACACTGCTGATTTTTCCTTTTTTAGGATTCTCCATGCAAGACTAGTGTTGAGTGTACAGCACATCATTATTTGCCTACTATTTGCCTTAATTTGAAAATCAGTTTCACAATAAGGTTATGTCTGTAGCTTTGGGGCTGTAGTTCCTCTCTGCAGATATCTGAGCCAAGATTTGCAAAAGCAGGTTTTCATGGATTTTAAATGGGAATGTATGAGTAAGAGAATTGATTCACGTACTGTCACCCAGTCCTGAGCTGAGTATTTGGCAAAGATTTGGCATTTCCATTTCATATTGTGTTGCTGACTTGCACATCTGCATCCAGTCATGGAACAGGAATGCTCCGCAAAAGTTAAATAAGTAATTAATACAAAGTAAATTTCAAAACTTCACATAAAAAATTTACCACAAAGTATTCACAAAATGTTTTTATGACAGAAATATTGAGTGGGAATCTCATGAATAAATCTAAATAATGAGGGCATTTGAAATCTAACATTTACTTGGCAATATTCTTAAAAAAAAAAAAAAAGTGAGACAGAGAGAGAGAAAATATGGCAAAAAGTGACGGGCCATGATTACTTGTTTTGGTGCGGTGAAAGCAAGTGCTCCAGGACTGCGACGGGAGCCTTACACACAGCACTGCAGATTGGCATCTGCTCCGCGCACACGCATTCGTACACGTAGAGGCAAGCATCGACATTTCTCAAAAGCCATTAATTCCCTGGAGTCAGCAGCCAGCTCTCCAGCAGATTCCCCGATAGCACGGTGCAAAACGCACACGGCGAAGCGGAGACTTCGCTGCGGCCTCAGCCTTGGCCTGCGCAAGCCGCCTCGGGCCTGCGCGAGCCACCTCAGGCCTGCCCTCACAGGGGGCCTGACAGACACCCTAGAGACAGTAAGAAACCCTCAAAGGACACGAAGGTGCTCAGTGGCTTTAAAGGCCATCACTTCCCTGTAATTTCTGACACCTCTCGGGCGGCAGGTGCTGTGCCTGCGCTGCTGCAGCAATGCAGCACTTGGGCCTCAGGCTCCCCACGGCTCCCCGCACTTCTAAACTTCTGCTGTTTTGTGGCAATGCAGTTGCTGTTACAGGAGAAATAATGCGAGAGGAGAGGACGGGGAAGAGCTCTGCCCAAGGCAGCATGAAAATAAGCCATAGCAGGTCTCTCTGATGAGTTTCTCCAGTGTGCCCTGCCCCTCTCAGGAGACACATCAAAGGGAGACGGGGAAATCAGTCCACGGCAGCGAGCCTGCTGGAGCCCGCTTGCTCAGCACAGGCAAAATTAATTAAGAGGGAGGAAGAAAAAGAGCCAATATGAGTCTGATTCTGTGAGGGAGCAAAGCACCAACAAACAGCAAATGCTAATTCAGGAGTTTTCCGTCTCTATTCACACCTGTCAGCGGGAAAGAGGACCACAATTCAGATTTGAAGTAGAACAGATTCGGGTACCTCTGAGGCAGCACGGTGCTACAGCCACCGCTGCTTCCTGGAAGCTTACAGAAACCAAAGCTAGCTCAAGAAAAAAACCAGCCCCTGCAACACAGGGCTGCAGGAAAACACATCAATGTGCTCCTTACTGCTGTTACAGAAAACAAAGTGAGGACAAGGCCTCACACACAGCAGGAGAAGCCACAAATAAGGACCTCATACCCTGGTACTAGCGAGCATCTTGTCAGAACCAGACCATCAAAACCAACAAACAATTCAGGAGAAATTAGTTCTATTTGACATAATAAGCAGGATCACTTTTTAATGCTGCTTTTCTGCATAGTAAACTCTAAAACATGAGGCCCACAGTAGGAGGAAGAAACAAAATGTGAAATAGGAAACTCCTAAAATGTGGGGTTTCAGATATTGAGGTGCTGTAGTAGGGAGTCCCTTGGAAATGCTCATAAATTAATTAGATTAAAAATGTAAAGCCATCAGTCCAGGGGCATCATTGCTCTACTATTTTTCCTTGCTCATAATTCAGAAAGGAGACGAAGCATCTGAGCCCAGTTTGGGACTAATAATTTCTAAATAAAAGATAAATATGTCAAGGCTTCATAAATAGAAAGGAGAGCACAGCACTATAAATAAGCTTTAATATTTGTTTTATTCTAAAGTATATCTGGTTGAGCTCCTGCCTTTTGCACACCGCTATTACTACTATGCATCTGGGTGCATTAAAAAATTCCATGGGAAAAAGGGCTTGCTTTATGTCCCGAGGAATTCCTGAACCACTGCTTCTGCAGAATGCTCTGCAGCCCTGCGACACAGCTCCACGGAGCTGACTGCCCGGGAATATTTAGCAATCAGCCATTGTGCTCCATCTGTTTTTTGGACTACGTGGCAGGTGCGTAATCAGTGCACGTTGCCTTTTTTTTTTTCTTTTTTCCCTGTTCATGAATATTATGACCTTAGTCCTCAAATTTATACAACGCAGTTAGTGTGAAGAGCTCCCGCGATACCTTCTAAACTCGTGGCCAAAGATGTGTACAGATACCTCAAAGGAGGCTGTAGCGAGGTGGGGGTTGGTCTGTTCTCCCATGTGCCTGGTGACAGGACGAGGGGGAATGGACTTAAGTTGCGCCAGGGGATTTTTAGGTTAGACGTTAGGAAGAACTTCTTTACTGAAAGGGTTGTTAGGCACTGGAACAGGCTGCCCAGGGAGGTGGTGGAGTCACCATCCCTGGAAGTCTTTAAAAGACGTTTAGATGTAGAGCTTAGGGATATGGTTTAGTGGGGACTGTTAGGGTTAGGTTAGAGGTTGGACTCGATGATCTTGAGGTCTCTTCCAACCTAGAAATTCTGTGATTCTGTGTGACAGGGATATCCCAACAGCCAGCAGTCTGTGACTACCAGGCACACGATGGCATTGCCCAAGGAACGGGTGCGTTAGTGCTACGCTTTCCAGGGGCAGCCCGGTGGCTATCGGGCCGCCATCAGCCCAGCAGTTAACCAAAGTAATGCTTGCTTCATCCAGAGTGTAAAAGGTGCTTTGTTCAAGTCAAATAGAATCCTATATCAGCAGCGTACATTAATAACTGATAACACATAAAATATCCAGTGCATTTAATACTATCAAACTAATTAGGTGTTGGTTTGCCAGGAATAAAGGTGAGGTTTAAAAACCCAAGATGACACGATTACCACTGAGTAAGACGTTCTTGCTCATCCTCGCACACAGGCTAAAAGCATAGGTGACTGAGACAAGTCACCAGGCTGGAAGCCAAACTTATTTCACACACTAAATCTGCAATGAAAATTCTAATGAAGCCATCCCGACAAGCTAAAACAGCGCTGCTCTGGCCAGAGGTCTCCAGCCAGCTCCCTCTGAGGTAGAAGCGGAAGCATTAACTTACTGAAGGGTCACTCAGTGCACGGAGCATGTTACTGCTAAAGCTAACACTGCAAAAGTGTCACGACTTCCATGAAAACTTGGCAGCCCACATGAAAAAAAAAAATCACTTGCCATCCTTACTGTAATTGTGCTGAAGAAAGTGCTTATTAAAGACATGTACCTGTCCTAGTCAAGCAGAGAAGAAGGACTTGCAAAGCTGTTCCATGAGCCTGAAACCCTGCATGTACTAACCTCTCATCCTGTGTGAGAGAGCTGGTGTTAAATAGGGTCAGAACTACACTTGCTTTGGGGAGAAGAAAGGCTCACTTTGAAGACAAGCTGGTTACCCTGTTTTTCTTCTACACCACAGCTTTCAGATTGCAGCTAGAACTTGAAGGGAGTTGTTCCCACAAGCTCTCCAGCCCAATGTCTCCACCCGAGAGGCTTGAGTAAATAGCAGAAGCTCTGGATATGAATCAGATGGAAAAGATTCAGCCCTCTCTGCTAGGTCTGAGTTCAAAGGCATCCATGGCTGAACAGCTAAATCAAGATCAGTATCTGCCTGTGAGGGCAGAATGGAGCATTCAGGAATAATGAACTGCTCACCCTTACGTGCTCCTTTCTAGGTGGAGTGGAGCAGGTCAAAAGCAGAGTCCAGCTGAAGCAGTCCGTGCACATAACACTGAGGTTGGTGGGGAGGTCGGATTTTCAGGAACCTTCTTTCCTCTGTTTCTTTTCTGTTCTTCAGCTGCCTCCAGCTCAAGTCCAAAGCTCCCTTCTCAGCACCAGGGCTCAGCCTCACTGCTGGAGGAAGACCACAGATGCTGCAGAACGTATCACACGCAGAGCTCTCGGCTCCATGACTGACCTCCTCCTCCTCCTCCTGTTCCGTGCTAGGACCAGAGCAGCCCATCTATCATCACAAGCAGCCTGCACGATTCATTCCCCATGTGCACACACCAACCCCGAGTTTTGCTCCATGACATTGTGCTCCAGGTTGCATCTACACAGCAGCTGGCACCTGGGCAGCTACACTGGGCAGGTACAATATACCCATGTCATGGCACCATGAGCTTTGGCATAAATGGACAGAGTCAGGGACAAAGAGGATTTGAGAAGGGAAGGACGGGTCCATGGCCAACAAAGCAGCTTGGTGCCAGCGCTGGGCTGAGAACACAGGTGCCTCTGAAGACCTCATGCTCAGCAAGAAACCTGCTCACATGTACCACCTCTGCAGCTCCCGGTAGCCATGTGTGAGCTCCCCTGTGCATGCAGACACAGCCCTGACTGCTCACCAGCACGGGTACCCCACTTGGGGTGCTGGAATACAGCCGGAGCCCACAGCTAGGGTGTGCCTGTACCTCCCTCTGTGAAGCTGCCTGGTTTATTATCTGTAGAACAGCACACCTGGGAAGATGAGCCAAATAAGTACTAGATATAATCAGATACTTTCTGTCTTCAGCTGCCACCCATGTGCACACCTTCCCTACAAGCTGTGGAGTGAACCTGCTAACGATTCTATTAATAACGAGCCGTGTAAGTAGGTGAACTGGATGAACTTGTGTGAAAGCAAAACCCCAGAGGTAGATCAGTTGCTCTGTTCAAAGCGAGCAGATAACTATCCCAGGCTGCAGGCAACTCCCCCTTTCCCACCTCCTCCTTTGGGACATCTCCAGGCATGTCCAGGGTGGTGCAGCCTGGCAAACAGACACGGAGTCAGTCATGCACGCATTTAAAAAATAAAGGAATCACAAAGCCACCAGTGACCCTGGGAAATGCTGAGCGCCAGGACGTCCGCTGAGGACTCTCCTTTGTGTTCATCTTCAAGGTTCGTGACGCTGTCAGGGCACAAAGTAAAACTCTCTGCTCCTCAGGGGTTGTGTCCCCCTGCTTGTCACCTGCAGCCCCGCTCTGTCCGCAGGATCCCAGCAGCTGGTACGGCACCGTGTGCGGCGTCACGCGCAAGGGACTGGCTTCAGCCGAGGGCAGGGCAGCAGGGCTGGTGAGCAGTGGCTGGGACACACGTAGCCAACTTGCAGGCAACGCCAGCCACTGAGCAAGAGGAGCACCGGAGCGCACTGCAGCGTGTCCACCATTCCCCAGGGCTCTTTTACTTCCCGAGTTTCACGTTGGTGCAGCGAAGAGCCAGCGACAGACTCGAGCGTGGGTTTGTTAGAGGCGAGCATGGCAACTCCCCTGGAGACCAAACCAGCCAGCAGCCAGAAGAGGGCTGATGGGAGCCTCTCACCCAGGCGTTTTTGTACCCCTGACAAGAATTAAAACCTGCTGCCTTGGGGGTAACGTTAAAGGACCACAGCCTTAGCATTATGGTGATCAGCAGGGCAATGCCAGAGGCAGAGCTGGCTGGGGAACCATGAGGGCTGGCGAAGGACGGTCTGCTCAGCAAGACTTGGGGTAGCTTCAGCTCCTGACATGTGTCTGAGATGCATACACTTTGCCTGACTCTCCTCCCTTCTTCACTCCTAAGGACAGGACTCAAAGGGAGCTGAAGGGGGGGAGTAAAAGATCTCTGTGCAAAGGAACAGGCTGAGTTAACACTGATGTTAACGCATGTTAAAAAAGGACAAACGCTACATATGGTGAATATAAGAAATTTAACAACACAGCTCTATTAATAATGCCAGTGACAGTAACCCCTCCAAACTTAGGAGGATATTTTTCTTCCCAAGCAGGAGACAAAAACTGCCACAAATGTAGATGCTGAGGTTGGGGCACCGAAATGGTAAGGACAAATGACGCATCATCAGAGATGCTGTTCTATTAAAAGGTGTTTTCACTCTTCAAATGGAGCTGTGTATTAAAATTCCAGGTTCACCTGGTAATAAATTATGTTGTTTAAAGACAAATATTACACCTTTTGCAAACTCTGAAGGGGAAGGAAGTAAGGCTGGACAGGCAGACCCCTGCTGAGTGCTGCTCTGGCTCTCTGCCATTCCCTGACTGACAGCTGATAATTATCTTTGATTTAATGTCACTTAATGTTCTCTCCCCCACCCCAAGCACCTTGGTTATTCTCTTCCTGTACTGACATATGCTACGAAAAGGAGGGTTTGGGAAGAAAAAGCAAAAAGGAATATACTCCTTCAGCAAGCTACAGAGAAAACGCCCATTTTATTTACCTGTGAAAAATTGTAAACGTTCTGCCAGGTACGAAAACTACAATCTAAGCTTTAAACTTTAAAGAAGAGTGTAAGGCATGGGTAAATGCCTGAGATATAAATGAATGTAGGCAGGGTTTTTTTGTTTGGTTGGCGTTTTACTTGCAGACCAGCAGCACCGAGCATTCCTAACGCTCAGTTCTGGAATCTGGAGGCACACCATCACACACACGATGCAATACGTCCTATTACTGCTGGTTAGGACATAAATACCGGGGTAACCAGAGAGAAGAGTGCAAAATTCATAGAAATGTAGCCTAAAATCACGTTCCTTGCTTTGAAAACTCTCAGATTTCACCAAGAAAACTGAAGTAAAGCCAGAGCTGCGTTTCCTTTGTGACGAAGGGACAGATGAAGGCACCATTCCAGTATGGACGTAGTACTGAATGCACGGGGGAAAAGAAAGCAGGAGAGACCTGCACAGAGCCGTGTAGAGGGATTCCTTAGCACTGCCACAAAACAAACCATAATTTGATTTGTCCCTTGGTGCTCCGAACTCCCCCTCCTTTCCCAGACCCCCAGCTAACAGCAGGCTCACTCGGGGACACATCCCTGCTCCTGCGAGGAGGATGCTGAGCTCTCGCCCTCCAAGAGGCTGACCAGCCTCAGTCCTCACACCCCTCCCACGGGTCAGCTGGTGACAGCACTCACAGTGCTTTCTCCACCTATAACCTCTTCAAATTTGTGTTTCTACTCAGCACAGGGCTTAGCACTCCCCTCTTATCTGTACGCCGGGAAATGAGAGCTTCAGGTTCCTTTGCCAGTGTTCTCCTGATCTCAGCATTACACCACAACTCTGTCTTCTTTTGCCAAAGTCCATCAAGTGCCACGGTGCCATGCTACAGCCCATTTACCTCTTATGGGATTACAAAAAGTCTCCAGGAAAAAAAAAAAAATACTTTTGTACCTGTGCATCAAAGAAAGTGGAAGGCACGCCTGCTTCTTCCTTTGCATGAGGATCTGTGTTCACTGATGGCATCTTTTATAAACACATCATGTATTCCACCTAAAGGTGCTGTGCACTCAGAAAGAGCCAAATATATTAGCATTCTTCAACCATAACTTTTGAAGTCGGCATTTGACTATTTTTGCATTTCTTCCAGGTTGTACTTAGACAACTCTTAATTCTGTGGGGAGAGCCAAGACTATAAAATGCCAGAGCTTCACTCCGCTGAAATAACATTAGCGAAATATCAAGTCCTTTATGATGTCATGAGGGATTCCTTAATGTGACTATAGCCTCCTAATGACATCATAAAAAACAACTGCAACATCAGAAAACAGCCAAGGGTCATCAATCAGCCCATCCTCTCTCCTACCCACCAGGGGCAGCAGCCCAACTTGCTCCTATCTGCTTTTTACGATCGGTGCTGTCCGCTGAATAGCACACAGAGAAGAGACTAATAATCATACAGATATCAGGGAGAGCGGTCAATCATCACCTGAAATGTTCAGCACACCTGAGGGAAATTCGGGTGCCGCAGCCTGAAGAGTCTGCAAGTTTAGCATGTAGAAGAGGCGACGTTACTGCCTTAGAGGTGACCCGGCGCTCTCCGGGCAACAGGCAACACCAGTGAGCAATGCAGTCATTTTTAAAATGTGCAGAGAACAGGGCTAAAAATGAATTCTTTGGTTGCTCTCCTCGTCCTCTAGCCCTCAGCAAAAGCTTTTTCCGTGCTGCCCAGACACCCATCTGCACATCCGACATTACAAAGAGCGGGCTGAAAGAAGCCTTTGTGCTGCCGAACTGAAATGGGTGACAGTCCCGTCGAGATGCAACGGCTGCCAAATCCTCTGGCAAGAATGGAAACAGCCTTCTCCATTTGAGCACGTGGTGCCTCAAAGCTAAAGCCCCATTATACTCCCTTAGGAGTACTTGGAAGTTTTCCAGGGTTGGGGACCTCTTAAGGAGTTCCCCGGACTCTTAGGAAAAAAAAGAAGCGACAGATGCTGTGGTCTGCTGTGGTCTCCAGATGTTTCACAGCCTCTCTTGGAAGGTATTTAACATGGAGCTTCTGCCAGCAGCGCTGACCAAAGCAGAGTCCTTTTGCTGGATGAAAAGGGGAAAGGATCTGGATCCTTACCTTGTTCTTCACCATTTTACAAAGGTTCGTGCAGCCTGCTCCTGAGCAGGGGGCTGCACCCATCCCACCTACCCTTCCTGAGGCACGACTACTGTTGAGAAATTGTAACTTTTCCAGGCCTGGATCCTAAGAGGTAGCCCAGGACAGGGGCCCACTGTGCTAAGCACTGAGCAGAGCAATGGAGAGCGCTACCTAATGAGGTACAAGAACTTCTGTACCTGGGGAGAAGCGTAAAGCAGGCCAGCAGAACAAACAAGCTGCTGGGAACAAGCAGCATAATGCTGCCATAATTTAGGTAACAGAGAAAATTCAATGCAATGTAAATAAATAGGAAGGACAGGAGGGGACTCCCAAGGAAAAGGGTAAGAGGTGCTCAAGAGGAATGAGGTACAAAGACCTGCGAGGGAAGGCGGAAGAGGAATGACACAAAATTAACCAACACAGGGCAGTAACAGTCCAACCTGCAGAAAATCTTTGGGATTACTGCAGGCCATGGCTTGGCTTGTGGTCTGCAGCCCCCCGCCTTGCTCTGCAGCCCCCAACCTTGCTCTGCTCTGCAGTTTTCCAACAGGAGGCAGGAGGGGAATGAGCCCTCTGTACCAGCACGTACAGCCTGGCCAGACCACATCATCCCAGCTTCATCTGTTGGGGATCAACGGCACACAGAGCTTCCCTCTCTTGTATGGGCTCCTGAGGCTTGTTCTAGACAAAGCAGAATTGCAACTCCCCGAAAAAATGGTCAAGAAGTTTCTCATACTCTAAAAATCTGCCCAGACCTCACCCCATGGAAGCGTTCCTGAAGCATTAACGAGGAGAACCCATTAGTGCAGCGCTCACTGCACGGCAGGCTTCTCTCCTCTAATCTCCTAGGCGATCTGTGAGATAGAAGCAGATTCTAAGCCACCAGAACAAGGCTGACTTACTTCCCTTTCCAGCACTGCCAAAGATTCAAATGCTTCACAAAGAGTATGGCATCACGATCCTCAAAGTCATTAACAACTGCGTTAAACTTTCATTTCAGCTAGCTCAGCCCCTTGGGCAACATCGGAGGGTACTATTTACTGCCTGCTTAGGGCCACACTGATCATTTTCAACATCTCTCTGAAGCAATTCTGGATGAATTCCTTTCACGACATTGGTAAATTAGCAATACTTTCATACGGAGAATCTCTTCGTGGGAGAGAGAAAGCAATAAACTAGGCAAAGCAGAGAAATGTCTTCCTGCCACCGCGCGGGGCACAAAGGATGTTACAAACTCCCTTGGTTAAAAGCAGTACGTTATTTCACATTCAGTGCAGTCACAACGATATCAAAGACTACTTTATCACTTACATTCCCAAATAATCAGAATAAGTTAAAAAATTTTCTGCACGCCTATTTTAGACGAAGTTATATGGTACAAATTAACCAGCTCGGGGGCACTCTGCTGGCTGGAGCCGATCTGAGCCCAGCTCTCTGCCGTGAGGGCATTCTGCAGTCCTCTGAAACTTCATGTAAGGAGACAGCCTCGGTGATGGGCCGATGCAGGCTAATGCAGGCACCGAACCAGGCTGTTTCAGAATGTGCACTGGTCAGTCTGATGCTGTGATGCAAGCCAGAACTGACCTTCCTAAATCCAAAGTATAGGCCAGTGGGAAATGAGCTGCTTTTCAGACACTGCCTGACCCCTCCGGTCTCCAGCAGCCGCCCATTTGGGCTTCCTTTTTCTTTTCCAGCATTCAGCAGTTGCTCACGCTGATACCCAGAATTTATTTTTTTATTTTCTGCACTATGTGGCTGCTATTTCCAGAAAAGGACGTGGAACAACTTACGTTTCAGAATGGAAAACCAAAAGGTTATGTAGCTGTGTGACACTGCTAAGTACCTCGTCAGTGCTCGTAACAGAACACCAGCCTCAGAAGCCACAGAACCTCTTCTTCTTCAATCCCTGCATTTGGAAGCACTGGGAAGAGGAATTTGCTGCACCTCTGAAATCAGCTGAAGCTGGAGCTTGTCTCTTAGCTCAGCAGCCAGAGTGCCCTCGAGCTCTCTGCGACTGAACCCTCTGAGAGGCGCGCAGGGCAGAGCCATCACCAGCTCTGTGTTTCACCTGCTCCACTGAGCAGCTGCAGGGAGAAGTCTGTTTTCACAGATGAATTCTTATTAGAAGGTTGTGTTCTGACTTGATTTCAAGGTTCCTGCGTCTCAGCCCAGCCTGTGGAGGAGCACACAGCACCCTTCCCCTCTCCTCTGCGCATCCTTCAGTAGCTGCAGAGGATCTTAGGGGCAAACGAGGCAACAGCCCAAAGACCGGCTCCTGTGGAGGTCAAGTCAATTAAATCAAGCAGAAATGAAAGTCATCCAATTACCGGGGGAGGGAGCAGCTCCTCCACTGCCTTTTCCTGGGGCTCAGAAGAGCAGCTTGTATCACCTCCTTGCTCCTCGCAGAGCTCTGCTGCCTGCCACCTGGTGAGTCCCAGCCACGCCGATTCCCCACGGCAGACACTCGCTGGGCCCGGCGTTTCTGCTCCCCCTTCAGCCAGCAGATAGCGGAACGCCCTCCCTTCCCACTTGGCTGTTTCACAACATGAGGTGCAACCAATTTGGATGTATTTTAAGCACTGTTCTCAGCAGAAAGCTGCTCTCAGCAGAGCCAACTGAACACGGGCTGAGCGCTGATCAGCCAAGCCCAAGGGTCTGGCTGATCCCTGGCCGCACACCGTGTCCCTGGATTTCTTTATGCCTTCCATTAACGTTCTTAGTTTCAGTCTTGTTGCACCAGCTGGCAACTGCCAACTCACTAAGCCTGAGGAGGATGCACACTTCCAGTCCTGATGCTGCACGAGCTCTCTTCCTCGGGGTTTCTTTCAGCTTCTTTGTTCCAAGCAGCAGTCCTATGCTCAGCGGTGCCCTCGGTTCCTTAATTTAAGGATACCACAGCCCATGAGGATCGCTTACAAGTCAGCATGGAGTTGAGAGAAAAGGAGGGGGCAGTGCTGCTGGCATTCTGGATAAACAAGATATTCAATAATTTTAATCTCTGCTATTTCCAGATTACATAATCCCACTCTTGCAAGAGGGTTATTTGGGCAGACTGTCACATTAAATGAATGCCTTTGCTGCATATGTTAATTGCAGTAGAAAGCTGTTAAGCAAATCAGCTTGTTGCACCAAAACGTTATTCTTTTAGCAGGTCTGTTCCTTTCGTGGATCGCCAACTCCCAGGCCATGCTCCTTCAGAATGCACATTTCGGTTTGAGGCACAGAAATGTGCTCACTGAACTGATCAATTTTTTTATCATGTTGACTCTCCGTTAAATTTTAAGGCATGCTGAGCCACCGAAGTCAATTCTTTTTAACAGGTTTATTCTACAGCACCATTTCAATGGAAATATTTGAAACCATACAATAAGAAGGGCTAACAAAAATGTATTTTCTTAACAGATATAAGCATTAATAAATCGTGCAGCTTTTTGTCTGGCACATCCCACTCTCACGCTAGCCACTAAGATCTTTTTATCATTTACTTCAGAGTCTATTTCTGTGAAAAAGCAGCTGTGTTACAACCTTCACAATCTAAGCATTGCTAATAGTTACCGTTAGTATTTATTATGTAATAATCACCCCTTAGCTATAGGTTTTCTTAAAAAAATCTGGGGTTTTGATCACTTATTTTTGATTCAGTGAAGAGTACGTATATCCAGGGAAGTAATACTGGTACCGTGGTGCTTCTAAAATCCACACATGTAGGTTTCCTTAGGCCAGTGAAGGAGGCTGAAATAAAGGAGCACCCTAAGCACATCTGAGCCTACGCAGTCTTGTGACGCTCAGTCCCCAAGTCTGCTCTTTGTTTGTGAGAACAGCTGGTTCATTTCACATGCAAGATAGGAGCAGCAGTGGTGGAAATAGAGAGCAGATTGTAAATGGACTGGTTTTAAAATGGTCATTGGCCTCTCTTCCTCCAGAGAGGTGCAGAATATCAGCTTTTCATGTGCAAAGCTAAACACTGATTAACGATTCCAGTCATGAATGTCCCAGCCAAGAGCCGGTCCAGGGTAGCTGAGGGCACTTTTCAAGGGGAAAAGGAAGTTTCTTTACTAATCACTTTTTAAAAGGACAAATCTGATCTTTTGTCAGCCTAAATTTGCACATTCTGACTTATGCCCAAAGTTTAAAAATAAAGCAGAAATGTGTCCAAAGGCATATTCCTGAGATTCTTCATGGGATCAGAAAAAAACACAGATGTATGTGCACCATGCATCAAGGCACATAAGAAATGACATGGCGTTCTTACCTGTAAGAGCTTCCAAAGCATTCTCCGTCTGTATTCACAAAATTTTGTTCCATCTGTCATCCCAGCAAAATTATGTTATTTCTGGTTTGGGGAAAATTCTGCATCCATATCATTTCACTTGCTTATCAGTATCTCAGTCACACCTGTGCGGTGCTGTCAACCATGTCCTGAAGGCACAGCAGAGCCTGAGGTATTCCTGCAATTAGAACTTGTGGGAAAAAAAAAAAAAAGAAAAGAAAAAGAAATCTACTGATAAAATCCCAAACTGACTTAGTTCCCTCCGGGAGAAGCCAGGAAGACCACTCCAACAGCAAGTGCCCCACTGACGCCAGCAGACCCGGCTCTCAGGGAGATGATGAACCAGGTCAAGTTCACGGAATTACCTCTCAGAGCAGAAACACGTTGCGGGGAGCATTTGCAAGCAGTTTTATTTCTCCTTTTGACCACCTCCACAGACCATCAACGTCCACCTGCACTTCAGGTGAAAGTCAGGTCAAACTGCATATAAAGAAACTAACCAAAGCAAGCTCCTTCCACAAGCAACCTGCAGGAAGGTGTTTCCTTGAAGTCCCTCTAAACAAACCACGGCTGGAAAATACGTGACCTGACAGCAATGTTATACACGTTCGAGGCTGGAGTTCTGTTGTCTCTTTTTTTTTTCCCCAGACTTTGGACTCATCATTGCAGCTGTAGCTCACCATGAGCACACCTCAGGTGCATCTCCCAGCTTAGTGCTATGGGGAAGGAATCCAGCTCACGCACACCAAGCCCACCTCAAGATGAATGCCAAGGCCGAGCTGCAGCCAGCCAGCTCTCACCCAAAAGCTCACTGCTGATCCCAGCCGTGCTGCTGCGCTGTCACAGACCAGCAGGTTTTCTGCATAAGTTGCCAACGTGGGTTTGAACGCTGCTAGGGCCTGTCCTCTGACTGCACTTTGAAACGTGGATCAGCCAAAAATGCTTCCATGGCTACAACCACCAGGGTACTGCACGACCACCAGGGTACTGCACGACCAGTACGGTGAGCAGCTGGCCACCTGCAGCCTTCCCATCGCATAAAATCCACCTTCCTGGTCAGACACAGCATCAGTTACAGGTTGGAATGACTCCTTGCTGCTCCCCATGCAGAAGGAAACTCAGAAGAATCTTTCCACAGTTCAAGGAATTACAATCCCTCTGACATTACTACGGTTTATCGGAGTTCCTAAGACAAAGAGATGCCTGAAAAGACTAGAAGGATATGAACAAGGAGTAAAGCATATCCAGAAGAGAAGAAAAAACAGTGTTAGAATGTGGGAGAGTAACCGGATAGGATTCCTGGTGAGAAATACATTTTTATTTATAGGAATAACATGTTGCAAAATCTTCCTTATTCTTGAGAGCTTGCTTCCAGAGCAGCACATGGGAAGCTGAGGATCATTAAAAGTTTCTGCCCACAATGGGGCATCTCCTGTTGAGGTGCAAAATATAAATTGGTCTGCGACAGTAGGAGAGGCAGCAGGAAACGAAATACCCACCGCTGGGTGTTTGGTATTCATGTGAGTCGTGCCACCCCATCTGTCCTTGACTCGTACCATCTTCTTCGGGTTCTTCCTCTGACTTCTCGTTAGGTTAAACTGTTATTTGTGTTCAGAATCAAAGAAGGAAAACCGAGTGATAGGAACAGGAAATATTTCATGTTACTCTGCGTTATGTAGGACTGCAGAGGGTGCCAAGTCCGAGCAGAATCGAAGCTGGACTGCAAATCCCCTCCGAGATGCTACTCACAAGGCTTGCCGGCCGCTTCTCTCTACCTACAAGCAAAAAGCACAATCCTCCCCTACACCAGAGATCAGAGCAACACAGCTGTATGTGGTTAGACAGGATTTAAGGTCTACAAGTAGATGTTAGACAAATATGTATTTCAGGGAATTTTTCTCTCTGCTGCCACAAAAGGTTATTGCTGACAGCTGTGTATGAGAAATTACAGTGTGTGTAGCAGTCTTAAGGACACCACATGAAATTGCATTACAGCTGTGATGGCAAAAAAAAAAAGTGACTATTTTTTTTGATGGAGCCTATTTCACAGGACTTCAACTCATGTTAAGAAATACTGTCAGTCTCGGATTTTCCTATTGCTTGAACTGGCAAAAATCTAGCCAAACTGAACGAGCGAAGATGACAACTGCAGCAATCCTGAAAGCCTGTTCTCAGAGGGAAAGCTGCACGCTCTCCTAATGCCTACTCACGTGCCCTAAGCCCTTACTTCAGCCTCTGCAGCAGGCAAAGCAAACGGGACATGTGATTCCTTCGGGTTTCCTTGCTTTTTACTAAGTGAGCCTCTCGTGTGACTTGTTGACAGAAGTGAATGATACCATCAAGAGGTAACACTCCCTCCACCTCACCTGGGAACGTCTTATTGTTTGGGAAATTCATTACATTAGGAAGGGAAGTGTGTACTGTGGGTCAGGAGATGGGTTGTACTCGGGCATCTGTTTCCTTATGCTTTGTTTCCAAACAAACAGATTCTCTCCATGCTGCTGAACGTCACTTGAGCTTCAGGTGTCTCGGTTTCCCATTCTGTGCTCACTGTCGAGCCCTCACTTCGGGCAAACACAGCGCCCACTTGCCTTTGCCTCGAGGCACTAGAGTAATGTAAAATAAATATTAATAACAATTAAGAGTGCTTGGACATGCAAGGTTAACTGTGGCCTGCCTCTGGCTGTCATGAATATGAACTTGGCTAATTTGTCCACAGAAACTAGGGTTACGTAAAGCTGCCGTAGCCACCACACGGTTAGCGAAGACACGCAGCTCGGGCAGCAGCAACGGCATCGCTCTTCCAGACTCGCACCCACTGTGCCAGCTTCGCAAGGTGATTTCTCTTTGTGCACTTGGTTTTGTATGTAAAAAAAAATGGTAAACGCTACGGTATAAAAGCTACCGGGAACGTCTCTGTCGACGTATCGGTTTGTGTCAAACTAAAAACTCTGAATCCGTGCCAAATATAAAGTCAAAAGCCTTAATGGAGATATTCATAATCTGTGAATAAAAGTAAAAGCTAATGCCATTTTGCCTTTTATTGGTGTCAGTAATCAGCATTCTCTATATGCAGATGGCAAAAACCTGATAAGCCTTTATGTGATTATTAGTGAATCTAGATCGGATATGGGCATCTTATTCAAAGGAGTCTATAAAATTGTTGATACTGTCTGCCCTTTTCTCCTTATAAACATTTGTCAATTCACTCCCCATCTGCTGTTCTGTGTATACACATGCCCAGGCTAATGTTAGCTGAGGCTGCAATATAGCTCTGTTAAATAATTTTATCTGATTTGTTGGATGATGGTATTTCTAATGGAAAACAACATGGTAATTTCAGAATGTTACTGATTAGATGAAAATGATATTGCATCAAAGTTACTTCCTTAATTTATTCTGAAAAAAACAAGAAGGATTTCTCTATTAAGATGCTTAATTAAAATCTATCTCTCTCCATACAAAATCTATACTTCAGGTCCTGCATGTCATGTCTGAAAAGAACAAAGGCTGATTAGCATCTTTTACACTCTGCTTTTCTTTATGTCACTTATACATTCATTACAGCAATTCCAGCCAGGTTTGGAAGGTCTCAGAGAAAGGGCGCTATTGTACGGACTGGCTGAGCAAAGGCAGAAGAACAAAAGAATGCAGCTGAGCTTTTTAGGCTTCCAGAGAAAATGGGGGGAGTGGTTGGAGTCCAGATGGGCCTGGGGGTGGGGTACGGCGGGGAGATTTTAGGGCAGCGGGCAGTTACTACTTCCAGGGAATCCGCGAGGAACACAATGCATAAATAACATCACAGGAACTGAGGCTGAACTCCAACTGCTCCATCGCTCTCACAGATTGTCAGGATTCCCTCCTAAACTTTAAAGTGAAATAGGAAGAAGGCGATCTGGGCGTCGGCGGCACGGCCCACACAGACGTGCACGCACGGAGATGCACACGGGCACACGCTCTCACAGAAGGCAAGAGCAAAAATGAAATTGCAGCTCTTTCAGTGAAGGAATGAATTACATGTTGCTGACTCACAAAAAAATCCTTCCTAGCCTTTAGTGCCCCTTTCTTTAACGTATTACATACAGAGAACTCGGAGATCTCCGAGTACGGGAACTTTCCATCTTTCCTGCTCCTGAAAACTGAACTTTGCACCAGCCCAAATATCTGCTTCATGGGATGTGTTTGCACCTTTCAGCTGCACACCAAGAAGATGGTGGTGTGAAATAGGAAAGGCATAAATGATAAAATTCTTGAAATTTTATTTGATACCATATCCTAAACAAGAGAGAGACGTCCTAGCAATTCTACACAGCATGATTTGCATCAGTGGGAAGGACCACGGCGAGGGAGTTAGCTGCATGTGGGGCAGAACATCTGGTGAAAACCCACATTCGCTCTCATAGAAGAGCTGATTCTGGTTTTGCTATGCATGTCTGCAGTGGGGAAAGCCTTTTGCAACCACTGCCATTTTCAGTGCCGCACAAAGAGACTCACGAGCAGCTCCTCCCTGCTGCTACACCTCCGCTGAGGCTGAGACCTAAAGGCTGGCTCTGGGAGCAGCCCCACTGCCTGTACTAACCCCTAGCAAATCTTCCAGCAGGATGCCTCTCACAAGCCCCAGGGCATCATGACACGTTTGAGTACCCCCTCTCCCTACCTGAGAAGCAGCTCTGCCAGCTCCCCAGCGGGAAATTTGGGGAGGATTTGGAGGAGAGCTAAAGGATGTGTATCCTGCTTGCCTGCCTGGGGTCCGTTCGCCTTCCCTCCTCAAGGCTGCTTGCAGCATTCCTGGGATCTCATGCAGAAGCCAGGAGAACAGAAGATTTTTCCCTTGTGCTGCACATGAGCACTAAAACACTGTCAAGGCACGGTGGGCCCAGGGCTGCCCTCTTCATTCGAGCTGGAGGAGACAGACCGTTTTCCTTTCCCCTCTGCCTGACCAAAAACCCAAGCCAATCACTTTCCTCTGCTCTCCCCATCAAGAAGCAGTAAAAGGAGGGTGAGAACTAGCAACAAAATGCCGTGCCCCTTGCTGTGCCCATTCTCTTTAGGTTCACTACCGTAAATGTGCCCCCTCAGCTGCCCTGAGACACAGGGCTCCGCTCAGGCACAGCGCTGGATGCTGTCCCAAAGGCCCTTTGACAGCTGGAGAAGACACAAAGACAAAAAGCAAAGAGGGGGGATTAGCTTTCGCTAATTTGTGTCGGTGTCATTTAGACCCAGAACTGCCATTAGCAGCCAAGCTATTCATAAACACAGCCAATCTCCTTTTAGTAGCTTTCCAAAGGAGCTGAAAACACGCCCGGTATCCAAGTCTGGGTGCAACACAGATTGTCCCCAGCCTCCATCAACTCGATTAAGCAACAGCATCAGACAACAGACTCCAATTCCCTTTTTAGATCCAACTAAAATAAACACACGAGACGTTTCATTTGAAGTGTTACCTTGTGTTCTTCTCACTTAGCACTCGGGAGACGTGTGAAGAACAGCCGAGCAGGCTGCGGAGCTGTGCAGGTCCCAGGCTGTGCAGGGCACGGATCCTGCTCTGCTCAGAGCCACGTCCAGGAGAGTGGGACCAGGAGCTGGTGGGAACAGGCAGGTGGGAACGGCCAGCACAGGTCACTGAGCTGTTACGTGGAGGAGGACAGGGCTTGGCTGCAGACAATCGCGGGGATGAGAACAAAACAGACGGCCGGAGGAGCAGCAGAAGACACAAAGAGATGGTTTTCAGAGGATCACTCCCTTCGAATGCCAGTTTGGAGACAAAACTAATAGGTAGGAGAGCCCCACGTACACCTGAATGCATAGGACCACCCAGCCTCAGCCCTGGAAAGTGTATTCTTCAAGGTCTCCTATCCTCAAAATACTTGCAGATAGACACTTAAAAAACCAACATGGAAAAGCCAAAGTGTCTGCGGCATGGAGTGCATTTGCTCATGTCTCCTGTATTTTTCTGTTACATGTAAAATAAAACTTCACCACAATACAATGAGCTGCCAAGTGCTGACATCTCCACAACTACAGGCACGCTGGACAGAGTTCCCTGTTTCAGGGACTACAGATTAAGTAGGCAATACACTAATGAGACAGGAAACTTGGAAATAGGAGACCATTATACCAAACTATTCAACCTGCTCCTGATGGCTCATTGTCCCGGGCGATGCAGATTGGCTGCTTAAAGTGGTCTGCATCACGCTGCTCTACGATTTCCTCTGAACACTGCCTGGGAATCCTTCCACAAAGACCCCTTTGTTCGGGAGCACCTACAAAAACAACCTATCATTCTGGATTTTGCTAAACAGTTTGGGTTGGGGAGTTAGAGGGTTTTTGCTTGTTTATTTTTGATCCTAGCCTTTATTAAGCCTCGCAGCTCTGATAGGCTCAGCCTTCTCAGGAGAGATCAGCAACCAGCCCTAAATTGCATTAGGCGAGATATTTTTTCTGAAATAAGCTAGAAATCGTTGGTTATTTGGACACCGAGGATAATGCCAGCTTTCTCCAATCATCGGAGAGGTGTGCGGTTGCTCGGGGTTCCTTCTGGATGCATAAAGTGATTAGTGGCTTTGGCAGATATCATTTTGTCTGTCTTTTGCCCTCGTCTGATCATCAGCTCTTCCATCTTGCCCTCGCTAATCAGTTTCTCCTTCACGTAATATTTGTGTTTCCCATCCATCAGCTCACTGCTGATAGTCCAGCTGAAGTCACCACCGCAGCTTCCAGAGAGGCGCCTTCGTTTCAGCCCCACTCCCGAAGTCATTCCATCCCATGCTAAAAAAACCACAGGTGCCAAAACCTGCTGACTTTTTATCATTTTGCCCCAAACGAGAAAAGGTACAAGAAGATGGGGAATCGCTCACTTCTGGAAGCACACAACACTACAACCTGCTTTCGTGTTTTCTGCACTTATAAAAAGTGTTACAGCCCTGCTGGTAAATTTGCTTCCTCTGCTGAGGAGACTTTAGCCCCCTTGTGTGCACACGGGCTGTTAGGCATCCCAACACCGTGTTTATTCCTGTGCCATCAGCTGGATGTCACAGCTACACCTGCTCTTGGGGCAATCACTGTCACCTGAGCAGCCTCTCTCCTGCTCTTTTGCACTAAAAAACATTCCTACGATGTCCGGCACCCTTTGGGTTCCCAGGTCTCCCTGTAAAGGTGTGGAACAGCTGTCTGCAGGGCTGCCTGCATGGCGGTGAGGAGGCGAACTGGAATTTAAAGTAAGCACCTAGAATGCTCCAGCATCCAGCCCCCCTGCTGTATTTCATTTCTGTGGACACACGTCTCTTCAAAGAACTCCGTCACTACTGAAACAGGGCGATGTCTGCTCGCTGAACGCTGAGGTTACCGCTTGCTGTGCTGTTCTGAAGTGTTAACGTGGCTGCTGTAGGCTAATGACCTACAAGCTGCAATCTCTAAAGGTATGACGGGTACAGCACGTGGTGTATCACTATCACTCCTGTTCCCTGAAGTCAAGGTACCCTGACAAGAAAAAAACTTTGACAGTAAGACAGTGTCAGCACGAAGACGGGTGAGTCCTTGGTCACGTTCATCACCTTCGCAGCGCAACCCCAACACCAAATCTCTCAGAACACGAAGCAAGGGAAGGAAAGAAGCCACCAGAGAAGGCAAGGAGGCAGTCACGGTACCGTCAGTGCCACTCTGCCCTTTCTGCTTCTCTAGGACTGGCATCTTCACAAGGAGCCTGACTCTCAGAACTTGCACTTGTCTAATTCCAAATCAGGGGAGTGTGGCCAACAGACACAGTGGAGACGGGCTGCTGAGTATTTTATTCCTCATCACCGAAGGATTCCCTGCTGGTTGTAATCAAGATCCATAAACTTGCAACGTAAGGCAGTGTGAACCCTGAGATCCTAGCCTCATTTATCGCTGCTAAATTCAACCAGACGTACACACTCGCTTGTGTTCCGATCCGCTGTGCACGCCTACGAACGATGCCCAAGTCCCTTGGTAGCTTTCCAGCAGCACGATGCCGTGAAACAAGGCAGGAGCCCGAACCCAAGAGACACATAAAAATCAGCCTGGACAAAGCTCTGCACTGAACATAGAGGGAGGAATGATCCTGAACTGGTCTCCGGGGATTAAGCAGAATCACTTAATAAATCTCTTTTGTCTCAACTTGCATGATGAAACTTTTAGTTAGCGCTTGAGCAAGGAATGACAACAGTCAGCACCTTCCCCGGACAACCACGTACTGTAAAATTCAAGGAACTCACACAGCAACATAAATGTCATTTCATTTTCCTTTAAAAAAAAAGTAGAGTGAAAACAAAAATAAATGTGGTCAAATTTAAATAAATGTAACACCAAGTTTATCTGAACCTACATTCCCTCACAGATGATAAATTAGCTTACCTTCCAGATATTAATTTAGTTTAGTTAGGGGACAGCTAATATTGTTGCACTGCAATTTTTTTTTACACAAACACATGTAAAGATCAGAACATCTCCCGTTGTCCAATAACTCACTGCTCAATTAATTGCTTTGTGGTTAGCAAAGGAGCTGTTTCTCAGTGGGGACTAACTGCATACCAGCTATGAACTTGAAGTAAAGCCAATTATCAGCTGGCAGTAAAGAAACAATCTGTAAAACACCTCAAAGAATGCAAATCTTCACTGTTGGCTGCTGAATGGAAATGCACAAGTAGAAAGATTTGCCCTAAAATCAGCGATGATACAGGAGCAAGCCAAGTTAACCTCACACACACACCGTGTCTAAGAGCAGGGCTGTGAGTCAGACACTTCCCTAGCTGCAAGCAGTCCCAACACCCGGCTTTTTGCATGCGACACAATTCAGAACAAAAAAAGAGTGGAAGGCATTAAGGCAGCAGGCAAAGCTTTCTCGTATAGAGAAGAGAAATATGTAAAACCCTAGCCTTCCCTCCTCCTCCCAGCAGTAACAGGACGCCAAGGAGACAGAGCTCCGAGTGTTTTCTCTCTCATCACCATCAGGATGCCCTGCTGGGTGTAATCAAGATCCGCAACCCAGGGCTTCAGCCGGTGTGAACGCTGCACTCCCAGGACCGCCGTGGGTAGCGATCCTCATTTCAGAGCCATGCTTGGCATTCCACGCCAAGGCACCGCTTGTCACCCCGGGCTATCGATCCCTATTCCTGCATTAACTTTTTTGGTTTTATTTAATTCACATTGGTATAAAGTAGTGAAGCCTTCACCTCAGCTTAAGCCATTTATGTGAAGTTTCAGTAAATACGGAGCGGGTGACTTCAAGCTGCAAGGTGAAAGTGTTGCAGAACCAAGCGCTGAGAAAAGTACTCTTGCACCTCACAGCTTTCGTTTGTCCTTATCCTCGGCTGCCAGAAATTAAGCTTGTCTGATAGAATTCCGCAGCATCTGAACACCTTTTCTTTCTTACAAGCAATCAAGCTGAAATTCTCATGTTATTTGCCAATATTTTACCTGGTAGTGCACAGTTGCTTTCTTGGAAAATTCAAGTTTCCCTCTTTATGTGCCACATACACATCACTGGTAATTCCTCTTCTGTCTATCAATGGTTTTCTTTTACACATTTGCTGTTCATATGTTATGTATATCAAAATGTCACTAAATGCCAGGGCAGGAGCAACAAGATAGCTGTATGTACTTACTCGGGGTGATTAATACTGAATGTAATCTTGCTCGTAATATACTTGTGTAATTTTACCTGTACGTTATTACTAATGGTCTGAATATTTTCACTTCAAATTACCCTGAAGATGTCATAGCACTTGCTTACTTCTATAATAAGTCTTTCTGTCTGTCACCATTTGTCAGTGGTGTCGAGGCCAGAAAATATTTGTCCGTATAAGAAAAATTCCACTTAAAACAGTAAACACTTGTAAGTCGAAATGGTGCACTCAGTGTGCTAACCTGAACACCTGCAAGTGGGGACTGTCTCTGAAATTAGTGCCTGCTTCTTGGTGTGGAGGCATCAGGCGTGAGTTTGGAACAAGAGGGAGAATAACGCTTACAGTAAGCGCTGTATGTGAGCAACCAACTACCAGGGTGACCGATTGCACTCACCTCCAGTACCCAGTGCGAGGAGCACCGCTGCCTTTCTGCCACGCTGCGACTGCAGAGAGCTCCCCCAGATCCCCTCCTGGCTCATCTCCCATCTCCATGCCAGCAGAGCTGCTCTCTTATGGTTCTCTTTTACGTGCACAGAGTAGGCTTGCCGAGGAAGGCACCATGTTTTCTTCTTTGCTTACACACAACTTAGCATAATCTGGGTTCTGAGGGAATTAAAAGAAATAAAAATCTGCCTTGGTTTGCAAGGGACAGTCCTTTCCATAATACAGCACTCTACAGCAGCGCTTTTGGGAAATACCCTTCAGTTTCCATTTTTCTGCCTTTGCATTTCTGGCTGTCCATATCTGACACATCCCCTCCTCAGACACACCAAGGCTGGTGACTCTTGCTGCCTTTGTGGTAACTTATGTCTGAGTGTTCTGTGATTTATTTGCTCGTTTGAAAAACACTGAACAACTAAAAACAATAAGAATACCTAAACTAAAACTTCTTTTTATTTTTTTTTTGTTTTAAGCAGAAATTGTACAAGTTAATTCTACCTTGTTATTCGGCTGAAGTGAAACCAAGAATTGCAGTTATGACACGGAATTTCTATGCCCTCGTAAGCCCTTCTCAATGCTCACATCATTTATGAGACTTTGTAGTTTGTGAAGTTGCGTTTAAAAATGAAACAAAACAAAAACCCACACCATACCCCAGAATATATCCACCACTGGGACCTCTTCAACGAGCCCAGCCTGACTCCTTCTGTTCTCTAAGATCATAACTCTTAGGCTTTTGATTCCCTTAGTCCTCAAACTATAAAAATCTTCTTTCTATAAGGTCTTTTATTGTTACCCACATAGTCAATAGTGTCATTTTCATTCATATCGTTCTGCGGGGAAGTTAGAGGAAATGAACCAGACGGAACAGAGCTATAAATAAGATTCAGCTACGCTGCTCCCAGTGCAGATCCAACAGCATTCTTTTAAAACCACAAAAGTACAGCTTGGGAATGATGGGAAGTTTTCTTCTCACTCGACTTCTCAGATTAGCTTTCATGCGGTGGCCAGTCTTTATTGTTGACTTATGTGAATAAAAGATGCATTTGCTCAAAACTAGCTCCGCGAGCACAAACACCACAGCAGGCACCCGCTGCGTGTGCACGTTAGCTCACGCCGATGAGAAAAATCTCCAGAATCATAAAGTTCTTAAGCATAAAGGATTCCGCTTAGAATTATTTCTTAATGGAAAGAACCTTTCGGGTAAAGAGGCAAATCTCACAGCAAATGAATTACCATTGGTTTTCTTCGGGGCTTGGCGTGCCGTACGACGGACTGTTTGCCTCACAGCAAGATCGCAGTGTATAATGCTGGTACCTTTTTGTGTGAAATCCTGAAAAAAAGCAAGTGCAAAAATCCACAGGCAGTTCTGCTGTGCTGACAAAACACTGCTAATACCAGCTTTATGTAAATCCTTTGGAACAAAACAGGCCCACCGGTGCTCTGCCGGAGATGCAGGGGCAGCGGCTCTCAAACCCCTCTCAAGCAGCCTGGCACGAGGGAGCGGGGCTGCCCCCCCTCTGCTGGGTGCCATTCATCCTTTGCATTGGGGTAACCAGATAGGTCTTTAAGTTCCAAGGAGCAGGCTGTGCATAAACAAAGCATTAATGAAAAAGGGAACGTAATGATCTCGAGAGAAACCTGACAGCACAGCTAAAACCACAGGGGAGCAGCAGCAGCAACCCTGAGCATCTCACCTGTAATTAAAGTGCCGAGGAGCCCAGGTACCGCTGCTCATTAATATTCACCTGTAGAAATGGAAGACAGAGAGGCAAACGTGGAATGTTAATATTGGGTCCATCCTTTCTCCGTACACACTTGCTTCTTCCTCTCCACGTGGGCCAGCAGCGTCTCAGAGCTCAGCCAAACCAAACACAACGCGGCCAGCAGCCACAGGCGAGCCGAAGTAGCTGTGTGCTGTGGAAGATTTAAAGCAGGGGAAATTTCTGCTCTTGTTAATTTATTCTGTGCTAAGAACTTGGCATCTAAGGATGAGCCTTTTGTCATATCATGCGGAACCAAGAGACACTCGGGAGGTGAAGAATGTAATACAAGAAAGCGCTGCTTGTTGCCCAAGGCATGTGGTAGTTCATTGCCAGTTTATGTTTCAAGCAGGTTGGCTCTATTAGCTCCAACAAACTGCAGAATTGAGCAGAGAAGCCCACAGCAGATACCTTTGGGAGCCTCACGATGCTCCAGAAAGAGGCCTTTTGGAGACCCAGGTCTTAACTCCAGAAGCCAGCAGGAGCAGCTGCCTGGGCCAAGAGCGGAGAGGTTCCCATCACCACGCTTCCTGAAGGCTAGGAGAAAGGGAAAAACAGGGGCTGAAGAATACGGCTCCGCACATTCATCCATTCTGATCACAGAAGAAATGCTCATCTCAACGCTAAAACTGCCCCGACGGTGGCAAAACACGCAAGCAGC
The DNA here is from genome assembly GCA_011075105.1 of Heteronetta atricapilla. Taxonomy (NCBI): domain Eukaryota; kingdom Metazoa; phylum Chordata; class Aves; order Anseriformes; family Anatidae; genus Heteronetta; species Heteronetta atricapilla. The sequence goes on along the minus strand of CM021753.1, from coordinate 3,624,481 downwards.
ACACAGGACATTTGTGAAAGGGAAGCCTGGTGCAGAGCGGACAGGCGAAGGGAACAAAACGGGCAGAGCCTGGGGTCTTGGCAGCCTCATCCCATAACATGGCCAGACCAACGCCTCTGGCACAAAGCTGTGAGCATCCTGCAGCAAGGACAGGGGGCTGGATGCCCTGGGATATGCTGAAAGCAAGGACCCCCCTTTGTGCACACAGCCGGGGAGCACCCTGCTGAGGAGCGCGAGGGATATTCAGCAAAGATTTTCTCACCTTGTGTCCGTATAAACAACTCCCTGGTTGCTTCATTTTTCGACAGAAAAACTGTGAGGGATGATGCTATGACTGGGAATCTAGACCGCCTTTTGAGTTCAAGGATTCTGAATTTTAGTTTTCCTCCTATTACCTCTTTTATGGGAACTATTAACTGCAATTTAAGCCCAAAATGTTAAAAGCAGTATACAGATTTAAGGATTCTTTCATACCAATTAGAAATAATTTCTAGCTGCACTTCAATGAATAGGCTTTTATCTTTTGTTATAGTGGAAAATCACTTACCCACTGTAGCACAGGGCATCTGCATAGATTTGTTTCTTATTATCCTTAATGGTATTGGCAAATACGGAGTTAACACTTTTCTGCTCAATATATTTGCAGTTGTCGGAATACCAGGCTTCTAAGAAAATTACAAGTTTAGGTATTCAGTTAAACCAAAGTTACAACTTAATTAACGTACCAGTAGACAAGGATGATGCCACCTCGTCGCTCACGCCACACCTGGGGGCATAGAGGAGGATCCTCTGACCCGACTCACAAGCAACCTGGAAATACCACGACTGCAATCCCTCCCTTGCTGGAAAATCCTAACATATGAAAGGCCAATCCTAGATTTAAGGAGTTCTGTTTCTGCTTTGTTTTTAAGCTTTAAGCTCTATTTGCACCCCTGTCCTGAATGCGTAACTGCACAAACATCAAAAATATAAAACATCACTGATAAAAAAGGCTTTAGCCAAATTTTTTTTGTACAGCATTCAGGAAAGACAATGCAAAGTATTCACTATCAGGCTATTTCATTGGTGGTCTCTGTCAAACACCAAGTTTAACCTGAAATGGAGAGTTAAACGATGGATTTTTCCCTGTGATTTCTCCGCGCTGTCTCCCTGAATTGTCTAGGCAAGGCCGTTTGTGTGGGCTGTGACCTCGCAGCTCTCTGCAGGCCACAAGATCGCGACCCTATGAAAATTGTTTCTCTTTCCTCTGTCACTCTGAATCATATTCTTAGGTTAACGGAGAAGAGATTTTAAAGAGAGTGATCACCATTTTTGGAAAAACAGTTCAGCTATCGGATCAGAACAGGAAAGGCAGTTTGCCATTAGCTTCAACGCATATATCGTACAGATCTTTATCTGCTCCAAATGGCAAACTAAAAATAAAGGCTAAATAGTGGCTTGCTTTTACCAGACATTTCTGTACAACAGCTCACAGGGCAGCTTGGGACGCCAGCACCCAGAAGACTTCTACTGACAGAGAAGACTAAATCACTGAGAAAAAGGGGTTTTAGCATGTAGGGAACTTGGGCGTTAAGCTGCTTTGGAAGTGTCAGCGCGCTCACCCGCCTGTGGTCGCTGCCCTGTGTGTGTTGCTCCTGGCCCGACGCTGCTTCACGTCCACAGAGGGCACAAAGTTCTGCAGTGACCAGCACCGTGCAGGTTTGGATCCCGGTCTCTTTCACCCCTCTCTTTCTAAACACCAGCAGAAATCTGGAAGAAACATATTAATAATAATAGTCGCAAAAGCTACTCATAATTGGTGCAGTTCTCAAGGTGTCGGCCACCTCAAACAATAAAATCAATGTTTTACACCCAACAGCTCTTTGGAAAAATAAAAAAAAATATAATTAAACAAAACAAAACAAACAAACAAAAAAAACCAGAAAGGAAAACCTTGGGACACTCCAATAATGTTAATGTAGCTATATTAACAGGATTCGCCCCAAAACCTTTGACTGTATTCTGAAGGGAAAACTTGTGTTATCAAGTACTGTTTCTATCTTTATTAGCTTTTTTTCTTTATTAGCTCTACTCTTTTTTTTTTCAGCTCCACTTCAGTGACTACATAGTCACAGAAATTTATTTTACATTCAGCCTTTATATTGTTCCCTGGCCATCCCTTTGGGCTGTTTCTAGTATCTCCCTACTTGCTGCTGCAGAATATATTATAGAAGCAATTTTGGCCAACTGCTCCCACAAGAGTGGGCTCTTGTCAACGCGCTGCGTTGCTCCAGCCGAGTGAAGGAAGGGGGCTCTGTTCGTGCCTCCCTCATGCCTCCTGCACGATGCCACCGCAGAGAAATTACTTTCAAATGCTACATTTTGACTGTAGCAACACAACTTCCTACTTCTGTTGCTTTGCTTGCCTTACAGAGTTATAGAGATTTCCTTTGGAAGATTAAAACACAAGTCTGAAAGAGCTGAATCGACTGCAACTGGCTCTCAAACGATCCGGTATGGACCGGGAAGGACAACAGATGCACCTGCAAGCACCACAAAGCTTTTAGAAAACTTCAAGCCAATTAGGCTCATCCACTCTACTTACGTGCACGAGGAAGCTACCGACAGGACTGGCTTTGCTCGCTGCTGTGTGCTGACAACGGGCCGGCAGCGCTGCTGCTTCCTATCTGCTCCAACGCGGCAGCATCCCGGGCCTGACTGCGTGGGCTGTGACTCCTGTTCTGCAGCAGAAACCAGGAAATCAGCAGAAATCGAGAATCTGGTACAAATGGAAAAAAGGCTGAACTATGTGCAAATGGACTGATACCTGATCAAGAGCCTTACGGACTGTGACATCCGTTTATTAAACACTAAACCCAGCGGCAGTCATTTGCTTGGTTTTTTTTCCCACTTTTTGTTTCAAGGCGCATCACCATTTTGTCCAAAACTGGTTTCCTTTTAGCCATACCAACTGCACAGAGTAGGTTAGTCTCAACCTGGTCCAAAAACCTGGTGCACAAAATATTTCATCATTTTACCCTTTTTTGGGTGTTTTCCCCCCCCACACTTTAATGCGGCTTTAATGCCACTGCTTCCACCTGCCAGAAACCAGGTGCCTTCCTCAGATTCCTCAGAGGGCTGTGATTCCAAACTGCACAAAAGGCAGGCTCCTATCAAAACTGGATTGTAAAATGTAACGCGGACAGGTTAGAAGCACACAACTTGCAGTTATAGGGAGCGCAGCAACTTCCAATGGATGCAGAACACACAGAAATCACAGATAATAATCAAGAGATTATCCTGCTATGGGAAATCACCTTGAATGGGTCTTTCTTTGTCCCCAAAAACTATTTTGAGCTGAAAATGTACTTAATAAGAAACATGGGATGTCGGCTCAGAGCGCGTTCCAGTTCCATGACTGGGCGCAGAAGCCTCCTAGTTTTGTTTCTCGTTTTCATTTTTAAATGGCTGGTGTTTGCTTTCATTCTGGGTCACTTTCAGCAGCCTTGCATGCCAAGCCACGACAAACCTCATCGCTTCTGGGCCAAGCGGCTATTGCAGCTGTGCAGAAGACGCCAGGCACTTTGCGATGCGCAGCGTGCTGCCGTGCCTCCCCGCTGCCTCGTCTCCGGGAAGGGCAGAGGCCAGCCCGCAGCAGATCTCGGTGACGATGCAGCCTCTGGCACGTTCAGCAGGAGCCCGTGATGCCAAGGCAGGATGATGCCAGCAGGACAGGCTCGTCTGGCTCTCTTCTCCAATAGTACCTGCAAACAGAGAACCTGCATCGTGAGTTTGGTGTTATTTTATAGAAATATCCTTCAGAGGCCCGCTGAAACTGAGAAGTCATTGAAACTGAGAAGGTTCCCAAATGCAGAGGGGATTATCGGTTGGTTGATGCACAAAAAAGTCAACAGGAATTTCCTATTAAATAGGAAGGGGAGTGCAGTACTCAGAACACCATGGCCCTGCAGACACGAGGCTCTGCTGTGCTTTCCTTTCCCCTCTTTTGGCGTTTTGGAGCAGGAGAGAAGGCGGCAGCGAAGTGGCCTTCAGAAGCCAGCAGAAGGATCCTGGGGAGGAGACATAAATACTCGTCCTGGGACAGCTCCTCAGAGCTCCATATTTCTTTTCAATAACAACAAGGGAATTTTTTCTTATTGATTGCTTTTTGCAATCGAGCTTACCAAATAGAACTTCCCTCAAATGATTCTTCCAGCTAACCTGATAGAAAACTAACCTTGTTATATTTATTGACAGAACATTGAAATAAATATTATAGGTCTAGAGGGAATGTTTCAGTCCATTGATTTTTTTTTATTTTTTTAAGGAAATAACAAATGCCCCATATTCCCCTCGGCATATTACGCTGGGAATAATCTGAAAAAATGCTTACCTTGTTCAAAATATGTCTTAAAAACTCCTTCCGTTTCCAAAGAGCAGGCACAATTGTGAATAAATCTTATCTCGAGCAAACAAGCAATTTGCAATCTTAACTGTTTGCAAAATTCTCCTTCTGTGACTGTTCAGGAAATTAAAAGGAACCAGTTCATGCTTTTGTCTGAAGCTGTGAGAAGATGTCAAGTTTTGGGGAATGTATTTTTTTTTCTCCAGGAATAGGTAGGGCTGGGAATCAGCTCTTGATAGTTTAATAAACCTCGTGGAATCTTTCTGTGTCCTTCACTGCTTGCTCCTCTTATACTGCTTTTTCCAAGGCTTGTGGCCAAAACACCAGCCCAGCCAGCATCCCTGCTGCTCGTTGTTTCCGCCCTGGAGCACTTTGATGGCAGGATCGTTCAATTGGCAAGGCGAGAGCTGGACGGGAAATCGGGTAAGAGAATTTGGGAGATAAGGAGGAGAAGGATGCAATGGAAAAGTGCCGAGGGCCCTTGAAGGCAGGGGAAGAAACTCTAAAAATCTACGCGAAGAGCTACAGGTCTGAAGAAAGACACGTGAAGCTAAGCAGAATTTTGCTCAGTTTTGCTAACTATTGTATTTGGTGTGAAAAAGCCGGTCCCAAATAACGCAACGCTGAGATGCTCAGCGAGCCTGTCCCTCTTCTACAGCACGACCTGAGGAGCCACTACGCACACAGCCACGTGGCTTCTGCAGGAGTCACGGGCAGCACGCCGGGCTTCAGTCAAGGAAGCTCCTAGGGCAGGTTCTCTGACTTCCTAAAGACAATCGGCTGAAATAATCTGAGATGATAAATGCAAATGTATTACAGTGCAACGCCACGAAGCTCCCCCAACGCTGTCACTTCCATTCGCCACGCAGCCTGACGGTACCTATTTCACCAAGAGGACCACAAAAGACACTAATTGTTTTAGAGGTTTTCAAACCTGAAACTAGACCTTGGAACTGGAACAAACCGAAAAGAAAGGATTCTGCAGCCGAAGTCGAAACGCGAAAGCACGCTACAGAAATGCTACAAGCATCTCAATTTTATTTACCTAGGGGGTCCTTCACCGAGTCAAAATCGTTGCTAAAATTGTGAGGAAGCTTTCTGTGATTAGAAGAGCAATGCCCGGTCTGAGCACAAACAGCATACCATTACGCTGCTCCCACAGGACCTCCACGAACCTCGTGTGTACGTGGCTGCCAGCTAAAGCTTGCTGCTGCTGAGAGTAACTCACATCTTGCCAGGGGTTACATCCAGCGTCTCTTATGTGGACATCATGTAGAGCAGCTTTGCACGCCAGTGGAAGAAAGAGACGTGAAGCCTTCTGGATAGCGGCTGCTCATGAAAAAATAAGGGATTCTTCTTGGCTCTGTTCACCTTTAAAGCTTTACTTAGTACAGGAAGAAATGGAGCACAGCATGGTTGCTGCTTCTAAAACCCTTCCTGGCTCCTTCGGTAAAGGATTACAGTCCTCATGGGCAGTAGTCACACTTACTGCATCCAATTTTTGAGCACAAGCTATCGGTATGTAAGCATGTAAGGTAGCCTCTGTAAAAAGAGAAGGCCTTCGGCACTTGCGTGTGGTCCTTCACCAGCTTTATTTCCAGGACACGATGATGTGAAGTGGTGCAACCAGCAAATCCTGCGGACCTCGCGCACTGCCACCTCGTGGTAGTTCGGACCCACATTGTGCAACTACCCAAGCCCCAAACTCGAAACATCCTATTAAAATTTGAATACGAAAAGGCAGCAGCATTTCCTGGCATCACCTCCTGGAAACGTCAACGAGCCAAAACAAACATGTAAGTTACACAAACCCCAGCGCTGCTCTCTCCTTTAAAGGCACTGCTCCTGTTGCGTCACGTAGCGGCTGCCTCAAAAAGACCAACTCACAAATTCCAGGCTCTTCCATTCACTGACAGCATCCGTTACGCTGAGGGGCCGTGAATTCCTACAGCACCACTCGCAACGGACTTGTTCTGTACACGGAAAGGTAGGCCACCACGTAAAGTGCTGTCTTAGGTAAAGCTACATTGAAGCAAGGCAATCAGATGACTTTTCCAAGCTCTCAGCTGTGTAGAAATGGAAAGAGGGAACACTGGAGCTGTGGTAACATTTACACCAGACCAAACCTGTGTTAACCACGCTGCATCTGAAGTCTTCTCACTGGAGTACAGGCAAAGCACTTGTAAGAAAAGGGGGGGAAAAGAGCAGGAGTGCCTTTAGGGAAGTGAAAACTGAACGTTGCCACATCTCCCTGCACAAAGTCCTTGCAAGGCTGGGCCAGCAGCTGGTGCTTGCTGTGCCTGCAGAACAGTGGCACCGTGCTGCTGGTGCTGCTCCTGGAAAAGGGGGGCAGGCAGCACGTTTTACCGGCACGATGCTGTGCCTCGTCTCATACTAAGCCACGTACCTCTGGATGCAGATTTCACCCTGCTTGGCTCCACAGACCGCGCTCTGCACCAGCATGTCACACGTACCCATCAGGGCAGTCCCTTTGTACGTAAAGAACAGCTGCTAGTGACGTCTTGGTGACATCTTCACATCTGTGGAACTGGGAAATACCAGGCCTACAATGCATGCAGCAGACGGGAGAGCTGTCCCGCAGCGCTCTGTCCCACTACCAGTGCCAGCAGCCACAACAGCAAAACCAGAAAATGTGTGAGAGGGAACAAACGAAGCCAAGCTAAAGCTGCGTAGGCTCCGTGTCCAACAGAGTAACAGCACCCACTCAAGAACGACCACACAAACCACAGAAGCACTGTTTTGCCCAGATGCTTCCCCATCTCCAGCCACCGCTGCGAGAACATCCCAAACCAGAGGCGGCGGCTTTGTGCTCAGCAGCATTCCGTGGATTTTTCCTACAGGAATGCGCCCGCTCGTTTTTGAAAACACGTGGACTTGGAAGTGAGGCGGATGGGAGGACAGGTCCTCAGCTGGCGTGGACTGGCCTAACCCCACTGACTCCACCACCGAGTCACAGCTCTGCAGCTGGCGGGGAGCTGGGTCGGTGTCTTAGACAAAGAGAATTCGCACTCTGGGCGCTAAAGAAAGACAGGAGCTGTGCCACACCACCCCTTCTGGTATGTATTTAGCCAGGCTGCTCCGTACTGTGATATTCCTCTGCAGCCCAAAGGTAATTCACAAAGTTGTTCCAACGATAACAATAAAATGATGATCACGCTTTTCTTTTATATATTCTGAAAATGTATCGCACGGACGAGTCAAATATTCTTTGCAATACTTCCCTAACACCAGTTTTGGGGTTATGCAAATTTCAGCCTGCGCACGGACTGAATCACGCTGCCGTGCGTCTTGCTGTCCAGAACCTCGGGTAATTGGCAGCACAAGGCAGCCCTGTGCAACGCAAAACCTTCTGCTGGGCCACCACACCGCGAGACCACGGAGCCGGTAAGTCACCTACCCAGGAGCTGACAGACTACGCTGAAAATTGGGAGAAAAAAAAAGGGGGGGGGAGGGAGACAGAGAGAGAGAAATACATTTTTAAAGATAACCTGGAGGCAAATATAATATTTATACTTATTTATCCTCACAGCACAATCATAAGCCCCAAAACATGTCTAATGAGGTGGAATTGCAAAATGGCCATGAGTCCTACTTACTTGGCTTCTCAGTGGTCTCCCAGCAGTCACACGGATCCCTATTTTTCAACTATGTGACTGCTGGAGGCAAAACTCCTCTAAGTAAGAGTGAGAGTCACAGCAAGTCCCTAACTCCCAGTGGTATTCATCCACAAAAATGCCAACCTAGGGAAAATGAGAAGACAGGGGAAAAAAAGTTGCAGGGGCAATTAAACAGAGCAGCCTGCTGCACTTGGCGCTCGGTTCACGCCGGTGGGGTGCTCTCTGCCCAAATGAACTTCCAGCTGGAATGGCCTCAACACATCCAGCCTCTGGGACGAAGCGTGGACGTGGAAGAGAAAACACGGCAGGAAGATCTCCAGTGTCACTGGAGGGGACCTAGCCCAGGCAGGTCACTGCTGTGGCTCCCACCTCTCATTCAGCAGGTTAAAACCTTCTTTCGGTCCCTTTTTGAAGGTACCCAGGACCTCTGACAACTCCGATTTTTCCCCTTTAACCTGGACACACGTCAGTTGCTGAGCCGCAACTGTTGAATCTCCTAGGGGGGTCAGGTTAACCCTCATGGTTTCCAGAAGACGGTCCCAGCTTCCCAACATGCTTGAAACATTTCCTTTTATCTAAACGTCCTGACACTTTTTTTCAGATACTTAAATATCCATTTTTAGTCTGTTTTTACACTACTTTAGAACCCAAGCCAAACAACACACGAAGAAATCAGGCTACCTGTAGGTACCGTGACCTTTGGCCCTACAGCAGCGTGGGGATCCCAGAGCTAAGCACCCAAACAGTTTGCTGTGGTTCCCAGCAGCTGTGGCTTCTCGCAAGAGCCAAGATCATTGCTGCTGCTCCACAGCATTTGGAGGTGGCCACGGACAAGTCCAGCTCCCTCACCGTAGACACTGGAACTGGGAATGTACGGCCCAAAGATTAGGTGTGTAGATTAAATTAGCTCTGTATGATCAGATCTTCCCTCTCTGAACAACTAGGAAATTCCCCAAATTCTCACCTATGTTTTAAGTGAGTTTTGGGGCGGGTTTAGCTCTGCAGTTCTGATGCTCTACGTACAGGCACCACCCAGCTCGCAGGTGATGCTCTGTGCGTTACCAAACTTTCAAGCAAGGAACCAGGGTCAGAAAGAAGGGGGGATAACTTTCACAATCTGGCCACTGCAATAACTCCCTGACAACCCACAAACGTCCGCTTTGCAGGCTCAAAGGAGAAGCACAAAGGAAAAAACCCAAACCTGCAGCTAGCGGAGTTACCGACAGCTTTGCCTGTTATTGTTTGAGTATCTTCAGAAACGGCTCTCAAGTCTGATCCTGCCGTGACATCTGGGAAGTCCCCAGGGGCTGCTGCTCTGACAGACCGTCAGCGCCGCGGACACCCCAATTCCAGCTGCAGCACCACAGGTGCTGAGCGGCGGCGGCCGGGGCTGCTCTGGGCATCCCGCACCAGGGCTGAGTGTCGCGTTCTCTTCTGGCGCTGCCATCTTTGCTACGGGTTCATCTACTTAAAAAAAAAAGGGGGAAGAAATAGAAAATGATACCCAGTAAAGGCAGTGGGAGAGTGCGAAGCTACTGCTTAAGCTCTCGCAGGAACGGCTCATCCACGTTTACTCGGGAAAGAGCCTGAGATGATGGAAAGGGATCCCCAGGAGGTTCCATGTCACAGCACCGCGCGCCGAAAAGCTGCAGCCTCATCTCCATTTCCACGCAGCGTCACAACGAGGTTTTGTGATCAGGAGGCTTAATGCCCTTTAAACTTTCTCTGCTATTAGAGATTTCGGCTTCCTAACCAATTTATGAGCCTTTCTTGTGAGACAAGAAGAATAAACGTTATCCTTTCTCTTTGGAAAACAACAAGAACGTTCTCCTCTCTGAACATCATTTTAGATACCTATGTAACTGAACAGTAAAGATAGCAGAGAACTCGCACTGCTGCGATACAAAGCTGATTTGGTGCCGGCTTGGATGCCTGTGAGGTGGGAGATGACCTCCCATCACTAACCCAGCTGGAAATCAGGTGCTGTTCAGTAATATTTGTAATTAAAGAAATGTTGAACTGTTCTGTGGGCTATGACAAACCAACCTCTTCCATTTATTTGCGATCTCCTGTAGCAAACAGAGTAACTACAAGGCTGGAGCCAATAATTCAGCTTAATCTCCTTGATTCATTCACTGTGTCTTTCACTTCTAAGGCATAATTTCAAATCTAGCCCAGACCAAAGTGACAGAAAATCTTTGTGATCTGAGTCATGGGAAAGGTCACGCTTAAAAAGAATTTCCCAAGCTTTAGTCTGACTTGAACCACAGCAGCCCAGAACGCGCAGTAACAGAGCCACAGCAGCGACACCCGTGAAGCCTCCCGGTGTCCTCGATCTCCCCGTGCAGCACGAGGTTACTCCCCGGGACCCCGAGCATCTTGCAGGGAGGAAGATGTGCGCAGCCCCGCTTGTTCTCAGGCACCTCCTCGGCTGGCCTTGCGACGCCCGGGCACTTCGGCGGGGCTCGACGCCGGCCGCGCGCACTCGCCTGCTGCTTCCCAGGCACTTCAGAGGCCCTGGTGCACTTAACTTGTGACATTACCACCTGTGTCTGGGGAGCTGACCTTTTCAAGCCGGCGTGGCTGGCAGCTGCGACACAGGTTACGTCTCCTCGGTGCAGAGTCCGTGACAGTCGCTTGACCCTCCTTAGCAGCGAGCGAACGCATTGTCTGCGGACAGAAAGGGGAAAATGAAGTCTGCTCTGCGGATTCCTCACCCTCCGCACACCGAGCCATTTATCTTCGCCTCTGTGCCCCACGTACAGTCATATTTATGTACCTGTGGGGGCCGTAAGGAGCTTGTTTATTATTTGTTTTCATTTAATGATCTCTGTCATTCTCCCCCAGGAATACCCATATGCACTATGCAAATCATATTAAGCCCTTGGCAATAGTGAGAATGCCTTGAGCAGTAATATCTCGTACATTAGCTCTTTGAATGGAGGCAACTTGGTTACTGAACCAAGCCCTCGCTGCGCTCCCCCCGGCCAGCTCCGTTTGCTGCTGGTGTCGTTCCCCCCCCCACTCAGCCCCTTCCAGCAGCTCACCGGGGCTTGCTCCGGGCTCCTCGCCCCCAGCACTGAGGCTGCCGGTTCCCAAACCGGGGTCCTGTGACACCCCGTGGCTGCAGGAGGCAGGCTGCTTTGCCTGCTAAGCGCTCTCGGAGTCACCCCGGGAGAAAAACGAACCGAACACTTCTTCTGGCAACCGTCAGTTTAGGCAAGGACTTAGTTGGGGTGATACGGACGTTGTATGGTCACGTATCGGGAGCAAGAAGGTGGAAGGAGAGGTCAGCAAACCATAATTAACCCCTATGATAAAAGAGCATCCACACTATGGGGAGAAGGCGTGAGAATCGACGAGAATTCCTGTTCTCTAACTGCAGCACTGCAGGAACTTAGGGGTTAGGTGATTGACCCCGAGACCAGAAGCCCGTGTTTCCTGGTAATGACTCCTCTCTAACCTCTGCCAGTCCACTTAACCTTCCGAGACCACATTTTCATATCTGCGATACAAGGATGAAATTCTTGAGTCACCGCCGCACAAACCTGGGAGGTCTGCATTGCAAACAAAAACATGAGCGTAATAAGAATCACGGCTTTTGTTAAGGGAAAAACGCGATGTTTCTCATAACCCCTTGTCACGAGCTTCAGAATCCCCAGAGCCTGAGTGCCTTGCTAGAAGTCAGGTCTAACGAGTCCAACAGAGCTTTCAAATGCATTATTTTGGAAATATATCTTACATTTCAACTTATCCTTCATTATCCTTATCCCTGTCTCCTTTTAGCTCGCTGTATCGCTGCTTTGCTATTCTAGTCCACATGATGTGCACTTTGATTAATTAATTTATTCTGATTATTTAACTCCTTTTTCATTTTTCCATATTCTTCTTCCTTGATTTTTCTTTGCTTATCTCCCTGTCAGTCTTTTCTTTGTATCTCTTCCTATTTCTGCTCTCAAGTAATTGTTTTTCTTTTCATCTCCGCTTCTTCCATTTATTATCTTCATATATGGAAAAATACACACTAATACCTCCAGGGAAAATAATCCACAATGCAGACACTCAGTGAGAGAGGGGAGATCCAAAGGAGCTGCAGCACTGAAAAGAGATCTAGCCGAGACAGCAAACCGAAGATTAGATATGGTTTTGCAAGAAGATACGGCTACAGAAAGGGCTAATGAAATCTTGTCAACATATGCAGAGGCATCACCTTGTGTTACAGACCAGAGGGACTTAAATCCGACCTTACAGGGATTTCTTGTTAGCTCATACGGAATGCTGCATTAGTTTGGGTGTAATGTGTTGCCTCAGTAATACACCCGTCTGTCCAGGTATTTCTAGGGACCACGTCGCCGATTCTCACTGCAGAACCGACGAGGGAACGCAGAGGATGAGCAGAAAAACAACGAGCTGAAAGGACAACCGCAAAAAAATGATGGGAAATGCGGACCAGCGCTCTTAGCTTAGCCAGGAAGTGGTTAAAGAGCTCACAAGCAAGTGGCAAATAAAGGACATATCTGGTTATCAAGGAGGAGAAATGAATTTTCACGCTGTGAATGAAGAGATAAAATGAAACCAGGGTAACCTAGGTTAAATTTAATGAAAAACTTGAGGCTGTGGACCAGCCATTCAGATGAGAGGGTTGTAAGATGCATCACTTGGGGCTTTAATGGCAAGGAACAGACATACAGCTTTGTGTTTTCCTTCTGATTGTCCCCAGGCAGGTGCTGGGATGCTGTACTCCAACAACTCTGCCTGCCCGCACAAACTACAGAAAGAGGAGCTGATGTTCCAAGTGCCATGAAGTGGGGGAGAGTTTTCCGCATGCTTTGTTAGAAATGGTTATTTTTGGTTTAAACGCACTCAAACATCAGAATCTGTCTCCAAAACAATCAAGTCAACAAGTGCCTGATGCCAGTGAGCTTCTTCCAGCTTCACTCTCCCAGAAAACCACGAAGTGTCAGCATTACCTTCCACGCAGCAGCAGCAAGGCTGGGGGAGATGCCTGTTTCTGCATGTTCAGCCCTGGAACATAATGAGCTTGATCTGCTGTTTGGCCACGCTGCGAGTCAGTGTTAATAAAAATATACTATAAATAATTAACAATAATTTAAATATTCATATGTTGTTGGGGGCAAGGCCTTTTATCAGGCAGTTGAGGATACATTAGCGAACCATGATATATTTCACCGAGGTTAACTTCACCCTAAAAATGCTACCCTGGTGCATAGAGCAATAAGGTATCAGAAAGGCCAGCAGACAGTTTGCTAATATATAACCACAATATTCCTGCTTGATGAGCTACGGTTTCATAAATGGTTGATGCGTACGAGTAAGCTTTAAAAAATATTAGAAGCATTAATTTCATTTGACTAATGCTGATGCTGTGCATGTATACCTTTTTTATACAGCATTCTTTCTTGTTTTTTGCTTTTTTATCCAGGAAAGCGATTTTTCTTCCACGGTATCTGAAATGTCACCTCAAATTGTCACTTGAAGGTAGAATTGCTCCTGATCCTGTATGTAACCGCAAACACGGTCTCCCCCAGGTGAGTTCAGGAGCCGTGGTTTCCTTTTCTGTAAGTGCTCGGATACGTGGCTTTGCCTCTGGAGCTAAGCAGAGCCAGCTCTGAGTGCATGCTCTCCTATCCATATGCACATGTAACTTGATATTAACATGATCCGTACCCGCACAGTGATAAAAATAAGCAAAAAAGGCCTTTGTCTAAATATAGAAGTGACGCTGGAAAAGCTCCACAGCCCTCCCTCCGCATGCAGCCGTGCGACGAGCCTCCTCTCCCCAGGCGCGTTTGCAATGCCGACATCGGGCTGGGTTCAGCGGTGCTATTAACCCCCCGCTACAGCGGGGTAAGAAAATGCTCCTAAGTACTTCGAAAAAAAATATAACAAAAACCAACGCAGAACGAGGGAACAGTTAAATTAAAAAAAAATCTGGAATACAGAAAGGACGGCTGTATAAACGGGCCAAGTCCCTGTTCCAACAGCATCGGTGGTTCACCTGCAGTTCTCATCCCTAATACCGACCGCTCGAGCTTTTCTCGTTCGGCTGCTGCTGCTCAGTTTATGTGAAGCTCATTGGCGAGAGCACACAGGACAGACTGAGCAGGGAAAGGAGGCACGGTCAGCGAGGCCAGCCTGTGACACCACCCAACAGCTGGCTTCTGAAAAACAACAACAAGAAAAATCACAGACCCACAGAGCTGAAGGGGTTGGAAGGGACCTCGAAAGATCATCGGGTCCAACCCCCAAAGTTCAGTTCCTGAAATCATTTCTCATACTGAAAAAAACCAATTCTTTATAGTACACTTGCAGGGAGGGTGAGCAGCAATAGATGCAACCAGGTTTCCAACGAGGAAATTAATCACAAATGCCATCTTTAATTGATTTGGCAGGAGAGCTCTGGTGCCATTCAGCACCACCGCTCGGGCCCTTGACATCTGGCAGCCGCGTGCTCGTGGCCTCGTCCTGCAGATGAGACTTACGGCCAAATTACAAAGTTTGCAGTTCTCGCTTCACTTCAGGAGCGACTTCGCTCACCTCCTTAAAGCACATCCTACTTGCTTTAGTACGAAATTAAATACCTGCTCTTCATGCAAATGGTGCCAGTGTCCAAGAGGAGCTAAGATGTGACTGGAATTCGTTCAGCTATTGAATGCCTTCAGACCGAAGGGCTCGAGCTGACCTTTCCAGAACAGCTCGTACCAGGAATACAGATTCAGGGACTTGGGTTTCCTCTCCCCTCCCAGTTTATTCCATGGTAAGACCCGAGTGCTTTGACCCCCCGCACAGCACGCCAAGCTTTGTTTTTGCAGTTAAGCTGCGAATGAGCGACACTTGGAAGCGGCATTCGAAGCACCCTGCAGGAACTGGGTCATTTTCCCCCCTTACCCAGCGAGAAAAGCAGCAGAAGAGCTCACACAGAGCAGGCAGAAGGAAGAGCTCGCTGCAGAACAGTTGCCTCCACTGCCGTGTACCTGGGGTCATCGCGACAACTGGGCACCGCTCCGCAAAACCCCACTGGGGACATCAGCTCCCATCCAGGATCGGAGGCGAGTCTTCTCCCCTCTTCATGCCCACTCGCACATTTCCATTGCTTTTAGTTGCTCTGAATTGATTCCCAGCTAATCAACAACTAAACAAAGGAGCAGCAGCCAGACAGCAGGTTTTGGGCTTCCTTCCTGACCTCATTCGGTGCCCCAGCGCGGACAGCCGGCGCGTTCCCATTCCATGCCTGGAGCTGAAGAGTGCTCCAAGCTTGGCACAAAGGAGAGAGAAAACCTAGGTTTCATTCCTGAATTTGCCACACTACTGGGGCAAGGCCCTGTGTGCCCCAAACGGCCCGTCCACATAACGGCAATAACTAAACCAATGTCAATTTGTACAGTGTTCAGATCGCTGGATGACCAACACCATGACAGAACACAGCACACTACTGCGAGGTGGCAAATCCCAGCCATAAGGACAGAGAAAAGTCATGTTGGTGTTAGAAGCAAGAAAGGAGGAGCGTGTTGCTTCTCTTGCCTGGCTACCAGATGCTTGTTCCAGGTGCCAGAAGGTCCCAGCCATCCCCCGAGGTAGGTCGCCTTTCACCGAATTCCCAGTTTTTACAAAGTAAGTGGCTTCAGCAACCTTTAAACTCACGTTCAGAGCATTTCCAAGTTCATCTCCTGGAGCTGGGATGCACCCTGGAAGTCACCTTCCTGGTACTGAGAACCTCTGCTCTGTCTGCCCCGTTGTAATTACCGGGCAGCCGCTGCCTCGGGATAAATCTAATAGACTTTTTGGCACTGTCAGATTAAAACTTACCTATCAACTCACTGCAGTGCTTTAGCTCTCCCTAAATCTGTACTTGGGAGAGAATTTATGACCAGGAATTGCATTTTGCAAAATGATTAAAGTTACCAAACATCCATAAAAAGTTGCAGTAGTAGATATCATTTTTTTGAAAGTCTGCTTAATTTACGAGAGGTGGAAGGTTTATTGTCATTTAGAGTCCGCGGTGATGCAGCAATTTAGCATTTTGCTGAAGCCGTACACAGCTGCTTTCTCATTTATGATTTTTACATGTTTTTAAATTGCCACGTTTGCATCTGGGGGCGTCGGCAGGCTGGGAAGGGGGCAGGGAGAGCAGACGGTGCTTGGCGGTCCCTGCCCTGCCCCGACAGGCGGTCTTGTTCCTCCAACAAAACTGTGAGCTACGCAGGGAGCTTCAGCACTCGCTCTGGAGACATCTCCCTCTCTCACACACAGTTCTGAGCACAATAAAATTAATCAGGGGTGCGTGGCTGGGACCTCCGGGTCCCTCCGGAAACTTAACTTAGTCCTGCATGGAGGGTGGCTCCTTCTCCATTATAAGGCAAATCCATCCTGAGCCTTCAGTGAACTCAGAGACCTGATTAAACACCAATTAAAGCCCCCAGCACTGCGTTAAAGAAAGAAAACAACAACTGGAACAGTCAGAGTGAATGCCAGACCTAGAAAGCTTGCCTGTGCCTGTCTGGACGATGCTTCTTTGCTCTCTGCTGCTCTACAGCCCTCACTCCCGTTTGCAAACGGAGCCAGCTGCAGACCCGAGGTTGGCCACAAGCGCTCTGGATCTCTGTCCACGTGCTCCCAGCTGCTCCCCGCAGCCTGAGAGCAGTCGAGGCTCCACCAAGGACCTGCCCCACGCGCTCACCAACACCGCACCACCGAGATGTCCAAGGTCAACCCAACGCGACACGGGGGTCTCCGCGCTGCGAGGGGTGCACGGAGCACGGGGATGCCTCGCATCCCTCTAGCCTTACCTATAATTCCTCTGCCTTTTTCTTTGTTGGTGGGGTGTTGTTGTTTTCTTTTAATTTTGTTTCTCGTTTTACAAAGCCAGCCTTCTGTTTGTAAGTGAAAACTAATTAAAGACATTTTGATTTATCTTCGTAAGGAAGCCAGTCTCTCCCCCTTGAGCATTATAATTTTCCGGCTTAATTGAATTCTACACCGTGTTTATGATGTAATTTTAAGAATCCCTAAAAACAAACTCGAAAGGCTCTTTTCATTAATTTTGAATTTCTTCTGCAACAGGCAGCGTTTTATCTACGGAGAGGGCTGGAGTTCCTGTCAATTGTAATAAAATCCAAACGCTTCTTAATAACTGGAGTGAAGTCAAAAGGAGCCACAACAATGAGGAATTAGAGATTAGCAGCTGTAATCATGGACTAATTGAAACAATAACCTATTAACTGGTGTCTTGGCGATCCTTGCAGACACAGGAAGCTGTGTATAACCGGAGCTGGCATCACTGAGCCCTGACACTTGTCCTTAATGAAATCCTCTTGCCAGGAAGAGACCTCACACTTTCCCTTTCAGTGAGAATCCTCAGAGTGATGAGGACTTCCTAAATATTAAATGCTAATCACTGGCATTTAGTTAAGTTTCACAATCAGGAGCACATTTCGTGCTAAAGAACTACAAATGCAGCTTTTTCTATTGTTTAATACAGCTCAGCCCTGCAGCTTCACCATTAACGCTCACAGAGACGCGACCTCCTGCCCTGTACACAAATTATTTTGTTGTCCGAGTTTGTTTCCAAAGTAGGTAGGTATCGTATCATGAAGACGTGGCACGTTTAAGTGACTAAATCAATATTAATCGAGTGAATATTAACACGTCGGCTTCGGCAAAGGGAGCCCTTGGGAAGGTCACCCCTTCTGAGGGTGCCCACCACCACCAGTCCCTCCGTTGGCGGTGCGAGGGAGCTGCTGCCTTCGGGGAGCGTCCCCTGCAACACAGGGAACCTCTGGCACCTCGCAGAAACCGGGCACGTGCCCTCCCTTCGTTCAGCCCAGCAGCGAGGCAGATGTTTGCTGAACACCCCTAGCTCGTGCTTTTACCCATGGCGGCGCTCTGCAGCCAAACAAGCCACTGCCAAACTCCATCTCGATGTCAAAATTAGAAATATCACCTGGGCAAAATACCGGATTTGTTGGCAGCTAGCACTGCTAACCTCCAAAAACAAACAAACCTTGGACAAAAAAGGGGGGGGGACGACTATAAACATTTACCTCGACGATATCAGACAGGAAGGCAGCACCGGCACCTGCGGCCCCGCAGAGCAGCCGTGCCGTGGCTGACAGGCCTGAAATCTGTAGAGCGGAGCAGTATGCGATGTAAATGCTGTCCATCATAAAAATCAATGGGTCCTTTGCTAAGTGGTCAATATTTATTTAGCTTTAGCATTGTTTAATTCAATGCATCAATTAAAGATAGTGTAATGTCTGATTTGGTCCCAAGCTGCTGTTTCTGTTTGTCGTTACCTCATCTGTTTGATATCACTCATGTCTTTAAGTCCCTGCTCTTTTGTCCCCTTGCATAACTCAAGGACAGGAGTAATTGACGTGAAACTTTTAAAAATTAATTTCACCGCATACGCCACTAACAGAGAGTGCAAGTCCTCAGAATCATTTATAACTTCATGGTGATTGGCCCTGACAAAACAATACCTTAAAAACTCACGAAAGTAAATTATGGTCCGGGCAAATGGCTGAACGCGAGCTGGGCCCGGGGCTTGGAACGCGGCCAGGCAAAAACAAAGTAATGCGCTTTTGATATTAATAACAGAGATGATATTGATCCGCAAGCCAGTGTCACTTCTACGCTCGGGCAAGGAGATTGCTTCAGGCATTTAGACCACTGAAAGCCACTTTCCATATAGGCCATTTAATTCTGGGAGTCTTTAATTATATGAAATGGAGCCCAGTTAAAGGGCCAGATACCTATTTACTCATCTTAGATATGGGCTGTGATTCAGGAAGCTGTCAAAAAGGTACATAACTCAATTCTTAGATTTCAAAATGCAGTCATCTTTTTAAATGTTTATTTCATCTGTGGATTTCTTTGGCTCGGAGCCTGCTGGGAATTTGTAGGTACATGGACTCAAATTATAGGATGTTATTTTTCAAAAGGCCTGAAGCTAATTTTCCTTTTTTTTTTTTTTTATTTTTTTTAAACCCAACACAAGAAGCAACTCGGTTGAGTCAACTTCTCTTACTGAAACACGGGGTGCAATGGGAAAGAGACAGGGCAGACCTGCAGTTTGAAATGCCCTCCGTCACACATGTGCGCGCACATGGCTCCGCACGTGCTACCCTCAACCAAAAACGATGGGATTTACATGAATAGCTTTGTTTGCTTTCCAAGAGAGACGCACCATACTCACAAAGGTGGATTTCCCAGGCCGAGGTGCTGTGTTCCAGGCGTGCTGACCCTGGAACAGGGAAGGAGCTGAACAAACCTCCTCGGCCGGCATAAATCTCTGATTCTGAGAACATCTGCAGCCAGCGCTGCTGCCACCAACGCGATCTGGGTAGTGCAACAGCCCTGGGTAAAACTCAGGAGCGCAGCAGTTGGCGTCATCAGAGAGACTGCTCCGGCCTCTGCTTCACAAACAGACAGTAAACAGACAGTAACAGTAAAAATAAAATAAACTGAGGTATCACTTATTAAAGCTAATCTACAGCCGCATTTGGACAGACCACAGTGCTTTCCAGAAAGGTCCTTAAATCTCTCTTGGTAGCATCTTCCACGCATCTGCTACAAACCCTCCCCGGGGCCGGGTCTCACCAGGCCGCACGGGGCGCATCTGCTCAGTGCCTCCTCAGCCCGGCTTCGCTGGGCCTTCCCCTGCTGACAGGGCAGGATGCTGCCCGTGTTCTGCTCCCCTCTCGGTTCCCACACTGCTCCCCACCACTGAAACTCACCCGCGCAAAGCCCGGGTTCCTGGGCTTTAATTCGGCAGAAACGAGGAAGTGAAATCCCTCGCCCCAGCCCACGGACGGCCTGCGCCCGGGCTGCGCTGCTCCAGCGGTGCCTTGCCCTTCTGCCGCAGCAGAATATTAGCTTTAATTAAAGGCACCATCTACACGGCTAACCTCAGCAGGCTGAAGGTTTGTGCTCCTATTAAGACAGGGAATTCCATCCCTAAACAGCTGCTGAGCTCCGAGCTCAACGGCAGCACCGGTTTGGGTGTCACGGAGCAGGCGGCCGGCAGCACTCACGCCTGGGCCCCTGCAACCACTTCCAGGAGGGTGAAAGAGCTCCTGAGCTCGATGGCGAAGCAGCTGAGCAGTCTGTCAGCCTCTGTACAAGGTACGTAGCGGCCGTACAGCTCCGAGGAACACGCTGTTGGGTTTTCTTGTGGATGTGAAGTGAGCTGAGTCCTAAAGGCAGCCGCAGCACGGAACAGCAAGAAGTACATCCTTGGCCATCCTTGTGTCTCTCTTCAACACACAGGCACTTCATCCTCATCGTTTCTGGGTCAGTTTAAGTAATCATGAGTCGCAAAGCAGCTTAAAAAGTAGGGGAAAAGGTAAATGAGGACATGGGATCCCCAGCAATCACTAACTGATTTGTCGGTAACGTTAGGGAGGCTGCAACAACGGGAGTCTCCTGTGCCGTGTGAGGAGTCCCAGTGCTGCCTTTCTGTCATGGATTTCTTGTTACAGAATGAGCAGAAAAAGACAAAACGCACCTGGAAACACAGAGGAACAAACCCACCACGTCTCCAGTGCTAGCAGCCAGGCAGCCGCACACCTCCTCGCTGCAGTCAACATTCATTCAATTTAATAAGACTAGTTGGGAGGGAGGGAGGTAGAAGGGGCTTGGTGCTATGTCAGCATGCATTTTGCCTCTGTAATCCGTCAGGTTGCTCTTTTAATTTCTGTAAATAAACAAGCCTGGCCGTCTGCCTTCTTCGGGTGAGGTGTTTGTGTCCCCTCTCACATTCTTTTCTGGTTTTTGACTGGAAACCTCCCAGACGAAAGAGTTAACTCACTTCCTGTATTAAATATTTACATAAAAATGTTAAGGAAGGTGTGTGTAAATTATAAATAATGTAAGGCAGAACTGGTCTCGGTTAGAGCTAAGAGACCCAAATTGTATCATCATAATACATTATTCACATATAATGCATCTATTCTCCTCCATTAGTGTTACTAGAAAAAGCCCCTGAGTGCTTAAGTTGAATTTGGAAGAGTGTAATAAATGTGAGATAAACAAATAGCAGTGGGGATGCATCTGTAGTTAAACAAGTGTAAATTAGAGCTCAGCCTAATTCCTCCAAACTACACCTAGGACAAACATGACGCTTTCCAGAAACAAGAGATCAGTTACAAATGGCAAAAAAAAGCCACCATAAATCCAAATTACCTGATATCGTTCCCCTGAAAAAAAAAAAAAAAAAAGGAAGAAGAAAAAAGGGAAAAAAGGGGGTTTCCATGGAGAACAGCATTCTGCTGAGTATTCTCTGGCGGAGTTATACTTAAATAACCTTCGTGTTGTGACAGAAAATGACAAATGCGAAAATGCAGAGTTAAAATCACGCCTGCTCCTAGCGCCCAGCGTGCGCGCCCCTTCCGGCCACACCGAGCACGAACGCTCCGGGTCCTCTTCTACCGCCGGCCCACGCCACCCAGCTCCGATCCTCCAAACGCATTTTCAAGTCCGTGACTTCCAAATGCTTTTGGCCTTCCGTAATGTGAAGTATGATGAGTGGGTACAGGAGTTTCTAGGGACTGTCTGCTCACGGCTCCTTAAAAGCCGTTTATCTTTGTACCTTTACTTCCCGGGAGCTTTCCTAGTTCTGGTAGGCCATTCCTCCCCCGGCAGTTGCCCTCCCCTACACGGGTGGCCCAGTTCCCGCAGTTCCTGCCCTTTCACATCTGCAGAATTACCTGCTGTCTGCTCACAACCTTGTCTGCTGTCAGGGAGAGGCGTCCTAAAAGAGATGTATTAAAATGAAGCAGGGCTGAGCACGTGCCCTGTGACACCCAGGCTGGCTGCAAGGTCTGAGGCACCCAGTTCGGGGGCTCCTGGCACAAACCAGCCCCAGGCAGAAACCTGAGCTCTGCAACAGGCTCCCCGAGACCAGGTTAAACCCTGACAACTGCCAGATCAGGGCCTGAATCTCTACAAATACCAGTCAAAGCCTTCCCTTCCCACACCCCAGCAGCAGCGCAGGCAGGACAGACCAGGCGCTCGCACCGGCCCCAGGGGAAGAGGGACGGCAAATCCTGGCGCAGCTCCTGGCAGAAGGACGCGGCCGTGACAAGCTCTGCAGGCACGCTTCGTCTCCTGCCAGCTCAGGAAAGCTCTCCCAGTCGCTGTCCCACATTTTCTTTTCAACTAGAGAGCTTCTTTTCCCCAGGCCCAGTGAAATATCATCAGCTGCTGATTACCGAGAGCTCGAGAAGTGATTTATTAATTTCCCACTCACTTTCAGGTTGGGAACATGACTGTACTCAGGAGCAGTCACCTGATTCCTTGGGCTACTTCTGCCAGGTGTCTCCCAGTGCCTCGAGCCTCTCTCTCTGTTTTTCCACACGGCTTTACGTTACTGCGCTACACGGAATTGTTTCAGGATTTCTTGGGGCTATTTTTTTGCTTTTTAAAGATTTTCCTGGAAGTGAAACGCATAAACGTCCCCTTCCCCTCACCAACGCAAATATTTCTGCCTGCTTGGAGTTGCGACTCCCTTCTGCTCGCTGCGGCTGACGCATCTGGTACGGGAATTAACTCTGAGTGGGGAGCCAGGCAGGCACAGGGGGGCCCTTGTGGATAAGCTCCCGTGGCCACTGATAAGCCATGGGCTATTCACAAAGTGAGGGTGGCAAGTCACTGATTCCGACGGTCACTTTTCTTACTCCAAGTGCAAGAGACACTTTTTTTTCAATTTTTTATGTATTCTCCTACAATATCCATCTCCTCCACCGAGCTGCCTGCAAGGGCATTGAGCTAATGCTGGGCATCACAATTTAGAGGGCCATCGTTCCAGGTGTCCTGGTGGCATCCGTGGTTCCTTTCACCATCCTTTACAAATCAAGCACGTCTCTCTTTTCATCGCAGTAGGCTGGGAGAAAGAAGCAGGATTCTGATGGACCGAGTACGATTTTTCTCATACTCTGCAAAATCCCACTGGGCTACCAGCAGGGCAGCTGCCTGGCGGCATGCTCCTGCGTTACAAATGGTGACTGAAGCAGCTAACCTGAAAAATTAGCATGCACAGTGCTGGTGAAAAACAAATGGTATGTCACAGCCGGAACAGTCACAGCGCGAGAGGAAAAGAATTGTTGCTTTAGGGCAGCATCTTGATTTGCTATAGGTTCAAGAGCTGGAAAAAAACCCCACCTGTTGTTGCAAGTGCAGCACAAAGAACATGGAGTCAGCCAACACTACCAGGGCAGCAACAGTACCCAGCGATTCCCAAAGTTTGTCCTGGTGTCAGAAACTGCAATTCTGCTTCTGCCACTGCCCCACTAAAGAATCTCAGATTTCCTCTCCCACCCTGGAGCTGTACCACCATCTTCTCAGCTGTGAAGAACGAGAGTCTCCCAGGGCTGCACAGTGTTTAGAGATCTTCAGGTGGAAGTGCTACTGTAAGCACAAGGAATATTCTCATTCCTAATTACCAGCACACATTAGAGGAATTGCAGTGCAGCACGTTCAGTCCAGCAGGTCCTAGAACACCACACTGTGGTGCACAGATGTAAAGTTAACATTTAGGCTTAAGTGCTTCTCAGAAAGGCTTCGTAAATGAATCTCGTTGAAGTGAAAATGCCGAGCATATGTGAATAGTGTTAGTGCTGTTCTGATTTATTTGTTTCTTTATTTTACTATTTATTCCTGCTAACCACGGATGCTCAAGTTCAAGGACCAAGCACCTTCTCTGAACTGCAACTCAATTACACTTTGAATGACTTCTGTTTGGCAAGTAATTTTGCTGCTGTGCAGATGAGACTTACAGCAACACTGCAGTCCTTTCGCCTCCTTTCTGCAGAGCTCAGAGACCTTTGCTGAAATAATCCGATTTATTATCTGTGCAAGTAAAACAGGAGCAAAATGGTTGTCTGACTTGTGGAATGCCTGGAACAAATAACATTTCCAGCACATGGGAATTTTCACTTTCTGGAGACCAAGAAAGGGAAATACTTATTTAATGAAGAATCCTTAGTCTGAATTTTTAATGGAGTTTTATGGTGAGCTATATCCCGTGCTGCTGACAAACTGTGCGCTGATGAACATGCAGTTGATAAACAGGAATTTCCCAGGACATCACAGAAGTAGAAAAAGGATACGAGGAACACTCTGGAATCATACCCTAAATACAGGAGACCTCTAAACCTTGAAGTCTGCACCCATACAACTGGGAGAGTTGGACTAAGTGATGCCCTTTAGCTTACACTAGGTAACCTAAGCGTAAAGACAACTCAATCAGTTCCCTTGACGGGAAGCCCACCAAAACTGCTGCAACCTGTACGAGCTTATGCCCAGAAGTTCTGGCTCTAACATAGTTGTCCAAGGGACCAGAAAACATCGAGTTACAACAACACAACAGGAGATAATAAAAACACGTATAAACATCCAGGCCTTTAGGTGAGACAGTACAGGTCACAGTCTGAAGTTATCTCCCAAGGTGGTAATACTGTCTGATAACACAGCTGTCCGGAGAGCTCAGATCCAAGTACAAATTCAAGGTCATGGCTCTTGGGACCAGGACGAGTAAGACAACCACCACAGGATACAGCCAAAGAGGACAGAAAGGAACTGCAGTGGAAGATGAGAATCATGAATGAGCCAGCCTCAGGAACACCGCACTCCAGAATGGAAGCCAGAGAAGTTTCTAGTCCCAAACCACACAAGAGCTGACTGTGCAGGCACCTGAGAAGTGATGATTACAAGTGCAAATCCCAAGACAAAGGTCACAAACTTTTAAGGATGCCAAGAAAAGCAAATACTCAAACAAAACTACAAGAGAGTGCCAAGAGATTGTGACTTGTGGTAGAAGGTCAGAGAACGTGACTGCCATCTGCATCTGGAAATGAGGATTAAGACATAATTTTAGGTAATATTTGAAACCTGCCTCTGTCATTGAAGCAGAGAAGGGCAAGCTTTCTGCTATAATATGCAAATACCCAAGGGGTGCAAAGTACCAGCCAGGATTCCACCAACAGAACCTGCAGCATTCCTTGGAGATCAAAGGTGAAGACCTAGCTGGTTGCTCACGCCAGGAGTGAGCTTCCCAGAAGCTGCAGGATTGTTGCTACCATCAAGCAAGCAAGAAAAGTCTTATGGAGCCCAAATCCTCACCTGGTAAAGTGAACAAAAAGATTTGTGACTGTGCACTTGTGACATGCAGCTCTGACTTGCATGTTGCCCTTCTGCAGTGTCTGGCAGCACGCGTTCTGAGGACGGAGGACAGAAGGTAGATGAGGAACTTCTTGCGGGTAATACAGGAGGTTCCCTGTGCATCATAGTCTCCTTGCCTTCCTCAAAATCTGTTGGATGTTGCATCAAGAGGCTTTACATGACACAGAAAATCCTCAGAGCTAAGAAATGTAACTACAATTCCTCAATTGAGTTTAAAAATGCTAAGGTCACCCCAACAAATGAGCAGTAAAGATAAGGAAAAAATGCTCATAAAGCTTCCCACAGAAGTACTGCGGAACTCTAGGAAGGGGTCAGCCTCACCACGTGGTTTTTAGACACCATTAGGCTGTATGCTCCCTAGGCTGAGGGAGTCAGACGCACACACCTTAGTAAAACGTCCAGCACAACGGGACCCACTGTCAAGTGGGCAGTGTGCATGTTAATGTAAGCAATAGGTAACAACTTCAGGGTTTTCTGAAATACACACCAGGAAAAACCTACTGGAATGCACCCCAGAATCACAAGAGAGTAGGAAACATTTTTTTTTTGCTAAGTAAGGCATTTGTCCTCCATTCATCAGCATCCAAATGCCTCCTGAGTCCTTTCCCCAATACCGGGGGTTTCTTTTCAACAAAACAAAACAAATATTACAAAACAACAAGAACCCTCGCTCCACACGATGCTCTTAGTGTCATTCACTGAGAGTCAGATTCAGGGAAAAGCTGAAAGCACAGGAACAGCACCAGAGAAATCCCAGTGCAAGCTACTGAGACTTAGAGCAGCTGCTGCAGGCTGAGAACTGCAGCCGCCCAGCACACCGCTGCCCAGAGCAGATTACTTTACAGGGTGACGACGACGATCACGCAGATGTATTTGGCAGTACAGAGATCTGGAGGAGCTGCTGTCATAGTTTCCCCTGCTATGCCAGGTGATTCCTCCAACGTTTACGTGCTGATTGAAAAGCGTGCATGAAATTAATGCACGCAGGCACGCCAACATTTGAGTGCTGGGGAGGGGAGGGAACTACAGAAACATCACCAAAATCCCATTTACGAACACAGTTTAAACAGTGAGCTAACAAATTAGGCAGCGTTTTCTCTACCAGGATGTTTACTCAGCTAGCGTTATCACTGCTAAATATGCAACTCTGCCGTTTTCTTCAGTCTTTATCTTGAGATGTCAGTCTGTCTAAGAATTCCACAAACAAATAACTGGAATCACTTATAAATAGCTGGCTTTAATAACAGCAGACACTAGGATGACTATAAAACCACTCCAGTTCCATTAACTCAGTAAAATCAGCTGAATTATACAACAAAGATAATTACGTTAAGCAAATTTATAAAGTTACATAAAATAAAAAGGAGGAGAAGAACGAGGCAGAGCGGAGGATGTCTTATTTTAAACGAGTTTCTGCTGGAAAAGACTAGGTCAATTGCATAAAAACGTTCAGATTTGTTTATGTTCTTTAACTTACAATCCTGATCATTAGCAAATATGCTTTTTTGGCTTCTTTCCATAAGCAATTCACTAGAAATAGAACCGTCTGTTTTAAGCCTGAGCGCTCCCTTAAAATATTTGCATCCCAGTCTCCCACTGGGGCAGCACACAACATTCAGATCCCGAATGCTGACTAAAAACAAACGGGTGAAATAACTGACCTGTTTTCCTAGCTTCTGAAAAGCGCTGGGTAAAGAACAGCCTGAAGTGTGAAAAATGACACGACTCTCACAATTACTGCGTCGCCACCAGACGCGGGTGTTAACTAATTGAAGCGAGGAAAGCGTTTTTCCTCCAAAATTTCCAGAGGAATAATGTTATTTGTAGATGTATTTATAGAGTTTTTTAATGCGATAGTGTCCCTTTAAGTAAACTTGTCACAGAAGATTTATTTTTTTCCCCATTGTCTAGGAGGACGGTGGAGGGAGTACAAAAGGTCCACTGGCCAGGACGCAAACCCCAGAGGCTGAGGCTAACAAAGCGGCTGACAAGGAGCGACTGGGTGACACAATGGATGAAGTGTTCACAAGATCCTGCTGTTACAGATAGGAGAAACATAAAAATAAGCAATATTTGATTCAAAGGAATTAGGAGTAACGTCAGCATCAGAGATATAAAAACTGCAGTGTTCAAGAACTGGAAAAGGTTGTGGATATCAACTATTTAATTATTTCCAAATACTTTATCATATATCTAGATGTAATAACTCAATTTTATGCCACTTTCATGGAAATCTATTTCATTCTTTTCTTACATTTTTTAGCTTTTCCATCATTCTGTTCCATTTAATGAACACACGGATTTTGAATATTAGGTGAATAGTCCTTGCAACTGAACACAAAAGGGAAATGATGCAGATAGCATTATGGTCCCGCTTCTTCTCCTTGCATTAGGTTGGAAATGATATGCAGTAGGGATTATGCTTTGTTTAAAGCTGAGCCTCTGCCTCTAAAAGAATACATTATACAAATCTTCTAATGTTGTTGAAATTCCCCAAAACTTGATTGTGTCAGACATAATGTGGCAATGAGGTTCTTATCCCTACCTTATGCCGAATAAATATCTAATATCAGAGAGTATAACCTTGGAAAAGTATACACCAGGGAACATCCCTCGTGTCAATAATTCATAGGGCTGTTGGTGGGAAGGTACATGCAGCTAGCCCTAACATTATACGGAATACATTAGTGCCCACGCAGCCACAGCTCCCCGGGAAGGCGGTGGGGGAAGGGGAGAGGCAGGAGCGGACGGACGGACGGACAGACTCCCTGCCAGCCTGTTCAAAAAAAAAAAAAAAAAAAAAGACAGAATTATTCAAAGTAGCACTTTCTCTGCCAAAACAAGACCTCACATCAGACTCGTGCGAGGGACGGAGCATGCGGAGCGTGCATTGTGACCCACGCACGTGCTCCCGGATTTGCTTTGCGTTTCCTAATTGCCAGAAGCGAGGCTTCCTGCCCCGGCTGCCGGAGCGCGCACCCACGAGCGGGGCCCCCACGAGCCCACGTATTAATTCCACCGCCGTTAACCCCAAAATCAATACATTCGGGCTCGGCGGTATTTCTGTAGGCAGAAATACAGTTGCCATTCAAATGAGCTGAAATAAATAAGAACAATTTCAGCTAGCATATATCTGCCTTAAAGACGGCTGCGATTTTAATTAAAGGCAAAAAACGAGAGGGGATTTGAATACAGTTTGAGGTCTTCTGCTTTCCCATTTGCTCTTTAACAGTTTCAGTTTTAATGATTTAGGAACCAGAAGAATAACTAAGAAACCCAACAGTCATTATCTCAAATAATGAGACTTTTTAATGCAAAATCAATGTTTGTTATAATGAAAATAGATTCCTCAGCTCCTGCAGGGTGATACGTACAATTCTTTTTCGCCGTTAAATAGAATGTGATTGCTTATTTTCACCAACATGATGAACATTTTTATTCAGGAGTAAAAATAAAATGTCAGAATTTATTTACTGTTATTAAGCCCATGTGTTTAAGCAGAAGCTCCCCACCATATGACTGAGGCTGAGGAAATTGGGAATAATTTTCTGTGAACTTTCCGAGGCTTGGGGAATAAATGCAAAATTTCCAGCAAGTAATGAAAAAGCTCGCTCTGGGAAAAAAATTGTCAGGTTGCATTCCAGCTCCCGTTCAGATGGTTGGCCAAACTCTTTGTTATGTCAAATGAACCAAACTCAAAAGCTAATGAAAAATATCTAAAGCACATTTAATGAAGTAAAAGAAAACACTTCTTCCATAACAAGATATCAAAACCGTTATCAATGCAGAGCAATTTTTTAATGCTGATGAATGTATTTATGGTGATTTTTCATCTCTGAGCATTAGGAAAAGCATTCGTAACAATACTCCAGAGCTGTTTCCTCTTAAGAGTCCAGATCTGAAACAAAGCATAAAAACTCTGGGGCTAAATGCCTCATTGTGAAACACTTTGAGTATTTCTGAATGCTCGTATTTGGCTTGTTTATGCATGCAACACCCAAAAGGTATAAAATCAGAACACGAACAAGACGACAGAATTTGCAGCAGAGCTGCCACTATCCTTTAACATGTTTTCCGGGGTTCTTGTACAGGCATCAGGTGAAGAACAAGTTCTCACTGGCAGAGAACCACAACTGGGAGCAGATCTGCACAGGGAATCTCCATGAAAAACATGGGTTGGGCAGCTGCCATCTGTGAAAGGTGCCTTCTGCAGGAACGACACCGCTGACAAGTAGCATTCACTCACCCGCACATGGGAAGAATTTCCCGGAGTGATGCAAACGTGTAGGAAAAACTTACTCTGTCTTGACTGGGAGCCCCTCGAGAGCATCTACAGCCAATATAGGCAAAGCAGGGCTAACTATAGCAGGCTGCTGCAGGCTGTGTCCAGTCAGCCAGGGTTACTGGCTGCTTTGGGGTAATGTATTATAATCTGCTGACGCTGTACCCCACTGTACGAAACGCTCTGTGCATACACTAGGAGCTTCTGAAGTTTTCACTGAGGAATTTTAAAGCATTATTTGTGTGAAAAGAGTACAAACGCTACTTTTCAGTTGTAATAAACGTAAATAAAAGAGTAGCACATCTTTCTAAATAAACCTGGCAATGGGAATCATGCTTGCCGAGCTGCACTCATCTATTGTGCAGACCTCTGCATGGTTGTCATTTCTCCATGCATATTTATTCCAACTTGTTAGCTGAGGCTACATCCACATGCAGAACAGTGCTTCTGGACTTGCCTGAACTCCTGAAGCAGTAACACTTATTAACCAGTTCAGCTTGGCTCCAAAGCAGTCCCTCAATGGGGAAGACTCAGCAACTGCAATTACAGAAAAGTTTCCACCAGGATATTTTATTTTATAAGCTGTTAATTTTTAACAATGTTCATTTTTCATGAACATTGGAAAAATGGAACTTTCAGAGGATCATTTATTAATGAAAAGCAAATTACAATCCACACAGAGGCATCTGTGAAAATCAACAGAGGATTTTCATGAGCAGGAAACATTTAAAGGATTCTACTTTGTGCTCATGCAGGAAAGTACAGCAATAATTTTATGGTAGATAATAACTTTAGTAGCAGCTAAACTTTACAGGTCAAATTTGATGCTTTATTCTCAAGGTTGTTAAAAGTATTATCAAAATATATTCAAGGAAGAGTATTAGTTATGTAACATTTTGAGGAA
Source organism: Heteronetta atricapilla (assembly GCA_011075105.1). NCBI lineage: Eukaryota > Metazoa > Chordata > Aves > Anseriformes > Anatidae > Heteronetta > Heteronetta atricapilla. The sequence goes on along the minus strand of CM021753.1, from coordinate 3,594,074 downwards.
ATCACAATCTGCTCATGGATCTGATGCAGGCAGAAGTAAGGCCTAAATCCTTTGAGTAATTTACTCATTGTGACATCTTTTATCTTCAAACTAACAATGATTGACACTGCATAGAGGATAGTCATTATAGTCTACAGTGACGGTATTCAGACCATTAAAACAACATGAAACTAACCAAGAAATGCAGTTTATGTAGGAACCTTCCCTAATTTACATGTGCTTTGTAACAAAATACACAAAGCCTCACATTAGGGAACCCGTGTGCATTCATGTACGCTGCTCCATGTGGTGCCCGTGCAGATGTGCCTTTCTGAAACAGTTCTCAGAACTAAAAAATATTTTATTTACAGCATATCAGTTGCCTGCGTTGCCCTGCATTTGGCTTATTTATTAAATAAAGAATATTAAATACTTAAATGTATCTATGCCATAGACCTGATTTGTTAGCAAACTGCATATAGGAAAGAATTAACATCATTCAGGCATTTATGACAGCACAAGATGTTCCAGACAGTGTCACAGACTAATGCAGTAACTCTGAGGACTGTTATCTCTGAGATCTTACAGCAACTACCCCTAATGGCTAGCTGCTTCCTGGCAGAGTATCTAAAATGCCTAAAAGCAAGTATTTCTAAGAAAGATGAACACTATTAAAGTTTCAGGATGGGGCCGCTTTCAGTGACGGAGTTTTCCTAATGGGATTCATCTTCAATATTGAAATCACATGCTTCAGTAAGAAATGGGACAGACCGAGAGCTATAACCAAGAGTCATATTTACAAGACAATTTTTGGTATGTGAATACATTCACTTCAGGGGTAATAGTGAGGCAGCTTTCAACAGAGCTCGGAATAAACATATATGAAAAATTGAGCGCTGGCCCTTCTTGGAACCTTGACTGTCATGGAACAGCTTTCCTTCTTTTCCTTCTTTCTCCCTTCTCCTTAGCATTTAGGAGTTTGAAAATCTGTAATGCATCTTTTTCAACATGCAGGTGTATTCACGATCAGCTAAACTGAAGGCCCAATCAGCATACATAAACTCTGCCCCTGAGCAGTCTGTACTGGTTTATACAGAGATTAGGATTGCTTTGAATTACACATGCAATCAGGACATTTCATACAGCAAATTGTGGTCATTTTGACAACTATACAGCAAGCTTAATTTCAGGCCCAAGTATATATGATATTCAGAGATACAATGAGGTAATTTAACATTTAAAAAGGGGAATATGTAGTACAAATTAGTAGAAAAATCATGACACTTACAAACCTGTTCTAAAGATGTATTGTTCCTTTTTCTTCAGAAAAAAAAATCAGTTTCTATTAAGAATAAATTAACCACTAAAGAATTCCATTGATGGTCAATTCATACTGGAAATCTATTTTAACCTTGGAAAAGAAAGGAAGGAAAAGGAGGGAAAGAAAGAGGGAGGGAGAGAGGGAAGAATGCAGATACAAAGATGCATGCAGAAAGCCAGCACTTCTAACATGCAGCCTGCAGAACAGCAGCCCCCGTGACTGCAAACTCCTCGTCAGAGGATGTCAGCTGTTCTCACAACAGCAAGATTTTCAGAGTAAGCAGTAAGCAGCATATAGAGATATACATGTATATATAAATATACAGACCTCTGACTGAAGAAACCTGCTCTCTTTTCTGAGGTGTGGGAATCCTAAGCACGGAGGAGATCTCACACACGTCGGGCTTGCTCCTGCTCTGCAAACCAGAGTATGAAACCTGCAGTGATGAAACAGAATATTGACCAGATGTATCTGGAGGTCTAGATGCCGCTTATGCCTGTTATCCCCAAACACCCTGCTTTGTAAAAACAAAAATCTGGCATGCATTTGGACCCTGATCTCTTTGAAGGAACTTGGAAACAACTTCTCCTCTCTGTAAACTCTGCTACTTCCTTTATATGCTTTCAATGCTCGCTTTATATGCATTACTAACTTCTTCAAAATAAAAACACTTCCTGTTCAGTCAGAGTCCATAAAAACTCTTGAAGTTAGTGTGCGCGTGTACCCTGTCAGGTATCCGGAAGGCAAGTGGCAAAAAGCTGAATTTCCACGATCTGTATTCCTTAGCCAATACAGTAAAAAATTCAGTTCTAATTTCTTCCCAGGGTTGAAAGATTTTTTCACCATTTTTCTCCTCCAATTAAGTGAAGACCTGATAGAGTTCAAACGCATACTACACAAGCAAAATTCTTAGGCTTGTGTGTAAGAGCTAGATTGCACGTTTGCAGCAGGTCATCGCGTTCTTACACTTCACAAATCTGCCTAGCCCCACTTCAGCTCCCAGTTACATGTGCTACAGAAGTTCTTCTTGGTCAAAATGTACTTTGGGTTGCAGTTAAGTTGCATGCTACCAGCTGGTGCACTCTGGAGGTGCGATTTTTGCCCTCAAAAAGCTGGAAGATCTCTGAGTATTTGCCTAGGACCATAAATCCTGCAGCAGTGAGAGAGCAAAAGCCAAGAAAAGAACATCTAAGATACACTACTAGGACTTACAGTGGTCTTTAGCAGAGATAACACTGCTAACAACAACTTTCATATTAGAAGCATCGATATTTTTCTTTATTTTCTAGTCTGTCATCCAGCATGCCATCTCTTTTCAATCAAAAGTTTTTGTTGGAGGGCATAAAAACTAAACTTGTTTTATAATACATCTGTTACTTGGAATTATGAGGTTTGGTCACATTTTGATTGATAGCAGCATCATAATTTTAGCCCAATTTATCACTCAACGTTTTATACTCCTGCCAAAAAGGGTTAAAAGCCCTCCTTCTTTCCAAACATTTCGTACCTGACCTTTACATGGCTAATTTTATTACTCTGACAGAATTTTTAGATTTCTGTATTCTTTCAAACGCGCCATGATAGTAACTGGAATCTTCTAATTTCTTCAAACCATCTTCCCAATTATTTATTTAAAAGCTGTGAAGATAAGCTCTCCATTCTCACCTAGATCAGTGATAAGAGAAGAAATGGCCTTTTTAAAGTGTCTCTGCTTTTTAAAGCAGATAGAAATAATAAGGTTGACAAAGGAAAAAGGAAAATTGAGCATTATGAGGGTAATAACTTAGAAAGTGTCAGATTCAGAATAATTGAATTCAATGACATTTAATGCTATGGAAAACAATAGCAGCAGCCCAGCCGCCCATCTGATTCATGTCTAGTTCATGTTTAACAAAACAAGGCTAAGGGTCATGCAGTCATGAGTCCCATAAATAACCTGTTAATGGGATTTCCAAACAAGCTGTCCTCAAAATGGTTTTTCGTCTCACAGAAAGAATATTAAAATGCAAATGGATTCGGGCTGTGTCCTCATAAACAACCATGTTCATTTAACCTCTGACCTCAACGTTTAACTGCCCATTCCAGCAATTTGTATGGTATTAGCCACAGCATGCCACTCCAAAATGCTAACTTTGAGAAGAGAGCACTAAATGAATGGGTTACTATCTGTGATGCTCAGTTAATCATGTCAAAATGATTTTATAGGCAGAAAACTGTCCTTTTAAAACTTCCCTTCGTTCAGCTGACATTTCTGCGAAGGGAAAAAAAAGACCAAACAACAAAACCAAAACGAGTGAGTGCCAGGGGAGGCATTTTGGGAGCAACCCTGACCAGCACAGCCCAAGGACTTTGCTCGAGCCTGGCCCTCACTTCCACGGCGCTCAGCCCGGCCTTCCTTGCTCCTTTGCTATTTTAAGGTATTCCAGGCATTACCTGCAGCACTTTCAGTCACATCTTTTTATTATATTATCACAGAAAGCCCCCCGACTGCCATGTAAGCCTCTCTCGGTTCAAATCCAGCCACATCTCCTCAGTGCTCCTCCTCACAAGCAGAGCTCCTCCGAAGGCCTACAGGAGCTCGTCGACCAGGCCCAACATAAAAGAGGCAACAAGTAAAATATCTGGTAATCGTTCCCTGTTAGAAGTATCATGAGAATTAAGGACTCACTGAAGGTTGCTCTTAACAGCTTGTTTTTAAAGGAATTAAATAAAATAAATTGTTTTCCTGAGAAAGGGCAGGGTAAGAGCCCTTACCAACAGACCACATGTACCGAGGGGAAAGCAGCGGCGGGGACGCCGGAGCAGCATAAAGCCAGCCCTCTCGCCGACTGGTGCAGAGCTTTTTCATTCAGAAATACTACGCCAAGATGCTCACGGCATATTAGAGGTGATCAAATATTTCTAACTTTCAGAGAAAGCAGCCACAGCTGGGGCTGGATCTCAAAGGTCTTTCAAAGTCTGCTAAGCAAGCCATGGGTTACTATCTGTGATGCTCAGTTAATCATGTCAAAATGATTTTATAGGCAGAAAACTGTCCTTTTAAAACTTCCCTTCGTTCAGCTGACATTTCTGCGAGGAAACGCAGAACATGAGTTTGAACATGAGAACTCACATTGACGCAGAACATGAGAACTGACATTGAGGAGGAAACGAAAGGAACTCGGCGTGTTTAGGAAGGACACATTATTTTCCTGTTTCCAGCACTGGACCATGCCTGTACTCTCCACTGATTATTCAAGTGGGCTCATTTTTCTTGTCAGTTTTGGATTTATACCTTTCCTCGATAAGTAAATTCCTTCCCGTAACAGCTCTTTAGGGGCACAATTTCAGGCGTTGCACATTGCACAGAACTGATTTGTCTAATTTTGCTTACACTGATTGGCAGCAAAGTCTGAGTATTTGGTCTCCAGAGTTTCACTTTTCTGGAAGGGGTTTACTTTATTGTCCAGGAAAGCTCCAAGTGAAGACTTCCCTCCCAGAAGAGACAGCAACAAGTCTTATTTCTAACAACATCAGGAGTCGACAGTTCAACGACTCACTCAAAAATTAACAAAGATTTGTCTTCTCCAGATAAAGCAAATACGCAGTCACTGTGCAAGAATCACAGGTATTTACAGACTGGCAGAATAAAAATATTACCTCAAGTAATTTAAATATATTAAAAAATGCAAAATAATACCAGACCTTTTGACCTAACAAAAATACCCATTTTGTCACAGTCAGTAAGGCAGAATTCTGGCATTTGGGAATTCCACAGAAAACAGAAAAAGCCTGGTATTTTGAAGTTGAATGAATCTATTCCGATGTGAGATTACAAACTTTTCTCAGTACACACTGCTCTAACACAGCGACTCTACATGCCAGCTGAAAGATTCAAACTGGTAACAAACTCCAGGACACAGAGAGCATGGTACCATAGCTAAAATAACAGTGAATTTCTTGTCTGATTTTCTGTGAAACCCCACATTTCAGGTAGATTGGAGTCTGTGCTGAGCACGCCAAAATTATGACAATGTATGTTATTCCAATACACAAGAATCAAAATAAGGTACTGCTTGAATTTAGTATTTATCCTGTATTATTTTATATTTTGTGAAAGCTTACTGTAAGTTGTCAGACGGAAACGCCTTCAGAGAGGCTCACAGCAGTTTACCTTCCAGCTGACTTGTACTGCAAAAGCTGTTTTCCCACTGTGTGTATGCAGCCACCATGAAGTTCTGGTACTTTATTGTGAAGTTCATTTCACAGATGGCTAGAAATTAATTTGGATGACAAATTCAAGAAGGACACAACTGCCCATACCTCAGAACTAGGTAAGGTAAAGGAGGACAAAGTGATCAGCAGAGACGCTGCCCACAGTTCTTGTAAGGAGGGACTAAACAGACACACCTCTTCAGGCTGGAATGGAGGCACCAGAGGAGAAATACGTTATTATCAAAGATGACATACAAAGTCATTAGATAAAGATTATTCAGCAGTTCTTTCTAAAGGCATTTCTGCTGCCTTACTCCTATTTGAATGATTCCTTCTACCCCATTTTTCTCTGCTTTTAGATCTGTTGTCTTTGGCATTCTCATTTCTTCATTCTCATTTCTTCTCCTCCCTCTCCTCTTTCTTTTAATAAAATTTTATTAATGGGTCTAGCGGTTCCCACGGACTTGCCTGGTTCTGAACCTAGCCCTTCAGCTGCCTTTCTGCTTTCTAGCTTCTCTCTTATTAACTTGCAATTTCCTTTTTCTGTATGAAGCTCTGAAGGAAAAAGGGAAGAAATGTGAGGGAAGGAGAAAAATTGTGAAAGCAATAAACTAAGGTAACTCCTTCACACACCTCAGAGAAGCACCGTAGTGCATTGTATGTCCTACTCTCAGAGCATATTTTGGAGAGATTATTTTAAATTACCGGAGTTTTTACTCTGATCGATCATTTTGCACTTTTAAGAAGATTCCTTTCATTGTGCAGGAAAATAATACTGAATTCATTGTTGCGCCAATAGAGCTTTGGTTAAATAATTTAAATACCGTGGAAGAATATTCCTGGGAAAATATCATCAGAAGTAGTTTTTAATCTGTATTTCAGTTGTATTTCATGTTTTAAATATGTCCCAATTAGAGAAAAGCAATGTGGTAAAAATGCAAAGACAATGATAGGTTAATTATTGTTGTGGCAAAACAAGAACACATTTTTGAAGTATAAAGTCATGTCATTATTAAAAGGAACACTTTTATATCAAGGTAAATGGAATTTTTTAAAAAAATATTTAGATATCAAAACCAGATACATCCATCTGTTTTCCTTTGTCGGTTATGTGTCTGTTAGATACACCTTCACTTACAGAAGAGTAATTCATGTTCAATTATCAGCAATTTGTAGGTTCAGGAATGGATTTTTTACATAGCCCCTTGATAGGAAAAGATCAGAAAACATTTTTGCAAGAAATCCCAAACACTATTTCCCAACAGGAGTCTCCAGCTTTACTTAGACATGAAGCCATTCTGGCTCAAACAGAAGACGACGTATTTTGCACACCAGTTCTTCTTCATGTTTTTAGACTTCACTAACGCTGCCTGTATTGCAAGTCTTTAAGTTAAAGGGATGAAAAAATGTATTTCATGCAGTTGTGTGTGGTGATTTTTACTTTCTAAATTGTGTGGCAGATTTACATTGTTGAGATGGGTGTAGCAGTACTCGGCTGCAAGGCGTTTGAGCTGTTACCACCAACACCTGAGCAACTCAGAATGAAACTCAGTGGCTCATGGTGAGGTAGAGCTGAATCCGTATCCTAAAAACACACAAGAATCCTCAAAGCTTAAATCTAAAATTATTTCTGGTTTGGTACATTTAAGAAAAAAGTGACAAGATTTAGCAGAACATCCCTCAGCTTCCAGGCTGTCTGAAGGACCTGACCTTTGGCAGAGCTGACAAACTGACGCTGCCTGTCAGGAATCCTGCTTCATCCCCCTCCCCAGCCGACACGCTCACCGTCACCGACTTCTGACCCTCCTCCTGCCCCCTGAGGTTTCCCTTGCAGGTGCGGCTCAGCGCATTCCCTCCACCACCAAGACCTCACCGTGCACAGCTCAGGTTAGGTCTGCACTGTGCGATACCGCAGCTGGAAGCGGTTTCCTCTGCAAACGCCACAGCTGCTCCTGAAGCAGCCGTGAGCGATGCAGGAAGGCGTCAACACACAAACGTCCCAACCCGCTTCTCATTAATACCACAAAAAGGTCTCAGCGCCATCTTTCTCTTGGCATCTTAGTGTGCAGCTTTCATCATTCATGGCTTTTACCAAAATGTACTTGCAAAGCCAGCACCAGCTTCATGTATTTTGTAAACCCAGCACCAATTTTATGTATCTTAGAGGCAAAACCTAACTCTGTGGAACAAGGCAGTCCCGGGAAAGCAACATCAACACTGCGGCTACAAGCAATGGCACAGAGCTCACATCCTACATGTGGTGGAAAGCAGATTCATCCAACTCGCTCAGTGCTGTGATTTTGGCAAGAAGAGGTTTCAGAAAATCCGATTCTGGCCATCAGAGTCATTGCAGAGGTTCTGGACCGCTCAGAGACTCCAGAGACACGGCGTGTGCCAAAATCAGTGCTCAGCTAGGCACAGCACTGGCTTGTCCAAGCCCATTCCCTAAAGCTGAATCTGAGCCCCCAGAAGTTAGAGCTGGAAACTTTTTTTCCTGTACCGGGCTGAAAGCAGAGTCATTAATGCTGCGATCGGTCTAATCCAGAGCATTTGTCGCTGCTAATTATTACGGACAAGCCTCTTTATTGAACCACATCCTCTTATCGACATTAGGATGCATGAGCCGAGGCTGTTGTTTTAAACGCACTCATTAACCACACAAATCAGCCCTGTTGACAGAGCGCTTTTGAATTAAGCTTCAGACTGTAGTCATTGGACAAGGAGCAATTTATAATGCCATTAGCAACACTTGCGAAGGTTACAGGCATCAAAAATTGTTCAGCCGTAATTATTCTTAATGGATACAAGGAATAAACTGACGCAGGACAGCTTTTTCATTAGCTTTCAATCAAGGCTGATGGCTTTGAGAAATGTACAGTGAGTGCGTTTTGGGGAGAAATAATGATGTTGCAGCACCTTTCATCGGAAAATGCTCTCAGTTCAGAACTTAACTTTTAATAACCTTAATTTGATATAATTAAAAAATCTGATTTGCTTTGAAGATCTTGCAATGAATTGTTTTGGCTGCTGTTTAACCCTTTGCCAAGTATTCATCCCAAAGATGCTAAAAAAAATCTTCAGATACTTTGAGTTCTCATGGAAAGCACTAGACTTCTGATTTCCTACACTCCTACCAGGTAGTACAGATTTTTAGAGTGAATTCAGAGCAGTTAGAGAATGAGGGGATTTTTATAAGGTACACCTGCTTCTGAAGAACTACCTGCACATGCACAACGCCCTCCACAGAATTCAGCTGGGGCTTCGCCGACAGGTGATCTAGCACTGCTCTTCACCTACAAAGCAATAAAGCCTGAAACCCTGGGCTCACTCCTCTTCCAGAGGCATGAGGCAGACACATACACACATGTCCCATTCTAACCTTTGCTCCCATTAGACCAGCTTCTGAACCACCTCATTGTGCCAGAGGTCTGTGTATCTGTTCTTGGCTTCTCTGTCCAGTGTCTAGTAAGGGCACTATAATGCAGACTTCCATGAGAGACGATGTCGGTTGTACAACTCAGAATCCTTACACGTATGGTGAAGAGCATGGCAACAGTGCTGCTCTCCCTGAGAAGCAAACCAGCAAGAACAATCATTTTCCTCCCTCTGTGGTACAGCAGAGTACCTACTGAGTCACAGCTTCTGGTGGAAATACTTGTAATAGCATCTAATAAATCAGTTTGGTGCTTTACAGATGAAGAACAACACTTAAATGATAAGGGCTGTGGAACAAGCTCAGGGGCTGCAATGGAGCATGTCTTCTGTGTTGGGACATTTTAATCTCATTGTTCCAGCTGACTTCTTGTCGCTCAGCCCCGCGGCTCTCTGGACACCAAAATGATGGCAGACTGAGGCTCAGGAGGGCAATAAGCTTGGCTTCAATCAAGAGATGCTACTGCACCATGCAGAGTGATGGAAAGGAGGCTTGTAAAAAGCCTGAGACAGTAGGCTGGAGAAAACGTATGGCTGGTGCCCACACTGCCTTGCTGCTTTAGGGGAGAAAGCTGTGAAGAGGCAGAAAACAAAAGGAAGGGAATGCATCAAGGTACCTTGCTAGCCAGCTCTGCTACTTCTGAAGACAGAACGTAAGGAATAGTGAAGTCCCATCTCTCGAACACATGCTCTGCCTACCAGAGTCCAGCGCAGCCAGGCAGTCACGCGCCGCATGCCACCGCTAGCCACGCTGTCCCATTTAGCTGTTCCCCGGTGGTTAGCATTTCAACTTGAAAAGAAGCAGACACGCTAATTACTAATGTTGCAAAAGTCTGCACTGACATTCTGTAAAGAAACCAACTTTGAAATCTTATCAGTGAAAATGTTAGTGAAATTTATTCAATTGTAATTAGTAGGAAGTTAACACAAATAACGTTTGACTCTTCCAAACCAGGGAACTGCTACTTACAGCTAACATTCTGGTGGCAACGCCACACATAAACAAGCACATATAAGGAAACAGACAGGAACACTCATCCTTACTCCCCTAAGAGCTAGAGAAATGGTAAGCCAAAAGAAAAGAAAACAAAAAAAGCCCTCTAGGTTGGGGACCAAATTTGCTATAATTAAAATCACATTCTTTTTGAACAGCAAGCCTTCATAAATTGGTCCTTGTTTCATAGAACAGTCATAGAACCATTCAGGTTGGAAAAGGCCTCTAAGATCATCTCATCCAACAGTATTTCTGTTCCCCAGCTGGTGGTGAGAGCCCAGGTCTCCATCAGGAACACCTTCCATGGGATCCTGACACACAGACGGACACGTTTGCTTGGCAGCCGAGCTGCCCCGCGGCCTGCTAGGCACACCTGGCTCAAGACCAAAATGCAACCAGAATTTTTTCTGTCCCTTAGCACGGGGTGTGTTTAGCTCCTATGTTTCCATAGTTTTACAGTGTAAGAGAGCTCTTTCTCTTCTTCCCTTGTACTTACCCAGTTCAAACAAAGAGAGAACTGCCACCAGAAGAACGAGTGAGGAACGACAGGCCTCCAAAGTGACTGGGGCTTGGGACTTCTGCAACTGCTCCATGGATTATTTGTGCTCCCGGTTCCCATTAATAATTCACCCCCTTTCTCCTCAGATTTAATCATCTCAGTGGTCTTTGAACCTTCCCTTTTTGTCAAAGAATTGAAAAAAGAAGCTAAGACGTACGTGAGTGTGTAAGCGCTGCTACCCGTACCCAACACGCACCACCACATCCTCACCAGGTCGTAAAGGGGAATTCCCCAAACACATAACACTAAATCCACAGGAAATTTTCCTCGAGCCGTAAATTTGCCTCTGCATCGATGCATGTGTATAAATGGGACCTTTTAAAATAAATCATTTAGAGAATCCACAGCTTGAGTCACCCGGCAAGATTCCATGGAAACCAGGCTCCCGAGCCAGAGCGCGGCCCCGAGGGGTGTCTTCTGCATGGGGCTACCAGAGCACACCTAATTGCAGTCCATGGGATCACTCAACACTCCCCACTCTCCCGTGCTAGATAAAAGCAAGCTATCAGTTATAGGAATCTCAACATGTAACTGCTTATTTGGAAAGAGGTGCAACGGAAGAATTTGGGCAAAATTGTTTATTCAGCAATACAGACAGGTGCTAGCACCAAAAGGAGAAAGGCAACTTTCCAAGCAGGAATGGCAGCTAACTGAATTTCCACCCAATTCCAGAAACTTCAGAAAAAAAATAAAATAAAAACCCAACCAGTACTTCAATAGACGACATACCAAACTGTTACAAGTTATCATGAAAAACTAATTGGCCGTAGAACAATCTATCTGCTAAATTAACTACTTGGCCTTCACAATGCCTTTCTGAAAATATTTGTTCCACTTTTTAGCAAATGTAAATTTAAGCTCAGAAGAACCTGGCCTGCAGTCTTCTGTCCCAGTGCTATGAATGAGGAATACTCATTGAGCCTTTCTCTTTCTTTTTCTTCCTTCTTTTTAATGCATTACTATGAGTGCAGGAAGTGGGGGCTCAGATCTGTCATTACATTTCAGAAGATTCAACTAAAATATAACATTTTTTAAAATTAATAATAGAATAACTTTCAATTACAATCCAAAAAATTAATAGTTAATTATGTACCTCCTGCAGTAGATTTGTCCTGCTTCTTGAAAACATTCATCTGCTCTCCTTTCAGGATTGTGAGTTCTGGAACTGGCATCCAAACATGCACTTTGGCTGGAATATATATATAAAATTATATATATATATATATATATATTTTAGCTGCATTTGTATTTTTTTTTACCCCAAAATATGCTAAAATTGACATGTAAGCATGCACGTCAGCTACCAGCTGAAAGCCTTAAAATATCAGCAATCAATCCCTCCTTTCTGTTTTAAATTTCTTAATGTTTTGAAGCACAATTGCCATTAAAATATCTTTAAAAATGGTAAAAAAACAGAAGCAGGAAGAGTTATGAAAGAGTGCTCCCCTGTACTCCAGTGGTAGCGTTCAGCCCATCCAGGCTACAGGGAGGAGTAAAGCTGGAGAGATGTCTCAGTTGGGAAGAACATAAATATCTTTCCAGCTCTTTTGATGATTAAGGTGCCATAGGTCATGCTTCTCTCAAACAAATGAACCAAGAGGTGAGATTTGAGCCATTAATAGTAAATTTGACCAACACCGCAGACACTTCAGAGAGCTCAGCAGAGGACGAGCAATGTCAAAAGCAGACAGAATGAGACAAAATTGGGGACTTGAGCATTAAAACAAAGCATATCATGGGGGCTCCATGAAACAAAAGGCTTGAGAATAGAAGTTAGCAGCTCTCAGAATTTCTGAGTCACAAAGGTTTCAGCAGAAGGACACAAATGTGAGAAAAAAAATATACAATTCCTTTGAGATACTGATTTTAGGATGCAGAAAGTCTAGGGACCTGTGTAGGCAAAGACAACAAGCAGTACTTAAAGATATGGAAATTCCCTGGCAAAACAGAGAAAGAGCATTCTCATATGCAAGCAAGGAAGCTGCAGAGAAAGGGTGTAATCTGTAACATTCAAACGAATTTAGATGACAAAGGCAGAATTTTTAACCTAACCTCGCAGCCTCTGCCAAAGCAGCAGCGAAGTGAGCGGAATCGGGAAGCAGGGTGGTGGTGGCAGGTAGGAGAGCAAGGAAAGCTCTTTCAACTGATCTTGGGAGGGAAGGGGAATTCAAGGCCCCTGTATATGCCTCACAGAATTTACAGAACACCACAGACCTCGCTCCTCTGCTGCCGGTCTGTCTTACCTGGATCAACCCAGCCACCAGCGCAGAGCACGTGCTGCCTTTCCTCCCTTCTGACCACTTCCATGAAGAAGCTCAGAGATCTTTCATTCCCGGACCTCCTATCAACGTACAGACACTTGATAACTACGGTGCAGCAGCCTGTGGGGTAGGAAACTAAAGCACGTGGTACAGCAAATGACAAAATTCTACCCCCGAAGAGCCCACCTGAAGACAGTCTGACTGTTTCCCTCTTCACCACGAAGACTGTACCGTTTTGCAGCGAGTGGAAGGAATATTTAATAAGCAACCCTGGTCTTGTAGGCATTAAAAGCTTATTATGCAGTCCTGTGGCTCAAATACCTGTTGACTGGCTTGCATGAATTATAGCTACGTCCCTGGTATAAGGATGCAAAGCTACGTTCAGCAGTTTTAACTTGATGAGATTGCTTTCTGCTCCTCTCAGTCCAGCATGGAATTAATGCAAGCTTTCTTTTGCCTTTCATTTCAAGAAGCGTGCTCCTGTATTTATCTTTGAGGTTATTCCCCACGGCCTTTCTTCCAACCTAGATGAAGTCACATCCCTCTGTAGGGCACCAAAAACCTCCCGCTGACCTGCCCATCACAGGCCTGTGAATTCTAGCGGTGGTCTCAAAGAGTTATCTTCTCCTGTTCACTGTCAACCTTTGTGGCAGTAGGAATCCCATACCTGTGCACTCAAGCGAGTCACTCGCACAAAACCCACGCCTGTCACGCCCAGGTTTGCATTCTCCACCATACCTGAAGTTCCACAGCACAGATTCCTTCCTGAGCATATTGCCAAGGACGCACCACGAAACAGTCCCCTGGTACTGACAACACATTTCAGTAATTATAATCGCTATTGACGATTCTATTATTGGCTTGTATATTATTCCAAATCCCTTCTGTGTAGGCTTAAGAGCTTATTAAGACTAGTAACTGTTGTCTTGTCATCATGCCAACCTAGCCAAGGATGTCACCCAACCAGAACAGCTTTGTCAGGCTTACTGTGCTCAGAGTAACTTTCAATTATCAAGCAATACAAAATTAGTCCAGTACTGAGGCCAAACACTTGTAAGCCAGCAGCTCCCCTACTATCAGCCCCTGCACTGAAGAGGACAAGCCTGGCTGGTTTGCCTGCTGCAAAACCCAAGGCCACAAGAGAGGAAAGAAATGCCACCCACTTGCCCTTGGGATATCGCAGGTCCTGCGTTGAAGTCTTAAACACATCATCAGGCCTTGAGCTTTCTGAAGACAACTGCGGGTCATTTGGTGGGAGACTCCTCTAGCGTGTCGTCTTTGTTGCTGATTATCAGGCATGAGGAATGTAATTTTCTTAGAAACTCAGCGTGCCTGGAAAATCAGGTGTAGGAAGAGCACTGAATAAAATCTACAGAATCAAGAGCCTTATCCATCAGCATAACTAGGTCCTACAAAGATGTACCCACATTAAACTCTCAGCTGCATAATCAACTTTTTTTTTATTAAAAAAGTACTTTCCAAAGACAGATTCAAACTTTTAAAACTCATTTTTATACTGATTAAAATGGCCAAGTATACAGATTTCATCCATTTATCATCTTCCCTTCACATTAGCTCGCCTGTTTTCTTTTACCTACCCTCTTCTCCATCCTCTCTCCTGCACATTAATTAAAAGACGAGCACTGAACATGCGGCAACAGGATTGCTACGAACCTCTGTCCTAGTTGAGATGATCCAGTAAAGTGAAGATGACCCTCGGTGAAAGAGACAAATGGTGGGGTTTTAATTTAGGGAGCTTTTTTCAGGTTTCTGCTATGAGTTTTAAAATATTTCTTGTTTTAATAAAATAAATTCTGAAGTCCAGTCACAATACCAACATCGCGTCTGATTCTAATGCTGTACTCAGCTCCCAGCAATGGATGGGAGAAAGGTCCTGCTCCAGTCTATTAGAAGAATTTAATGACCATTAAAAGGCAAGCAGAGATTTGTATCACTCCGTTGTTCAGTGTCATTGTTCCAGTCCTCACAGTAGAGAAGCAGCCCATTTCTTTTAAGTAAAATATTGCTGGGAACTCATTGCTTCAGCAATTACCTCTGAAACACATTGTTTTCTCGAAGCCATTAACATGTCAGATCATGGCAGCGCTTGACATCCAAACACGCCTTGGAGGGCTGCAATTCAATTTAAGGATCACCTCCTCTGCACAGGCCAACCTGCAAATTTCACAAAATCCGAGAGAAATTCTCAGGGCACACTTTGATCATGCTGCTTCCTAAATTAAAAACAAAACTGTAAGTGTTAAACATCTTTAACAAGACATTAAACCTCAGCCATAATCCAGGAAGGGTCCCTTAATGAGTAATGGCATATGTTGTGAAGGCAGTTAGCTCCTAATGCTCGCTGCCGAAACACTGCGATGGAATGGCACAGTGTTCAAAAGGGATGTATCATCGCTAATGAGAGGATAATTTGAAGCTGCTCTTCTGAGGACCCCAGAGGAGACTTTCTAATGCTGCGGGATGGGGAAGGAGGCAGCCCTCCACCTTACCACACGCTTGCAGGAGGACTGGGAGGCGACACCGTTTCTCTGAGTGACAGGACAAAGCCGGGACAGACACAGAAGAAGGGCTGGGTCATTTGGAGGGTCCCTAAACCGGCTCCTACCTCGCTGGCTCCCCAAAGCAGGCCTTGGCACAGATCAGCCACCTCTCAGCTGCCCACTAAAGGTGTGCGAGATGCAGCAGAGCGGCCTCCAGAAGGAGCGCGGCCTCCAGGAGCGCGGCGTTGGCACCGGCCTGCTGCGGAGCATGCAGAAGCCTACAAAAAAAAAAATAGGGGGGGAGAAGAGTCACAGAGCTGACAAGTGAGGGCCATGCTCAGCAGAAAAGGGACCCAACTTTTACTAAAAAGAACTCGAGGTTTCTTCCAAACTAGGTTTTAAAGTTCTTCCCTTCATTTCCTAGCACTATTTTCTTCCTAATCTGGACTCATTTAGGATAAAACCTCCCCTAAATTATCTTCCAGCTCACCCGATTGAACGTGAACAGCAATTTAAATACCAAGCCGTGGGATTTCATTTAGAACAACAGCTTTCCTTATTTCCATCTGCAGGCAACCTGATAAGCAGAGGACTGCGAGTCCCAAACTGGGCCATGGTTTGAGCAACTGAGGGCCGTGAAAGAAACCTCCACAGCTGGGAGCAAAACCAGAGCACGAGTGGAGAATAAGCAAGGAGAGTGGGCAACGGCGCTAAGAACACAGAAAGAGAAAACTTCAGCAGTTTGCTAGGAAAAAAAATGCAAAATATTCCAAGTTCTCCCTTTTCAGTTTAAATCTCCTCTCCGCTCCACATCATCACCTCCAGAAGAAAGGAATTTAAGTAATATTCCAGTTGTGCCCAAGATGTGCTGCTGTGAAAATGAAAACAAACAGCCCCGGGAACAAAGGGCAAAACGCCCAGCTCCACGCCTCCCGACCACTGCCAGCTTGGCGCGACTGGAACAGCACAAGCACGGAGCTGAGCGGGAGGCAGGGAGCCTGTGTCAGAGCCGTATCCTGCAGAGTAAAATAAGCAGCTTGTGAAGACCAAGTCGTTATGAAATAGTAAGAAATTCTGAGAGTTTTATACGAAGCAAGCATCGAGTGAGATGTCTGAATAGGTTTGGTTCTGGCTCACACGCGGCTTGCATGTTGCACATAACATGATTTGCCATGTGTAGTTTAGACAGTCACTCTTCTTGGGCACAATTAACAAGGAAAAAGACGGGGGACCTGATCGTTTTGCACACATTTTTTAATGTGAAAAGCTGTTAGCCAAAGTCCGCAGAATCAATTCATCCCCACCCATTCTCGCAGGACAGTTTTTACAGAACTCCAAGGAGTTTCTCTGCTGATCGGCGGCACCGGCGCTCACCAACGCAGCGCACCGCTGGCATCTCTTTGGTGACTGATTCCTTGCTCTGCGAGACAGCTTGGCGTGCAGAGAGGTGTCAGAACGGGCTCTCTGCTCTCGCTAGCTGATTTAAGGCAGCGGGGCCAGCTGCGCTCCTCTAAAGGGGGAACCCCGGGCTGGCAGGGCTGGGGATCCAGCCACACACAAGGGAAGCTGCAGTCGAAGCCTGCCTGCGATTTGATTGGTACTCACGCAGAACTGTCAGTCCCTCTCTCCAGCTCCTTTGTAACTTGCATTGCGATTTTTTAAGGCGTTTCTTCAGAGATTTCAAGGGGAAGCCACTAGACAGCAAGCATAAATGCTTCGTGCGCTGCTGAAAAGCCCTGATGTGGTGACAGAGTACTATTTAATCCTCATCGATATGAAGCGCGTAACTCAGCCCTCCCCCCTTGACCCTTCCCCTTGTGTAATGACATATGCAAATTAAGTGAATAACAATCAATTAGACATGTTGCCATATGCTGAAGCAGGCATTACTGCTTTCCACTTGCTCGCTCCCGCTTCGAAACGAAGGAGCTGCTGCCAGAGACACCAAGAGGCCACCAGGCTGCAGAAGCTCCAACAGGCACCGGAGCCAGACGGGGCTCGGCTGCACCCGCACCGCATTTACTGAATCGCTTCTGCTCCTGCTGCAGCACCCCTGGGCTCTGCAGCAGTTTTTAAATGAAGACCCAGCTCGCCTAATAGCCTGTCCCTGGCAGTGGTCAATAACTTCTGCCTGAGGCACAGCCTAACAACAGGCAAAGCAAGTAGCGATTTTTTTTTCCCCAAGTTCTTTCCCACCTCCCAGTGTTTTGTAGCTTGGGGACTTCGGGAGCCCTAGCTGCGCGGCCTGACGCAGGAGGTTCTACAGCCACCTCTTCCAGTTAATTTTGTACGTGGTAAATAACAGCTTCATTTGATGCCCTCCGGATCGTTCACTGAAAGAAACAGCGCACGCTAAAAATATTGTAGAGTATCTGTGCCACTCCATCATGTCTTTCCCCATTTGTCTTTTCCCAGCTCTAAGTCCTAACTTACTCTGTCGTTTCCCACGCAGCAGCAGCGCCATGCCTTTATCTATTGCTGGTGTCACTTGCTGGTTCATTTCCAGTTCTGTTCCGTCCTTTCAGGCAGCAGGACCGCACGGCACTTACAGTGCGGGAGGCCGCAGACTTGCACACTGTCACAACAACGCTTCTCCACTTTGCTGTCTGTTCCTTTCCCATCACTTTCTGGCATTTGGATTCCTTTTTTTGGCTACTGTTGAGTGCTGATTTGACATCTTCACAGATGTATCTACGATAGCTCCAACAACTCATTCCTCAGCAATAGCCAGCAGCTTATGTGGCACTAGGAATGGTTTTCTCCTCACATGCATCACTTCGTATTTATTTACATGGAATTGCATTTGCTGTTTTAATGCCTACTTCATCTCATAAGGACTGTCTGCAATTCTTCACAGACATTCACTTCCCTTTGCCATGAATAACGTGGGAGATGAAAGCAATGTTTTCCAGGAGTGGCTGAGGGGAATCTGGTTGCCAGAGGCAAAACCTCCTTCCTCCATCCTTTCAATCAACTTTCCTGAATTTTCTGGTCTGCATCCATCTCCTATTCTCTTCAAAATGAAATAAAATGAAATCCACACCCAAACTGCCTAATCTAATAAGAACGCAGAGATGAAAATGTAAGCCTTCAGCATCCTTAGTGCAGAAGCTACTTCCTCTACCTTCATGCCAAATGGCCAGGCTGAGCGTTTTCCTCTGAGAAGGGACAGGAGCACATGGTCAGCGGTATCACTGCCACCTCAGGAACCTCTGATGCAGGATTCACACCTTCCCATCAAACTCCTGGCTTGTCACGTGCAGATTCCTAACCACCAGGTAACAGCCACGGCTCACTTCCATCTTCAACCCCGGTGTTGTCGTAGGAGAAGGAAAATGTCTGTAGTCGTGTGTGGCAAGCCAGTGGCAGCATCTGGAAGAGAATCCAGGCCAGCAGATGTCCAGCCCCACCTTGTGACTTCTCCAAACATGCCAAGAAGGGTAAATCGGTGACTGTGTCCCTGCCTAACGCTTCGCCTCTACCATCCACCCCGGAACACCTGAGCAGACAGCAGCGATTCCAGCTTACCTTCAAAGATCGGTTGATGAAGGAAGTACTGAGAAAGCAAATACGAAGAACGCCCATTTGCATCCCAGGAGGAATTACAGAAAGCATGTCAGGCTCTCCTTGCGTGACAGGTCAGGCAGGCAGCTGACTGAGAGCCTCATTAATTTTCAGTCTTCCAAAGCTCTGCATGCAAAAAGTGCAGAAGGTGGGATTTTTCAGTATCTTTTGACACGGCTCTCTAAAATTAAACTAGAGGCAAATCTGTGAGATGATCTCCAATTAAACAGTTCAGGTAAAATTTGGGTTTTGTGTGAGCAGGTGAGAACATTAACCATCGTGATGAAGAACCTACCAGGCAACCCAAAACTGCAGAAAACTAATTAAGACGAGGCCAGTTTAACTGAAAAGGATTTGGTTCCCTCCTATTGTAGTGTAAGCCCTCAGCTCGGTTTTCTTAGTGAACTCTGGCATGGTGCAAAAGCCAGGCACCTTGTTTACCGTGCATCAGCGCTTAAATCATTTATTGTGCATTTCTAATTAGAGCTAAGAGAGACCAGAATAGAAGCATGAGATTCTGCTAGAGCCAAGGTCCCCGTCCCTCTCCATAGGACTGAAGTGCATTCAAGCTCCTCATGGTTGCGTTCATCTAGCTGGCATTTTTCTAAGACAACGTGAGAAGGGCTGGAGGAGAAGTAAGTACAAGTGAGCAAAGATGGCAACGTCTAACATTTGGGATGATGACACAGAATTTGCAAACTCCCAACTCAATTACTGGTCTAAAGGTCCCCACCTCTTGTTTAGCTGTGTTTTTTTTTTCCTGGTCGCCTGATTTCCCACCTTCCTAGCTGACTGCCCTACTTTCAGCAGGGGAGAGCAACCTCTTTTTTCTCCGCCTGTGTGCAGCGTTCCCCCCCCTTCCTAAGCGGAGTAACAGCAGGGGGGCTTAAACACTCACAGGGGTAGAAAAAAGGACAAGAAAACCGTCTTTGTTCCAGGCAGACAGTACAAGGTCACGTTACTATGGCAGCGTGAACCATTTCCCCTCACTCCAGCTAGTAGTTCAACTTTGCCCATAGTTTATTCCCTGGGAAGCCTAATCCAGAGTTCAGGTTTGTATATGTGGGGGCAGAGGTCAACAGCAATATGACAATGGCCTAGTCAAAAGAAAAGCAAGCTATGATATAGCAGAATCAAAGAGTCGGCTCACCAAGCACCGGGGGCCGGCTCGGACGGCGGAGCTGGAATTCATCCTCTCACTTCAGCCTCAGGTTCTTGATTCAGCGGTTTTGTTGGCAGCCTTCGGGAAGGCTGGACGCAGAACAATGAGGATGACACTGGAGCAAACAGCGAGGGATGAGAAGGCAGCGCTGACGGAAAAACCGGGGCTCAGGCGCTTCGCCGCGCTTCCCAGCTAAACTGCTGGCACATTTCAGGCAGCTCTAACGAACACGGCTGGTTGTTCCTGCATCGTCCTTTGGAACTGGGAATAATTTAATAGGGGGGTATAAATTCGCCACACAGGCTGCTGGAAGAGAAGGCAGTGTCTGAACAAACACGCGCAGGTGTGCGCGCACAAAGCCTCAACGCTGCAACAGCGAGGGGCAAGTGGAGACTCTCCAACGTTTTTAGGTGAGCAGGAGCTAAAACGTCCCTGGGAGTTAAAGCGCTCACTTCATACACCTCGAAGGGAAATCCAGAATTGGGATTGATTTTCTTTCACTCAGCATGCCCCAGCTCTCAGCTTCCATTCACTTTACAACATTCTTCTCCCGTATCATTTCTGTTTTGTTTTAGAAATCAGAAGTTATCTCGTGTCCCACAGGAGAGGTTACTGGGAAGAAGAAGAAAAAACAAAGAGAGCCCCAAATCAATGTTTCTGTAGGCAGGCAACCGAGAAAAGAAGAAGTATTCTGCTGAGCTCAATGGACACCCGACGGGCAGCTGTGTCCTTTTTGTGCCTGGTCCCAAGGTCCTCCCCTGGCAGGGGTGGCAGAAGCCCCCCTCTGCACTCGGGTGTCCACGCTAGCAGCCTGTGCAGAGCTACTTGCCCGACCGAACTGTTTTCTCAAAATGCCCTTCCATAAAACTCAGTCTTGTAGGGTTTCTTTATGGATTATTTTCATTTAAATAGGAAAATAACCATTTTGTTCTGAAAAATTACATCTTTTTCAGGAGAAAAGTGGCTTGCATTTAAAAGCCACTTACAAGTAGATTATGCTGCTGCTTTTTAATTGAAAACGTTCTAGCAAACCTCCAAGAGTTTTGTGGGGAATTTGCTGAGGCCCTCCCATGAAAACCAAACGTCATTTTAACAGCTTGGATCAACAGAAGAGGTTGATCCAGCTCTTAGGTCTCCACAGGTTCTACAGTCTCAGCACCTTCGCTGCGTATTCAGGTACCACAAGGAGAGTACACAGCAACAGGGAACAGGAGAAGGAGCCCCAGAAGGCTGCTCGTTCGGTCCCTGGGATGAATTCTTTCATCTCCCAGAGTTGTTTCATTGTCAGAATGAAAACACAACCAACGGGAGCTGTTGGCTGCTGGGGTTTATTATTTTTACTGGATTTTTTTAGTTTTTTTTTGCATGTCTTCACCCCATTGCCAGTGCGTGCCCTGCACTCGCTCCGTTCCATTCCTGTTTCCCACCTACAGGTGGCACTTGGGAAATGTGAAACATGAAAACCGTAGTCACCAGAAAAGCATTCCTTCCATCCAGAGGCGTTCGACAAGCAGGGCCAGCTCACACAGACCGGGGGCCTCCTTCCCCAGGCCCCCTGTAAGAGGTGTGCTTGGTTTTCCCCCTGCAGGAAGCGAAGGCAGCACACGGCTCCGCGTTGGCGAGGGGAAATGGAAACTCATCCCCGGTTCACGCTACAGGACTGAAACCCAAGCCCAGCACAGCTCCCTTCGTGGCACGTGCAAGACATTTCCTCATCACAGCCGCTGTTCCAGCACGGGAGGAGGGGGTATGCTGAGCGCAGTGACCTACGTTGGTCGTCACCTTCCCATGGCATCTTCCGTGACTCTGCGACGTTCGGTCATCAGCAGTGACAAGTAACGTTTCATTTCATAAGACGATGAAAGGTCCCTGCCAACCCAGACCCTTCTCTGATTCTATCTGTAGATGAAAGTATTTTTCCTCACTGATAGAATCGCAGAATGGTTTGGATGGCAAGGGTTAATAATTCTTAATTGGAAGAAATAATTTCCGTTTCTCAAGTAGAAAAACACTTGAAGTTAACTTCTTAAGGCCCTTTTACCAATTTCCGTAGTTACTAAAAGCACAACAGAACTTTAAATGGCTGAAACGCTGCCTCATAACTATGCCTCATAAGGTTTAAATCTCTCTCTTGTCAAGTCATAAAACAAAGATAATTGAAGAAGGTCTGGGGCCAAATTCTCTTCAGCAGGCTGGGATTTATTTACTGAACATGCCAGATGCACAGAGGTCAGCAGGAAGCATTTATTGATTAGCCGCTGACAGCACTGTGTCACCCACGTGCGCCAGATTATTGATTAGGTGTAACTGCAGTTTACTTGGTCATTGTGCTTCTCCAGGCTTTTGTCTCCTACAAGCCAACAGCACAATGGCTTTTGGGGAGAAGCAGGACTGGAGAATACCAAAGACATAAAAAGTCTCCGTGACAAAGAGCCCAGGGCAGCTGTGCTTAATTCCTAGACTGAGGGAAGCAGGGATAATCCACTAATCCTGGACGGAGCGGGATGGAGCATGCCTGCCACCCAAGCTGAGCTCCAGAAAGATCCGTGCACAAATAAAGCAGCACCCTTCCCTTTGACATCAGAGGTCGCGGGTGTCGTTTTGTCTGGCACTGGCTGCGAGATCTTTTCATCAGGACCATTCTTTTCCACTGGAGGATGCGTCTGCTGCCTTCAGAGCACTGACTGACAAAGACATACCTTCCGCTTCTCCCTGATGTTGAGGAACGCAGGATTTGGAGGAAATATAGGAATTTGGTACTTGGAATTTGGTACGATAAGCAAAGCGTGCCCTTTACCTAAAGATCAAGTGATTCGCTCAACAGAACCTGTTTTAGCTGTTGCTCCAAGTCCAACAAACTCTCCACTAGCTTCGACGTAATCAGTGAAGAAATCTCCTTGGTTCTGGTGGATGCTTCTCACTACGTGCTACAGCCCCCCAGAGTCAGACTCAGTCACACAACCATGAACCATTCCACTTTGGAAGCTTGCTTTATCACACCCGTGTGACTGTTAGGTCTGAAGGTCTGCGACACCACAGTTACCTTACTTGTGTCCGTGGCTCGCTGAAGTCCTTCCATTTCTCAGATTCTGAATGGGAACGTGACAGGCTCCCAAGAAGAAGTTTGCCCAGGCAGTCGTCATCTCCGTATCTGGTGTCCACAAGTGGTAAATAAGAAGGCAACCAAGTTGTCTTGTCCACAAAATAAAATGTTACAGAAACAGAGCACTTCCCATTTCCAGAGGGCTGCTTCACTACTTCCAGCTCCAGCAGGACTGGGCTCGTTCCTCCTACCCGGAGTTCCCATCACCCTCCAAATTTTTGCAGTCTAAGGCAATTAGCTGCCTCTCTCAGGTGGCCGGACTCATTAGCCACCTGTAAAAGCTGCGTATCAGGTGTGTTCAACTTAATGAATTAGCACTCAAGCAGGACTGTCAGTGGGGAAGCTCAAAGACCTATAAAAAATTTTATTAGCAGTGAGAACCTTTTCCTAATAAAATTTTAAAAAGCTTTTTTTTAAAAAACTGTTACGCTGTTATCCCTGCTTTCCCCACCTGCAGGTTGTCCTGGCAAGTGACCAAGAGTCTGAGGGCTGTATTTAATTTGCATAAATCAGAGCTGATTACAGTTACTTTCCTCATTAATACACTGAGTACTGATTAATAATTGGTAATACACAGAATGTACTGATGCATTTGTACAGCACCGTATGCGTGCCTGATGCCAAAAAGGAAAACAAAACTCCTGTTCCAAAGCGCTCATCCTCGACACAAAGGACAACAAATCCCCATCAGAACGCAATCTTTGCTCCAAACGGAAGAGAAACAGCTGCTACTTTCTGTAGTTCGTACAGGACACGTCTTCGTTCGAGCAACGAGGGAGCGTGGAGAGATGTGAGCCACTTGCCTGTCAGTTTGGATCCCTATCGATGCCCCAGTAAAACTCTCAAGGCCCCTTCCCGCTGTACTCGTCCTGCGACCTGGACCTGCTGCACTAAGAGCTGGGACTAACACGTCGTCAAGTGTAAGAGCAGCGAAGTGTTTGCTTCTCCTGTACAGGACAGATGCAAAAAGCTTACTCACCGCAGCACATCTCTCATTTCATCATGACAATATATATTATCCAGCAGCATATTTATTGCTTACATAGATGTGAGTTATTTACATGGAAAATTGATTTATCTATCAGATAATTAGTAAACTTCAATAATTGCGAAAACCTCTTAGCAATCAGTTGACATTTAATTAACATACAATAACTGTCTTATTAAATCTGCATTAAATACCTATTGAAGTGAATTAAAACCCATCTATAGGATTCCACGACTCCTGGAGAAGCCTCATTACAGCCCGATAACAAAAAGCCTGGAGCCGTGCTGCTTGCTTGTTTCTGTGGCACAAAGTTACCCTGGTTCCAGGTGAGGACAGTACCCTGCTGCAGACAAACGCTTTGTGATTATGTAAAAACACAACACGAACAAGAGGAATGAAAAGCCACGAAATGCTCCGAGATGGGCTCAGCTATGAGCCTGCTTTTTCTCTTATGTTGTTACAGCAGCCAGAATTCGGAGATGCAGAAAGTCAGCGTGGGGCTGTGGCTTACCTCAACTCCCTCTGCCTGAATTGAAGGCAGCCGAGTCTCAGAAGCACCGGGCTTCATTCCCCTTCTGGCATCAAGTGGAAATCTCCCTGACTTCACCGGGAGTTCGGCATGGGTAGTGCCTGAGTGTCAGCCGAGTCGCAGCTTGAGTCATACGAAGCGGCTCAGTGCCAACCCACCTGGTGCCATCCGGACCTGCCTGGGTGCGACGAAGACACCGGCAGTGAGCCTGCGCTGAGGTCCAGGCACAACGCTCCCACGCTGGGTCACACCTGCAGAAACCAACGCCGCCCGACGCAAAGCCGCTGCTGCCGTGGTCCAGCACGGGAGCATCTCGGATTTGGGTGAGGATGGAAACCATCGCTGATGCCTCCTGCATGCGTGGGTCCAAACACGCGGAACGCGGGCTGAACCCCAGGAGCACCGTGTAGTTCTGTAATGGGAACCGATGGTTTATTGCTGCTGGTGCTGCGTGAGGAGACACGTAAGCACGGTTGGTTAAGACGTATAAAGAGACCCAATGCCCAGATTTCACGGACCACAAAACTGAAACCCCTGGTTGCACAGGAGAAGAGAGAAACTGCGTACAAGCAAGACACAAGTCTTCTGAGGGCAGCGTAACGCCGCTCTGACGACTTGCTCGTGTACGTCAAAGACATCAGAGACTGCACAGGAACTTCTGCTACAAGCCTGTAACCCGGTGCTTCCATTACACCACATCTTTAAAAATGATTCTGTTTTCACGTGAAGGGACAAACGGTGAACAGCCCACCAAAGTTTGTGCCACTCTAGTGAGTTTATTTGGAGCTCACAATGGTTTGGTCTCACTTTGTCCCCTTAGTCACCAAGACTTGGTTGCCTCCTGCTACGGGAGAAGCATCTCCTGTATGACCAGGTAGACACGAGACGGCTACGGAGACCTTCCAAGTACTGGGCTGAATAAATTATACCCCGGGTTTGCTTCTAACCCAGCCCCCTCATCAACAATGCTCCTAAAATTAAAACGAAAATAAATATTCAGCCTTCTCCGCTCGTAAAAAGGACAAAACTGCAAACATTGAACACTGCTGCTTCATCTGCAGTACACGAACAACTCCGAGCAAGCGCCGGGTCTGTTAAAATGGAAATCAGCTGGGGAATGATTCACAGATTCGTGCACGCTGCTGCTTACCCTGAAGCGAGTCAAAGTCAGAATAAAGTCAGATCACAGGAAACATCCACGGTAAGAATTTGGAAAGCCACCTCCTTGCCGTTGACCTAGCCTGATGGTATGCAGGACTTCTCTTCTACATACAGGAATTTTCTGAACACCTAAGCATATGTATAAAAGCGAAATCAAATGACTGCCTCCGACTTGACAGAACTGCTGAACTAAGAACCGCGTTTGTCCTCTGCCGAAGGGCATCACCTTGAGCAGATAGAGCTTTGTAAACGTTGCTCTGAAAGTTGGCATTGTCTGCCGTTGGCTATTATTTATGTTTAGAGAGGAATTAACGATGCTCTGCACAGTGACGCTGCCGTACCCCAGTTCATGCGAGCTTCCCAAAAGCCAGAAATCACGAGTCGTTTAGCAGAAACACAGCTCCGGCCCGATCAAAGTACTAATGTGCAGCTGAAAAGGGACCTCGTTTTAGAGCAAAGCCAAATAGACACTAAAAAGGAAAACAAACCTCTAATCAGACAGAAAATACCGCTCTAAGAGCGAGGGGCGATACTCGCAGTCATTCAGCACCGCTCAGGTTATAATGAGAGCACACGACGCGTTATTTGTGACTTCGCTCATTTCAGTCTGAGGTCCCTGAATAATTAACCTGCTTTGTTTCAGTTCGTTTCGATGTCCACATCCTCCCGCCTGCGAGACGGACTGCGGACCACAAAAACAGCCACTGCCTCCTGAGCGATTCACAGCCCAGGCTGTGCAGAGAGGCCGAGGTAAAACATGTTTGCACGACTGTTGGGATTCGAGCATTGAGGTTCTTCATCCTCAAAAATTAACAGCGCTTTGTTAAAAACACAGCCTCTTTTGAGAGCGGGCATTTTGTCCTAATTGCTAAAGAAAATAACTTGAGGTTTTATACCGATGTTACATCCGGTTTATTACGTACAGAATCTCAAATAAAACAGATCGGGTGACTTTATAAAATGCTCTCCATTTAAAAACTAAGTGGTTTGCGAGGAATAAATCGGTGTGCGATAGCAAACCGCTACTGCAGGGAGATTTGAGCAGAGCTAACAATCCGGTAATTCGCCAGCCCTGCTAAGCACGGGGCCCTTTCAGCCACCCGTTATGCAAGCAGCAGCGAGGGGAAAGGCTCATGTTTACACAAGCAGCCTTTCCACTCACACCACGAAGGATACCGAACACCTCTAGCATTTCCTATCCTGTTACATTTAGAACCGTGCCCTCCTAATTCTCCTGTTTTTCTTCACGGCTGCCTCTCCGCAATACCAACCTGTTCCGCTACCTATTAGGAGATATTATTGGCGCTGGAAATTCATCTGTCATTTTACAAGTCTCTTTCAAAGAAAGAAATAACAGGTTGTCTCAGTGAGAGGCAATAGCGGAGAAACAAAAATCGTACGCTCTTTGCTCCCACAGAGACGAACCAAGCAATATTTACCTCTGACACAATAAACAAAAGATCAAAACGGATTCGAACTA
This sequence comes from Heteronetta atricapilla, assembly GCA_011075105.1. NCBI lineage: Eukaryota > Metazoa > Chordata > Aves > Anseriformes > Anatidae > Heteronetta > Heteronetta atricapilla. The sequence continues at coordinate 3,566,846 of CM021753.1, read as the reverse complement.
ATGGCTCTGTAAATAGGATATTCATAAGAGAAGGATCCTGCTCCAATCACAAGAAAATTGTATCCACTTTCAGCTGCCAATTGTTGAGGAGCATCCTGATTTTTTAGCTCTGTATTTACGGAACAGCGCATGATGGGTGCAGCCGTGCTATCACCACCACCCTCATCTTCTTCATGCGTTATTGCTGGGATTTTTCCTGAAGAATTACCCAGCCTTCTGTGCAGAAGCAACCCTGGCACGTTCCACAGAGGTCACTTTCAATGACAGCCACCAAGTGAAAGCAGAACAGCCTGCCTTCCCAAGGGGCATCCGAGGCTCTCCGTGCTGTACTCAGGCTACGGGGACCCTGCACGGAGCAGCCTGAACGCCCTCAAGAGCCGTTTTGCTGCAGCTGTGGGTAAAGGCAGAGCCAGGGCACAGCACAGCCAGCTGATACTTTCCAGAAGCCCACGAATGCTCGAGAAGCGAAGTCTCACGCCTGCTGGGTCTGCCCTGCACACCTGAACATGGCATTTTCGAGGGGAACCCACCGCAGGCTATCCCAAACTACCTTCTGTCTGCAGACAGCTCATCGACGCAGCTTTACCCGGCTGCTTCCTATCGCTAAGACATCCATCGACGGCTTGGCTGGCTCACGCTGCTGCAGTGGCTGCAGGAGCGCTGCGGGCACTCACAGGAGCTCCCTGACACCTTGTTTGTGCCCCATCTCCTTCCATCAGGCTGCCTGCTGGCTCCTGGTGCTGCCCCGGCCTCCTGAACACGCAGCCTGCACACGGTGCACGTCCCGGCAGCTGCTGAGGATTGCTCTTACAGGAAAATGTGCTCGGAAGAAACAAGGCACATCAGTATTTGCATGCGCACTGGTGTATTTGTACAAATGGCTCGTAAGGAGCAGTACTGGGAACAATCAGGGCAATACCGGCTTAAGTAGTTAACAGAAAAGTGCCCTGTGCTTGGAGAAAGGATGTAAATTGCTGGGGAAAAAACTTTGCAGAGCTTGGACAAACAGACAGGGATGAAACTTGTTATTTCTGTTCTGTTGTTTCAGAAACACCCGGGTATTCACCGCCACGAACCACTCGCCTGCCGCTAACGCTTTTTGTTTCATGACGCACAAAGCTGAAGACTTACAGCGAGATCTACAGAGTGTTTGCTTGGACTCCTCCAGCAGCATCCCTGATTCCGACACACTCCTGTATCAGCCTCTTAGGCTTCCCTACCTCTTACCTTACTGAACTGCAATGCAACGACATATTATAGCCCATTTTCTCTGCCAAAGAAAATCCAGACAGACTTCGCAAATACATCTAAAACCAAAAAGCTAACGAAATTCAGGACAGAAAATGTTTGTTCTTGAATTATAAAAACCCTAAATTAACCTTCTAACACAGCAAAAAATAGCCTGAAGTCTACCTAACCAAGTCTGGGTTGGCTAAATATAAACCAGGGAGGTCAAGGCTTTAAACGCTTGCAAATTATATTCAGTGAGAAGTGGAACTGAACTGCTGTTCATTTGAAGATAAACTCACAGCAACAAATCCACAAACATTTTGTCCTCAGACCATCTCTCCAGCAGGCAATCCCCACGAAGGGTATTACTTCTGTGTCCCAAACACGTACAGTTCCTGATGCCTGCACTGGTGCTACGAAGGGCGCACACGGACAGCACAGCTCCCCGTAGCGTGCCCGCGCCCCCTCGTACATCACCGGCTCTAGCAGGGAACGGCGTATTGCATTTTTCTCCAGTCTGATAACAAATATAAGCCAAGAGGAGTCTCCATTTCTTTCCTGCACTAGCAGCTGATTAACAAACATGCTCGAAACCAAAGGGAAGCAGTTGTGGGAAGGCGACACAGTTGTGCATCCATCACAGGTGGACACGCGGGCTGCTCGTGGCACTCGCGATATAATTACAATTCAATACTGGAAAAAAAAGGTCCAGAATAAAGGATGCCAAGATTACCATCTAAATACAACGTGGCTCGTTGAAAGAAATGAATGTAGAGTATTGAATGTTCAAAATTGTGTTGAATTAGATAAGCAAATCCCATGTAGACTTTGTTAATGATTCATAATCAGCTAATAAGCTCATCTCCAGTAGAATAATGATCCATGGACCTGTTAGCTCATTTATCACTATGTTTTACAACACCAGCAAAGAAACTAATTAAATCCCAGCATCATTACACAGAATTCCTTTTAATAGAGATACAATGATGCACTAGAGGCTACAGATTACACTGCAAATTGTACCAAGAGATTCCGGACAGCAAGTTTTAATTAACATGTTAGCGAGAAGCTGCTCACTTAAATAATAACTAGCCAGGAAACATCTGCACACTCCAAAACATGGGAGCAAGAAGAATACGGGAAGCAGCGTTACAGGGGGTGCTGCAGGCTGCTAAGCACAGCCCGAAGCTGCTGCTCACCTGCTGCCCTCGCTACCTGGCACAGCTCCGACGGCTCAGCTCGGGCTCCTGGTCAGCGCCGCGGTGCCAGCGGGGCCACGTGCAGCAGGAGAAAGGGCTGGGGCTCATCAGGCAGAGCTGGCGGCTCACATCACACGCAGGTAACTGCCCCCAGAACTGCTCCCTGGTCTGCAAGTAAGAAAAGAAAGAGAAAAGTGCGCTTTTCTGCAGAAACAGGGGGAGAACTTGGAGACAGCACAGGATGAACAAGAGCGGAGTGACCGAGCAGTGCAGCGATGCTGGGAGCAGCTGACTGCCTAGCAGGAAAGCAGCAGAAAGCAATCACTGGTATTCCCTTTTTGTTTGAACATCCCAGCCAGAGCAAGAAGCACAATTTCTGTGATTTATCTGGGACCAGCAACGGTATTTGCAACTGTCTTTCAAAGGCATATGTAAAGGGGCAAACACACAGCCCCCGACTCGCCAGCAGATGCTATGACTGGTGAGAAAGTAATGGAAAAGGCACAGGTCTCTAGCAAAATGCCTGAGCTTTTCTGCTTTTACCTCCTTTTTCTCTGAGAACACTGATAAACGAAGAGTGTGGAGATAGGACTGTGTTCACCAGGTCACGTGAAGCCAGCCAACGTTGTGCGAGTTTGTAACGGGGGACAGCGAGTCCCTGAAAACAGCCCTCCACCAGAAACAACGATGGGAGAACGACAACCAGGAACAGCAATCCCAGCCCGTGCCCACATCGGCCACTTGGCAGGGTGCAGGTGCCGTGTGCGGCTGCCCAGTGCTGCAGAGAGCCAGTGTTGTCTTTAAAAAGCTCCAAACAAACACCGCACCGGCTGTCCAAGGGCTCAGAGCACCTCCACAGCCGGCGTTCCGCACCTCGGAGGAGCGGGTTGTTGGTGTGTGATCACAAACCTCACCTTGCCTTTGTTTCCGCAGCCAGCAGCCTCATCCTTCCTTACTGTAACACAACGGGATCCTGCCAAAGCTCAGCCTCCAGCCCCCCGCCCTCCTTGGCGGTGCTGTGGTTCCAGCACCCCGCGTGCTCTGCCTCCAGCACCCCCGCAAATTCCTACGGCGTCAGGCAACGTAATTTAAGGCCGCAAGCAAAAGTAATGTGTTTGTAGGTAACTGAGCATAAATTCAACTATTTTGCTACAAAAGTGGTTGTTCTGACTTCAAGACGGGAATAAATTCTTGTTAATTTAACCATAAACTACTCTTCATAGTCAGCAAAAGGAGAATGCTTGGGCATCTACTAAATCCGTGTGGATTTCATCCGCTGCACGGATTATTCTGAGCATTGTAATTCAGAAAAAAACCTTTGAAACAAATTTAGTGAAATCCCTCAAAGAATAATAATAAACTGTTAGGCACTAATCCCAGCCGGTTCCACGGCAGTGATATACTGCTCGCGTTGAGCGGGATCTACATCATTCTTACATTTATGACCTAGAGTTTTTCGAAGTAAAAATATGTCTGACAGCGTAGTAGGAGCTGAAGGAACGAACATTTTCTCCAGATTAAATCCAGACATTTAGCGAAGTTAAATCAAACGCTTCCTCCTAATTAATTAGGATTTTCATTGCAATGAAAATCAGCAGGACATGTACGCTTAGACCTGGCCTCGTGCTCTGCTACAACAGCCCCAGGGAGCAGGCTCACGTTTTGTTGTCAGGCAGCGGCTGTACCTCCACGTTTGGCCACCTCCACGTTTGCTTTTGGTGAGGAAGTTTAGGTAAAGGAAAACACAGAGCAAACAGGAAAAAGTCTGAGTCGGAACTGGCTCTGTTCTAAAATCAGTCCTTGGAGAATTCTTACAGGAATCTATTACTTAAGATTGCAGCCTCCAAAGGAAGCGTCCATTAGAGCAACTGGTCACCCCAGCAGGGTCATCAGCCTCTCCCCATCGATTTCCCTGAGATTTTTATTGTCTGATGAAATGTAATTAAAGACACTGATGGTGCCAATTAAAGATTGGAAGGGGCTGAAGTTGGTGCTCACATTATCACATGGCGAAATGCAACGACGCCATAAACATCCATTAGCCATCGCAGTTCTCATTAGTCCCTGGAAACAACTCATTAGTGTCCTTAGCCATGACAGATAAGTACAATAAATGAGATAAATCTATCAATGTGTGCAACATCAGGCCTTCCGTCACCGTACCACGCAGTGCCAACCCGAAGGTTGAAGATGCCTTCAGCAAGGAACAGACCCGGGCTGCAGAGCAAGTAGCCCAAGTGCAGGAACACGGCACCCAAGAAACCGACAGGAGCACCGGGACGTTTCATTCGTACCCAAGGCAGCTTCATCTCCAGTTCGGTTAGCCAGGGACCGTCACCGTTGCTCAGCCGAGGCTAAAGTTTAAAAAACATGTTGATTTAACTCCAACTGCCGTGATTTAGAAAGCTGTTTCAGTCTCGTGTTATTCCTGAAATGAGGGCTCTGCCAGGCTGGGGGGTTTGAGGCAGGCTTCTGCTTACCTGCAGGAAGCCCCAGCTGGGTGAGGAGCCAGCTGTACCCCCTGATGTTCACGCTGACGGTGGAAATGCTGCACACGGCTGGAGGCACCAGTGTCAGACGAAGGACCGGGTTCCCAAGCTGGCTGCCGAAGCTCTGATCGCCTCTAATCCCACGCAGAATACACACACATCCCTGATCCTATGAGCACCTTTCCGTACCAGCTATTTTTCATCCTTCTTTCCCTCAGCCTTGCTGGACCCGCGCTGCCTGTATGAACTCTTTTGACAACAGCCTGTAATTAGATCCCTTTCTTGGGTATCCTACCACCCGTTTCTGCCTTTTTACCACTCCACACTCGCCCTTTCATAGCTTCCTTTCTAACTCCAGCGCAACAGCTTTGCACATCGCTGTGGGAAAACTCTACAAAGTCTTCTGCTGAAGTGCAGCGCCAGCAGAAGAGCAGAGCTGGGATGCATACAAAATGAGACAGAAAACAGCAGTGCTGATATTAACGGCACTCTTCAAATCAATAGCATGGCTTTGCCCAGATGCTGGTTTCATTTTTGTTTGCTTTATCCCACAAAGAAAGCAGCAGGAAGAGAAAGAACTCCAAACCAGACCAGAAAGACGGTCCCGAGCCAGCAGGAATTAAGCACAAGGAATAATTTTAAAACTGCCTCCTTAGTTCAGAAGGGAAAGGATTTCATGCGGTTGTACAAACCAACAGCCGCACGGAGAGGAAAACGAGAGTTCCCACTCGCTACCTCTGTGAATGCATGAACGTGATGAATCTGGAAAGCAAATTATAGCTTTAGGGCAATTTTTAAAAAAGGTTCGGGGGGGGGGGGGGGTGGGAGGAATGACAAAACTGCACATAAAATTCAGCAGGGCGTCAGACAAAAGCTATCCCCATAGGTAAAGGAAACACCTGCAGCAGACGGGTTTCTGGGATGCTGGTGGCACCTGCGAGTTTTTCTTGGACCAAGGCAGCGATCCCCAGATCCCCACGGACCTGGCACACGAGGCTGGTACCAAGGCTGCAGCCACGGCACGAAGGAGACCTTTCCTCCAGGCTCCTGTGGGTGCAAGAAAGCCGCGTGCTGGGTTTCTGCCTCCAGCCGTTAGCTGCTTCGGTGTTCAGCCGGGGAAGCAGAAGCTTCATTTTTGCCATTCTCTGTGCAGCAGGATCTATTTTAACTGCACGCCATGGTTTAGGAGACATTGTAGAAGTACCACACATATTTCAGGACAGCCTCGTTTAATGTGTGAGCAGACCTTTTCAACCGCTTGTCCACCACCAAGCCACTCGCTGAAGGGGTTCTAGCCAGAGTCAGCTCACCATGAGGTGCGGCCTGATTCCACAGCAACGATGGAGTCCTTCCAAGCCGCGTTAACACTGTGTATCCCAGCAGTAATGAACAACAAGTGCTCCAGGAATGCTGTGACCTTGCTGCCCCCTATTCTGAAGCTTAGAAAATTACAGCTTCCCATGGAGCGTACATAGGGAACAGCCTGGGAGACAGAAAGAAGTCCTCTGCGAAGGATGACAGTGGGGATCTGCCCGCTCCTGGTCCCCCAGGACCTGCTGTTCCTACGAGCGATCTGCATCCCTAATGTGGATGCTCACGGCCACTTAATGCAGAAAGCACAGCGGGGCAAGAGCCCGTTTGTATCCCGAACAAGTCTTTGTAACTCTTTGGAAAAACAGATGAACACCAACCAAACACAACCAACCAAGATGCACGGGGCACACACCGCTCGAACACCGCATCGTGCTGGGCTATTCTTCCTCTCCCTGATGCACAGAATGTGTCACACATTCCCATCACACAGCCATTCATGCAATGAGACCTCAGGAGAAGCCCAAGGAGCTACCAGAGGAGAAGAACCTCACTTTTATTAAAGATATCTTATGGGGTTTGGTGGTAGGTTAGGGTTTTTTGGCCTACATTTCACCCAACAGCTGGGACAAAAAGATCACACATCAAACCAAACATCCTGAGGCAACAAAAAGCATCTGACCCCAGTGTCCACCTCTTGTACTTGTCCGTAGCAGAGAATGTGTTAAAAGAAGCCTCAAGCTCTGCTCTGTGAATGAATTGAACGAACGCTCCCGCAGCTAGCACGGGCACACCGCTCAGCACCACCTGCACCAGGACCAGGGAAATGCGGCTGCTGCTTCTTACAGGCCTTGCTGTTGGGGGCAGTCAGAATTACCCTGGCTTTACGGGATTATTTGTAAGTGCAGCGTTCAGAGAAGCACCAAAGGCTGCCATTTGAGCCCTACTACCAGCCTCAATTCCACTGCAAACTTCCTTGCTCTGTCTTTTCTCCCTCCCTCGGAGGCATTTCCACCTCCAGCAGGGCAGTTCTTCGCCCCTCTTGTTCTTCCTCTGCCCGGCCAAGTCAGACGAGCGGTGACGTGATGTCGCTGAGTCCACAGCCAGCTCCCTGGCACAGCGCTTCCCATCGCTCCCGGAGATGCCGCTACGAGCACCTGGCACTGAATTGTTTCCTGTTTGTAACCTAAGAGTTACCTTTTGAGTCAAAGATGAAGTTTTTACTCTCACTGTACACAATAGCCATAAATGTTAAGTACAGCTCATACCAGATACAATCCTAGCGCACAGACTTAACTCACCATTAAATGAATTAATGCAAATTGATTAGGATGACTGTAAGAACACACAATTTTGGGGACGAGCAATCACGGATTACTTTCTCCGTTAGATAGTAAATATTAAACTACATTTCCTGCAGAAATTTGCCTTGTTTTCTGCTTTACCACGCTTTCCCTCCTCACGCCAGTAGCCCCCTCCCTGCTCCCAGCCTCACAGCCTTTGCCTACATTAATTACATGCAACGTTTTCTATGCCAGTTATCCCAGGAGGAAGAACTTCCCAAATAAAATAAAGCGTGAACAAATGACTTTTCTTACATCGGAACAGCCAGGGCAAACCTCGCAGCCTCTTTGTTGGATTTGGAAGGGGATTCTGGCTGAAGAAGGAAGCTTAGGTTTTGAGCAAAGGTAATTTCTGAAGGTGGAATCACAGCTTAAGGAAGTCTCCGGAGAATTTTCTTGATGCAAAGCTAACAAGACTTTGTGATAATTTCTCCGCAACTGGCCTCATTCCAAGTTGGATTTTAAACACAGATTATAAAGCAAACACCATCCCCCACAAGTATTAAGAGAGAAGAAAATAACAGAATGGGGGCTGCAGAAATGGTCTCTATTGTGGGACCAAAACCCGTCAATCAAGCGGGTTGACAGGCATCAGAGATTGACAGACAGGCCCTCTCTCTTGACTTCAGTTATCTGGGGGAATGGGAAAAGTGTCTGCAAGAACATGTTAAATTGCCAAAGTCATTACCAGTCACCAATTACCAAAGAAAAGATAACAAGGTGTATTTTAGAAAAATCGATGCAACAACATGCATTTCAATAAAGCGAGTTTTTCAGAACTTTAGAAAACAAAATGAACTATTTAGGGAATACATGATGGTTTTTTCATGGAATACCAAGCACTTCGCTGTGCCAGCAGGCTTTGGAGATTCATCACTATTCTCTCTATATTTTGTACTGGGGCCAGAGGTCAACCAACAAATATTTTCCTTTGTCTCTTCTTAAAGCTTAACCTCAAAAAAGAGCCAGCTCCGTGTCCCAGCGACTGTATTTAGGTTCTGTGCCGGGTGAACCAGAGCCCAAAAGCCATTTTGGTTCCCAACTGCATTTAATCTAGCTGCAGGAGTGAATGCTAATATGTAAATAAGTTACCAAAAAAAGACCAACGGACCTTGATATTTAGTGCCAGATTTGATTTTTGATTCACCCAGGCCGAATGAGTTCACCCCTTATGAATCGTGTTGGACCCACAGCAACATCTCGAGACCAGCCCCTACGCTAGGATGCCCCATTTCCCTCGCCTCGCTCGATTCAGAACTTCTCCATACTCACGACCTAAGTCAACTGAAACCAAATTTCTTCTGACAACAAAATTAAGAAGCCCACAACTCAGGCTGTGAGGGAATTAAGTCTTTGCTGCCATGGAGAAAGGCGTCCCCCTTGTTTCCATCCCCTTCCTTCTGCCGGCACAGGCAAGAGAAAAGCACGCCAAGCCCTTTTCACCACAAACAAAATCGTTCCCTTGAGCTGAATCGCGGTGTACTTGCCTTCAGATTTTCCAAGCTCTCCTAACAGTAATTAAATACCATCACAAATATGTTGAACATAGAAAATTAATGATTTTTTTTGTAGATTGCTGCCCACTTAGTGTTCGCTGAATTATTCTAAGTGCTTTCCTTCTTTTAATTCAGCTGGCATGACGTGGTTCACTTTCAGAAGCTGCCCGCACTTTCAGCGGGAACAAGAAGAGGTTTTTTGTTACCTGGGCTCGAGCTCTGAGCTGCAGGAACATGAGCAGTGTACGGAGGATGCACAGACAGCACTGAATTCAAAGTGGATCAGGAATGGCATCTCCTGAAGCTCTCCTGTTCTGTGTCCAGCACCACGCCAGGTCCAACATCAGGTTCTGATCCCCCCGTGGTGGTCTGTGGAGGGAAGGAGGGGAGCTGCTTCTCCAGGCTGCGTGCGCCTACCTCCTGGATACCTCTTCAGGCCTGTGGGGGCTTCCACTCATCTCTCTGGCTTACGATCCCCCCCTGATCTTACACTCTTTAATCCATCATGCTGATTCTTGCAGTTCCTAGCTCTCTCAAAATCCCCTTTTGGACAACAAACAATAAGGAACTTAACACTTCAAGTCAGGAGCCACTTGGATCCGTGCGTATGACATAGCAGAGCACAGCTCTGTGCTTTCCTGGAATCACACAACTGTAAATTAAGTTCAGTCGGAAGGGAAGGGACCTCTGGAGGTCACCTAGTCCTGCTCCAAGCAGGTCGAATCGCACCAGGCTGCTCAGGGATCCAGCCAGTGGAGTCCCCTGAACACCTCTCCAAGGACAGAGATTTACTCAGAGTAAAAACAAATAGAATTTACTGCATCCAAGTGAATGCCCTCTGATCCAACCTGCATTTGCTGCCTCTCGTCCCATTGCTGTGCACCTCTGCGAAGAGTCTGGCTCTGCTTTCTTGGTATCCTCTGATCAGGCAGTTGTAGACAGCAGCAAGGTTTTCTCTTTGCCTTCTTCTCTTAGAATAGTTTTTTAAATACTTAAAAAAGACCAAATGAAACACTGAAGTTCTTAGCTCTTAACTCACCAGCATCAGGACAAAAACATGTCTACCGTGAAAGGGAAAAAAATCAAAGTCAGCTGAAAATAGCTTGCAAAATTGCTTGTAAAGACCTCTCAGAATCATTCAACTTGAGCTAAAAAAATGAATTAACCCGCTGAATTAATCAGCCGAGTCACAGACGAGAAACTATACATGCTCCCACATGTCTAACAGTAACCTTGGATGGATGCATGGTCAGAATAACACCGTGTCAGTTCTGTACACCACAAAAAGGCCTGCACGGGGAGCACCTGAATCCTGCTGAAGTTCTGTTCTGTGGCCTTTGCTTGGTACTGGCTGTCTCTACAGAACGATGTCCCCCCAGTTTTAGCTCGGAGTTGACAAGCTCCTTTTGACATGTGTGACCCAGTGGTCAGCAGGGAAGCCACCCCTGGCAGTCAGAATTAAAGCTGAACAAATGCCAACACCAGCACCCGCTTCGTCACCGTGCAGGAGGAATACAGTAACTTCTGAAAATGCTTTCCCGGGACATTTTCTGAACTTCCACCTTTATTTTTGGAGGAATTCAGGTGGAGCAGAGACCGGCTTCCAGCAGCGCGTCTGCACGGTGACTTCGCCATGTGCCATTTCCAGCGTTCAGGAGCAGCTCAGCGGGACCGCACGTTCACCACGCCGCACGCCAACAGGCACCAGGGAACCCATCTGCAGGGTCTGCTTCTTGTGCTTGCCTCAGCTCTGCCCTGGCACCAAGCCTCACAAGACATGTGCGAGCCGTCCCGCCTCACTGGGACGCAGAAAGCTGAGCTCCTTCCTCCATCTCCCCAAACCTGACAACAGGACGCCGCTCTCCGCCTGCCTGTCAGGATTTCAGCCCTGCTTTCCGTGAACGTAACAAGCAGGACCCTAATTCACACTGCGTTCGTCTTGGCACACCTTGGAGGACTTGGATCTTTCACTCTTGACAGTAAAGATAAAATCTGTACCCTCAGGAAAGTAACAGCTCTTGCAACCTGCATTTTAACTAAAAAAAGGCACTTTTTTCCCTCTAATTTATACATTCAGATGTAAAGAAACGCATCCGTCCTCAACCATCAATAACACGAGCAGGATCTGGCAATTATCTCTGTATAAAAATTACCCAGCAGTAAGAGAAACTAAATGACTATTAGCAAGTCTGTCTGAGCTCCAAGCATAATTCGCATAAAAGGGCTAATTAGGGCTTGGAATTCACACCCAAGGCTGGCCCGATGGGTAGGAACAGGACCAGTCTGCATTTCCTAATGGCCACGTCCCGTTAGTCTGGCTGCAATGTCAAGCACCCATGCTGGCAGCAACGCGACCCTCCAGAAAACGCGTCACTTTTCTGGAATAAGGAGCATCAATGGAAGCACTCAGAGAATCACACGAGCCAGCAGGCAGCGCACCACGAGCAGTGCTCTGAGCCCCGCCGCCACCAGCGCCGCTCTCGCCACCCACGGGGCTCGGCTCACGGACCCACCCGAGGCGCTGCGCTGGGGTCCTGCCACACAGCGCACTCCGGGTGCCCGAACTGAATTCCCTGGCAGGAAACCCCACGATGTACCTCGACCAGTGCCGGACAGCAGGATAATAAGATCAGAGGAGAGCAGCGGTGGGAACCTCAGCGCTTACTGGGTACAAACCTGCACTTACTGGGCTCCATCGGTTCTACCGCACACCAAGAGCACAAGCGTGGATAAAAGCTCCACGTTCCCGGGGCACGCCTGGCGCACGCACAGGCACAGCGGCTGCATTTCATACACGGGGCTGCTCTCTGATTTGGCACTGACTGAATCCGGTAACTCAGTCCTGTTCTGCACCGGCTTCCACCAGGGCAGAGCCAGCCCCAAGCAGCCGTGCTGCAGCTTCAAGCATTCGCCGGCTCCGTAAGAAACGCTCGGCAGCACACTTCAGGCTGGTGGCACAACCGTCTCCAGCACTTCAAAGACGTACTCGCAAGATCTGAATTTACACTCTTGATCCTCTGCAGCCTCCGCAGCAGGCAGGCTGACATTTGATTTATGTACCCCTGCCTTCCAGCAGAACCCTCACACCAGATAATGTGATCAAATCAAAACTACTTTCCATACAATTATAAAACATAACAGGCTACAGCAAAAAATGTAAAACCTCCAAAGCAGCTCAAAGCTAATTAATTTCTATTACTAGTGAAAGAAGAACCACTTAATGTGTCTTTTCTTATTTAAATTACCATTGACGGCACCTGCTTTTTTATTTTTTTTTTTATTCTCGGGAAATCCTCCTACAATACTAGTTAAATTATGTAAGACTGTAGAATTTATGAAGATAAGGCAATTAGCATTACAAAAACAATTCCAGGTTACAATTTATGGTGAAAAGAAAAGAGTTATGATGCTCTGCTAAATCATTCAGCGATGCATTACATACTTAGTTAATCCTTCTAGTTGGGAAAATTTAGGGCTAAATGGTGTCACCGTGTGCAGTAATTAATTATTTTGTTTCATTTAGCGGATACTTCATCTGTATTGTTAAGGCATAACACGAGTCAAGGACAGCAAATGGCCAAGCCCACGTGGGAGCCACGCAGCATCCCCAGCTGACCCCACAGGAGGCAGGAGGAAAGACCAAACCAGATGTTCCTGAGGTTCTGGCACCTAGATGGTCTCACCTGGCCAAAACAGCATTGCTTTGGAAATTCCTTCATGTTCTCTTCTTCCAGCACGCCCAAACACCTCGGTTGAGAGCTGCTGCCCACCTGTATCTGCAGGAGAAGCCGATCCACCAACGTGCAGCAGGCTGCCAAGTAAAACAGCCGTGGTGCTGAGCAGGCCACACGTCCGGGCTTCATGGAGAACGGCCTTCCCAGAGCCGGGCGGACGACAGAACACACAGCTCCGTACCATGTTCGTTTCCTCTCACAGGAACGACAGACAAGTCAGTGAAAACCACAATAATTGTCAGACTTCAATTTTAAAATCTGGATTAATTCAGTTTTGTAAAATTGTTCCTAAGCAATGTCAGATAGGACAGATGGAGGCAGCGGAGAAGGCTGCTGAGCAACGTCCTCACCTGCACCCCAGGGGCCGGCTGCGGCACTGCTGCTGCTCAGCGGCTGCACGGGGACCGCCTGAGGGCAGCGTGCCAGGGGCTGCTCCTGTCCGCAGCAGAAGGAAACAGGAATGAAGATTTGTGTTAGGCACTGAAAGCAGAGGTGCTGTAGGTTAAAAATAATTCTGTGTGGTTTTGGGGGGATTTCATGCATTGTATAATGCACGGCAAACAGAAACGAATCCCACCATCTCTGATTTAACAGGATAAAGCGGCTGCGGAGAGGTTCCCTGATTTCCCACTTCCCGGTGTCCAGAGAAGCAAGAAGCATTTACTTTTGAAAATTCTGCCATTTTCTGCCCAAACTATGCGCTTCCCTCCATGCTTTTGTACTTCCACAGCTCTGCCTGCAGCCACAGATTGGTGGTGATGAGAATCCTTAAAATAACAAAAGTAGGGCAAGGCGAGAGCCCGAGTGACCCGCAGACCTATTTATTAACCTTTCCAAGAGACTACAAGACAACAATGACTTTCATGTCTTTCAGCACTCTACATCTGTGTGGGGTTTTTTTCCTTTTGGTGTTGTTCCCCCACCACCTGTTACTCTCTCCCTGAATTCCATCTGAAGTCCACTTCAGCAATGAAAGGTTTCTTCCTCGTCGGCGCTCATTAGGATACGCGCAGGGTGCTGCCTCGGGGCCGAGCCGCCTCGGCACCGAACACAGCTCAGTACGGAAATACCACCTGCAGCCCGACAACCTGCGTGCTGCTGAAATCACTTCCTAACTTTTTAGCTTTAATTTGTAAACGAGGACGTTCCTGTAAATAGGCCTGGGGCTTTCAGATCCGATAGCCACGCTTCCGTCAGTAACAAGCGGCACAATTTGAAGCCCTTTCAAGGACCAGAATGCCCGCGCTGTAATGGGATTCCGCGATAATGTGATGGTTAACGGGGAGTCTTTTGCCCTCAAAAGGCTTGCCTGAATTTTGCTGAGATCATTTCACAGGAGACCTCACGGAGATCAGTTATGACTTTTATTAAAGTCGAACCAATACCTGTTTCCATATGAGCCTAAAGGAAATTTCTTTCTGTAACTCTGATTGAAGTTTAATGGGCACTGCACAAAGAAAATGTACTTAACCTCCTCACCTAGCTCTTCCACAGAGGAAGTCTACTCAACACGTGTGCCAGTCTCCTGAGACAAAATCAAAGCTGGAGCTTCTCAATTTATAATATTTTTCAGAGTAAAACATAGAAGACAGCTTCATAAACTGTCACCACACGAGCATCTCGCATATATTTGATTTCTGTAACCTTAATAAACCAGTCACTACCGGAAAAGAATGCAAACAAATATGGAACACGTTAAAAGGGAATAAAACAGATCTTAGTGATAGATTTACTTTAACATTTACATGCACACGTGCGATGCCAACGTCTCGGAACTTCCGATAATGTGATTTACCCTACTAGGATGTAATTTCCACATTAGTACATTAAACAGACTGGGTGGGAAGCAGAACTGGCGACAGAATAACTATTCCCTAGCACCAGCCAGCAGCTGCACGTCTTTTTTCTGCTCAAAGGAAATTAATTTTATTTTCTCTTACCTGCTATGTCAGGTCACTGCACCATTCACTTGTTTAGCAGTCACAGCCGCCTAGGACGCGGTCCCTGCCTGCTGTGCTTTCCTTCCTTGCCGCTGCGCTGCTGTGGGCCTGAGCAACTTTTTGATCAATCAGTGATGCAGGAACAGGTTTGGGTTGGTCTGAACATTTCCTGAAATCGGTGATAACAAGAGAGCAAAACTCCACGTAGATTTAAGGACACCTTTCCTGTACATTGGATATTGCCAGTTTTGCAAGCTTCCAGGTGGCTGAAAGAGGAATTTGTTCTTTTTGCCTAGGACTGGCCCACCTCACTGCTGTTTCCAAAGCAGGGACAACAGAAGCAATCTCCAACACGAGAAGCTCTGTCTTAAACTGATCACATCAAGTGGCAAGAGACGACAGCTGTCTGCTTCCCACCTGCAGCGTGTTCCCCATCCCTCAGGAATCTCATTTCAATTCCTCAAATCTAATGGAAATAGCAGTTTACACAAACCCACAGAAAACAGAAAGAAGACATTTCGAAGAAAGCAGCTTTGTTCACTGGACTATTTGCATGGAAATTCTGCCAGCAAGCAGAAGGAAACATCGTTCTGTGCAAAAAGAAACGCAGGAATGATCTTTCCTGGAGGGGGTACCTTTACCTTCGTCCTTCCTAGAACGGCTTTCTCCCAGAATTCACCTGAAAACATATTAGGAGCCAAAGGGGCTTTGGTTAACAACTTACTGAACACTTCGTAAACAGCTGCAAGTGAAAAAAAAAATCCTAAGCAGAATGCCAGAAAGATATTCAAGCAACAACTGGGACAACAAGAGGCGTCAGGGGAGAGTGATGGTGAAGAAAAGCAGAATTTGAAGCCCTCAGTCAGACTGGTGAGGTTCTTTTGCATGCACATTGGAAGTACGAACAACTTACCTGTAAAGGATTAGCTAAATGTTTTTCAATAAAGAACCTGAGCCACTTTTTATGGCAGGAGACTGGCAAACATAGGCATGAAAAAATAAGCAGCCCCATTTTAGCTCTTCAGAAGCTAAAGATCATTTTCTGTTGTCCACAGCAGTGCAAATCCACTTGAAGCAGCTCACTGCATTACAGAATCACAGAATCACAGAATTTCTAGGTTGGAAGAGACCTCAAGATCATCGAGTCCAACCTCTAACCTAACCCTAACAGTCCCCACTAAACCATATCCCTAAGCTCTACATCTAAACGGCTTTTGAAGCCCTCCAGGGATGGGGACTCCACCACTTCCCTGGGCAGCCCGTTCCAATGTCTAAAAGTGTACAGTCTTATTTCCCCTTTCCTTAAATGCACGGGTTTGCATCTTTCAAGACAGCCTCCTCTACCAGGCACCTCTCAAATTTACAGCCAACATGTCAGTTACATTGAAGATTTAGATGTTAAGAAACTTCATAAAATGTCTTGATGTTGCCTTATGTTCTCCAGAAATTTCCTCCACTTGATTACTTTCTCCTGGCCTGAAGCCCCACGGTTCACCCTCACAGCCCACAGCTGCCCGATGGCTCCACAAGCGAGATCTGATCCCTGTAGGACGTCTCGGTGAATATTTATCAACAAGACTGGAAGAAGCAGCCTCTGTATTCATCTTCTTCTGTCAAAAAAAAGAGAAGGCCTGCGAGTGACCTGTGGAGCAGTCAATAGATTTGCCTTTCTTCATTCATTTAGGAAGGTTTAAGTCAACTTTCCCCAGCAGTAATTAATAAGAAGCTTGTCCGCTGCTCTCGGTGGCAGCAGTGTTCTTTGCATCTTTATAGGTTTGAAACAAATATTGAGAAATGGCTTTTTTTTTTTTTTTCTAGGAAATGATTCCATTCTCTCACACTGAGCACACAGCCTGCAATTATTCCAAGTCATTCTGAACTACAAAGAAAAGCAAAGGTTTGAAAACAAATGGGCAATTTTCAGTTTTTTCCATCTGAAAGCAACTCTGACGCTGGTGACATCTGGAATTGCCCCGTCGGGTAGGGTCTTCTGACTCAGCTATAGGTGCAAGCTCACAGACAGTCCTCTTCGGACACCGCTGAATGGCAGCACTCATTTGATTTGGGACAACTTGACTCTCAGAAGAGGAGGAACAGATCACGGCCACTTCTGTTAACACAGGGTGATACTGAGCCTCAGAGCTGGGCAATACACAGAGATCATCATGGGAATCAAAAAAAGGCAGAGAAGCAGGACAGGACTAGGAGGAGAAAAGCAACATGCTTGAAAAAATATTGGAATTGCCACTCACGCTGTAGCAGAGGCGTTCATGGGGGGTGCAAGAGTACAGGCGTCTCCTGTGCAGCCTCCCCACGAGAATCCAGATGCAGCTCTTCTGAACCGCCACGACACCTTTGGGATGCCCACCCCTGCTTGTACCAGCCTGGTGAATGCTGGGGGGAAAAAATGGAAGAAAAGAAAAAAAAAAAAAAGGTGTGGACATGTGAGCGCCAGTCAGAACCTCCTTTAAATGTGTCCTGCCAACTCAGAACGTTTTTCCTAAGAGACGAGGATTAGCAGGTTAATCCTTCTCTCCGAACACTTTTCTTAAACCCTTGGTGTTATTTTAATGCAGCTTTTGTGCTACGAATAAATATGTTAGAGAACAATAGACTTTAAGGATCTATTCTCTGAAGTTTTATGAACATCTTTGCTAAGAAACATCAAAGACATTTCAGTAATTTTCACTAGAAGGGAGCAAGAAAGCGCTTTCTATCTTGTTTCTATTCCCCAGCCTCAAAGTAAGACTCTCTTAGCAATTTAGATAGAGCAGGCCAAAGGAAAGGGAAATTTGAACGATTTTTGAAGATTTCATTTAAATATTTATTTAAAATAGCAATGTTCTGAACTCCACTTGTTCACCTGCCGCTTCATGAAAAAAAAATAGCTGCCTTCCCATTTGCTGTTCCCACCAAGAGCAACGCTCCCCTCTGCACCGGATAAAAAGGGCGGATTGAGCAGTGTGCCCTAGCACACACACACACCCTGCCCCGTTCCCCAGCCACTCCGTGTGCCTCTCACAGCAGCTCTCGCTGAGCCCCCCGGCCTGCTGCTCCCCCACGGGTACCAAACTGCCCGCGGCCACCTGCCCGCCTGCACATCCCCTTACGAACCGCCCACCAGACCCGGCCAAGGTCGGGCTGCAGTAACCTGTCAGATATGGGGGCAGGAGAACGAGCAGCTGAAGGAAAGCAGTTCGTATGAGAAAATATTTGGTAAATTAAGCAAAATTGCACTGATGTACAAAACCCTCCCCAGTATTGTACTCGGTCACAGAGAGATGAGTGGATGCAAGGGGAGCTCTCCCCTGGCACATGGCAGCCTGGACGTCCCGCAGGCCCTGCAGGACTGCACCTCACTGTGGGCTGAAAGCAGCACTTTCAGGTTCACTCTCCAAGTCTTTAACCTTAAGCTTTGCCAGCGTAACCAAAACGTGGGGAACGGCAGGACCGGGCAGATGTTTCCTTCCTCTCAAGGCATTAGGGCGAGCACAGCACGCTGCCCGGGCAGGCACCGCTCGTCTAGGACACCTGGAACAGAAGAGAAGGGGCAGAGGAAATGAAGTAAACGAAGCAAACGAAGCATCAGGCTCCATCTGAAGGCTAACAGCCCAGCTTCCTGTTTTGATCCCTTTGGCTGCAATTGGGCAGCCCCTAACAACGCAGCCCAACTGTAAGCTGGCTTTCAAGGGAAACAAGGAGGCTGCTATTTCCCAGCGGGAGGAAGAAACTACAGCCTGCTGTGCTGGCATGACTTTTACTTGAAGATATTAATAACATGTCAGATGACGGGATGTGCTGAATCCTAAATACTCACTTCTCCTCTGTGGATGTGCACCATCCCTGCTTAGCGAAGCACAGCCCTGCTGCTGCACCGCATCCTCCTGCAGCATCTGATCAAACACAAGTGGCGTCTTTGCCCAGAAAGGTGACTAAGCTCATCCGCAGGAAAAATAACGAGGTGCTGCTTTGCATGGGCTTAGATTAGCCAATTTATTACCATTTTAAAACGAACTATTTGTCATTAGTACTTGTCTCTAAATTCCAGCCACAGACTGGACTGCAGCCCACTGTGTGCTCTGCAGCTCGTACGGCCACAACGCTGCCGAGGGATTTTTCCTGAAAGGTCACACACCTTGCACACTGCATGGCACCACTGCCGGTACCCTCAGATTTGGTTCCTAATGCGAACAAGGTATTTGTAAACACAAACCCCGTTCTGCTGTACTCGGAGTTGTACCCGGTGCTCTTCAATACAAAAATTCAAATTAAAAAAAAAAGAAGTCTAAACCGAAGTAGCGTGTGGCTACCTCAGATCCTCCGATCACTAAGGCTAAAATGAGGAACGTGCCACAACTCTTACGGATTTACAACTCACCTCAGAAAATAAAATAGTCCAGAGCATGGCAAGTACTGCGTGCTCTGCAAACCCGGACGGGAAGCGCAGGATAACCGGGGAAACAAACAAAACACCACACAACAAACAAAAGATCACCAAGAGATTAATTCTCAAGATGAGTCTCACAGGGCAAAGGAAGTTAATGTTGGAATTTCAGATTTAATCCATTCCTGAGCAGGAAGAGCAATCACTTTGGCCTTAACCTTAGCTTTGAAAACGCTGCTTTGCATACCTGCTGTTTCAACATTTCTGGGTTGCAATTCAGCATCAAACAATCAATATTCAAGCCAGTTCCCCTTGCAGCCTCTCTGACACACCCGACCGAATTCCACCTTCTACAAGAGCACTGGCACTACTTGAAACTGCAGAACACATTCTCCAGCAGCCTTAGCGGATAAACATTTACCTCCCTGTTTCAAAGAGCATCTTTGTGCCCCACAAACACGTTTCCCAAAGAGGAATCGGGACCAAGTACAGTAAACGTTATACACCCATGGAAATTTGGACAGCGATACAAGAAGCGTTAAGAAGCGTTCACCTGACAAAAGCAATGTTCTCTGTAATTTTTAGCAGTTTTTGCAAAGATTTTCTCCAACTTCAGCGCAGCAAAACTGCTCTGCTCAGAAATCCCACGATTTTCTGCAGTTTTAAAAGCCATTTCTCACACTGTGCTGGGTATGCCATTTTTTACAGCCGGCATTCACTGGAGGCAATCTGCAAATGTAATTCCACGAGAAATTACTTTATCTTCATTCAGACGAGCTCCTTGCTACCTAGAACATTGCCATAATGCCTGAGCCTCAACTGGGAGTTCATTAGCGAGATTTCTGCTTAACAGGAACATACCTGGAAATATATTTAGACAGGTGTAAACCAGACAGAAATTATCAGCTCTATTTTTTCAATAAAAACTTCTCAAACACAGACAGAATACAGCCTAGAGTGGAGTAAGAGTTATTCTGCTTTACTGCAAAACTCTGATGTAAAAAAAAATCAGGTTTATTTGATGTTCTCCATTCGTGATATGAGTGCATTGAACTGATACGGGTTTATCAGATTTTATCTGATTTACCAAAGCCCAATTACAGACTGGATGTCCTAATTAAGGGAGAACAAGCTCCAGGTTTACAGTGTGGATCTAGAAATAGAGGTGCAGTGGCAATTACACTTCCCGTGCTCTCTGAGCACAAGGAGAGCTTAGAAAACCCAACAAGTCAAGGCTGTGCCGGAGCATCTTCCAGAGCTGTAACCATGTTGCAGTTTTTCCCACCTAGTTTTGGTTTTTCTGGTGGTACTGAAGGTCCTGTGACTGTTCTGAACTGCACCATGGATTTAAGAACCTTTTTTTTAAGTGAAGCACGAACGGTGTGATCAGCTCCTAGAAGAAAAGGAAGAAACAAAACCCCACCCGCAGTCTAAGAGGGGCAAGGTGAGAGCAGAGCAGAACCAAAGCTGTTCTCTGTTGGATATCCCAGTAGCTGAGCTCTTTGTACACCTTCAGGTCAAAGGGCACTGGAAGGCCTTCAAGGATTTATAGCAGATCACAAGTGGAAGGCATTCCAAACCACGAAATGGGTCACAAAATATATATATATGTGCCAGGCACAGTTGTGAATGAGACTGGTACCTCGGCCTCTGCTTTCATTTCCAGCATCCTACCTCTTGTGACTCTGCATAATGTGATACAGGATGCTTTACTTCTTTATCCCACATGGCGAAAGAAAGACAGAGAAGCTATTTTGACATAAAATCCCTGTAAAGCTTTGGAAAATCCACGGAGGACGAGCGCAGTCCCACCGTGCAGGAAGCAAATTGAGCACGTGGCCAAAAGCTCAGTGCCCAGACCGCAGGCAGCGGTGCACAACCTGCAGGACCCGGCTGGCTTCGTGGCCGGGGTGCGTGCCCGCAGCCCAGCCCAGGAGGTCTCCAGCCACGCCGCCACCTGGCGTGCTCCTGGCAGCTTCATAAAGCACAGTGGGTCTCTGGCACGGCTGCTGACCACTGTCCCAGAACAAGGGCCAGGACTGATGCAGCTGAGCGCGGTTGGGTCAGATCGGGTTAGCACCGACCAGGTCTTCCCATCGCCCCAAAACTCAGCCGACGCCAGTAGCCATTCCCGGGGTGCCTGCAGGAATACTCAACCTGGCATTCCCCATTTTCTAAAATCCCCACTCGGAATTCCCAGGTGTGGTTACGGAGCAGCAGGCAGCTCCCAGCTCATTCTGCACGCCGGCTCCGAGCAGAGGGTGCCCGAGCACCCCACCTCCGCTCGGCCGCGGCAGCTCCGGAGCTCCCCGGCGCCGCTGCCCCGCGCCTCCCCCCGGCGGCACTGCAATGGTTAAGGTCACAACGCGGCGGTGCTATGGAAAGGAGAAATTTCCCTGTCCTTGCCTAAGTGAATGGCTGGGATTAAACTGACAGCCCACCTTAGTGATGGTGGAATAATTGGTTGTTCAGCTCTGTCCTTGTCAGAGCTGTGACAGTTCTGCAGATGTCCTGCTCGGCTCTCCAAAGGTTAGCCTCAGCTGGAGCCGGTGTTCATTAATCATTCCTCGCTGACAGGCCTCAGAGCAGCCCACATCTGCCACTCTGTCCCCCTCAGTCCCCGCTGCACCCAGCTTGTGTATAATCACTGCTGGTTTTCTTAAGAGGCTACTTGATAAGGGAATATGCATTTAGCTACAAGACACATGGCGTTGCCGTCTCTCCTGGCGATTCTTTTAGCGGAGGCCTGATAACATGAATTTAGCGGCTTTGTCCAAGACAGGCTGGTACAAACAGCAAACTGCGGGCTGGGTGTACGAGCAGTACACAGCACTGCTGGCTTCCTAGAGGGTTTGCAATCCCTCGTGTAACAGGGAGGTTCAGGCGAGGCCGGTACTCACACCGAAGAGGTGCCAAGCGGCAGCACAGCCGCCTCACCAGGGTCCGCGGCAGCCATAAAGCACACCTGATTCGGAGGGAATGGACAAAAACCTCCGTGCAGCTCTTGCTGGAATTCTTTTCCAGCTTCAATGCAGCTTTGTCTCCTGGTTGTTTCTTATTTCCAGCCTCTGGACCTCTCTGGACCTCAACAGCTGCTGCACGCACCGACCAACAGACCCCACGGCCGGCGCTGCCGTAGCCTGGGCAGACCCCGGTAACTTTACGCAGTTTCACACAGCTCATTTCTTCAGGTTATTCCAGCTGCTTTTATCCAAAGCTGTCAGATTCACCCACGTGAATCACCCAAGTGGGCAGCTCAGGGAAAACAGAGAAAAAGAACTACACCGGGATAGCTCCCGGCGCTCGGAAGCACGCGCAGCACCTGGCACCACAGCACCAACGCACCACAGCCTCCAAAGCGAACACCGGGGCGGTGCAGGACTTCTCTGAGCTGCACGGCAGAGAATGAAAGCGGCTGGGACACACTGGGTGAAAGCAGGTTCTGAAGTCCCTTAGTCATCCGTGTACAGGTTTTTAAAAGTAAAATAAAAGCCGGATTGTGGCTCTGTAGCTCACACCCTCCCAGCCCCAAGAAAACCGAAGTGGGATCTGAAGCAGAAAGCCAAATGAAAATGGGAACACAGGCAAGGAGTGGAAACGAATTTGCAGGAAATCAGAAAGAGTGAAGAATATAGGAATAAGAATAGATAAGAATACAAAAATATAAGTCTTAGCTCTCCTCCCCTAGAGGTTCTGTGGGTGCTTTTTGTGGCTGACGGCTGTTTGGTGGGGACACAGAGGAGGGGAGGGGAGGGTATTTTCTAGTTTCCCTATTAATTAACGTGTGCCTGAATAAACGACACATCCTGCAGTTAGGCAAAAATACAAATATATTACTTATGAATCTTAATTAAAATAAGCATCAGCACACAGACTGCCAGCGTATTATAGTTGGCAGGACCGTGTAAGAAATTAAATTATTACCCGCTTCACAATCTTATTACAAGATTGCCCACTGACTTCTCTTAGGGTGCTGCTGTTAATATGTGAGCAACGCAGGAATCATCATTTCAAATAATTGATTAACTGTCTAGTCCACAAAGTTTAAAAAGGAACAAACAAGGACACTAAGTGATTAGCATTCTTCTTTTAATTTGCAAATCCTGTCTTCACAGCTAAAAAGCCAAATGCCTCAGGCTTCGGCCCAGGCACACAGATCCCAACAAGCTTGACAGTAGGAAGGAGGTGCTGCAGCCGCACAGAGCTGACACGCTGGATTAAAGCAATCAACACATTGACCATTAATCACAGCTGAAGGCTTTACAGTGCACTTACAGAATGGCAGCGGGCATGTTCCCGAAGCCAGCCCCGGTGATGCTGAATTTCCAAGTGCTGAGCCAACCCGGCGCTGCGATTCAGTGCCCGTGCGCAGTTACGGCCGTGGATCTCCAGTTAACTCAGGTCAATTCTGGATTTTGGTGTAAAGAGAAAAATTCCGGGTCACGGACTGCCTCTTGATTTCCCCAACACCAACTTTTTAAGGAAACATAAACAAACACATCCCCAAGTGACACAAGCCCACCCAGAGACCCGTCATCAGGTCCCAGCGGGCACAGGCTCCTGCTTCTCCCAGGGGACACGAGAAACACATGAAACTGCAGAAGGGAGAGCCCGTGGCTGCCGGCCACAAGCAGAAGCATCCCCAGCGCTGGCACTTGTACAGCACAAAAACCAGGAGCAGTTCCACCAGCAGCATCCATAGCCCCGCTGCCAGGGACCGCACACGGACACACAAAGAAGGCCCTCAGTGTAAGAGACTAGGCCAGAAGAGCAAAGCTGAATGAGAAGGGGACCCACTGTGTCATTCATTATTTTCTCATTATTGTTAATTACTCCTATGCATTGCAGTAGGGCCCAGCTTACGGAGTCACTCCAATGCAGCACAAAACGTTGGACAGACCGGTTTCAGAAAATACTTGGTACCGCAGGAACCGCTCCAGTACTGCGAGGCTGCAACCGGGCTTCATAAGCATTAAGCACAGTGAGGTGCAAAGCCTTCCCTGAGAGCTCCTCCTAGCAACGGACACACACCGCTCTCTGATTTCTCCTGAACCTTCTGGGAGCCCCACCAAAGGATGAAGTGAGTCAGGTGTGTTTTTAAGTCAGTAAGAGCTGAATTTGTCATCCTACGGGCTACTGAAATATCTCAGCAGCTGCATTAGATTACCTGATATCCAATTACCTAATATCCAATACACAAAATATTGTTGTTTATTTGTGTTCTCAATGGCAAGCTCAGAAAGTGAGCACTGTTTTTGTTCCAAAATTGAGCTGCGTCACTGCTTTTCTGCTTGCTGTACCTCTGCCTCCCCACCTCACCGCACACCGCGTGGGGCAGGAACGTGGGAGCTGCGCTGACACCACTGAAGGGCACTCTCAGCTTCTTGGGCTCCAGACAAGTAGATCTGTAGGATCAATTACTTTTATTGTTGTGCTCCCTCTGCTGGTCCTAAAAAAATCACCATTGGGGAAAAAAAAACCTGCAGGAGCGTGCTGCCATCTGTTAACCAACACAAAAAGCTGGACACTGAAAACGCCCCAAAAAATCTCAGCTTAAGTGTCCTCATTCCGAGGAAGAGACTTGTGGGTTTTTCCCAAGACAGAAAAAGCCAATCCCGTGAGCAGGATGCTACGTGAGGAAGAGGAAAACATGGCAAAGAGCTGGGGAAATGAAGCGCTCTCCAAAAAGCCTGATCCACAGAGGCCCCAGCAGTGACAGCCCGGCGTGCCGCAGAGACTCCGCTGGCGCTTGTGGGCTGTGCCTGGACGGAGCTGTAGGGGGTAGGGGTGGGCATTCCAGGCGGTGCAAAGCGAAGGACCAGGCCAGAAGTCCTCTGTTTTGCAGATCACAGAATCACAGAATTTCTAGGTTGGAAGAGACCTCAAGGTCATCGAGTCCAACCTCTGACCTAACACTAACAGTCCCCACTAAACCATATCCCCAAGCTCTACATCTAAACGTCTTTTAAAGCCCTCCAGGGATGGGGACTCCACCACTTCCCTGGGCAGCCCGTTCCAATGTCCAACAACCCTTTGGGTAAAGAAGTTCTTCCTAACATCCAACCTAAACCTCCCCTGGTGCAACTTGAGCCCATTCCCCCTCGTCCTGTCCCCAGGCACGTGGGAGCACAGCCCAACCCCCACCTGGCTACAGCCTCCCTTGAGGTACCTGTGGGGTGCCATAAGGTCACCCCTGAGCCTCCTTTTGGGGCTGAACACCCCCAGCTCCCTCAGCCGCTCCTCGTAGGACTTGTTCTCCAGACCCCTCACAAAACCATGTATGTCAGATGTTCTGACATACGTGGTTTTTAGAGTTTCTGATACGGAAACTCTCGTTAGCTGCTTTCTGTGAAAATAAACCTGATCTGGCGCTCAGTGCGGGGGCAGACGTAACCCAGAGTACAAGTTTTTGGGTGGCTATCTAACACCTCGCCTGTGCCAAAGTGTCTCTGTGCCAAGTTAAATGGCTTGGAAACCATGACAACACCGCCTGTCTGGAGCTCACACAAGCTCAATCAAGCCATAATCAAGGATTTTCTTACGTGATTGTCCATTATCTCCTCCTCAGCCACGGAGGCACATTACGGGAGTAAAAGGATCGGAGTGGAATCACCAGCATTAATTACATGCTAGACTAGATCCGTCTTCCCTAAGCATCCGTCAAAAAGAACGTGGAGCACCTCTAGGACACTGAGCAGTCGTGTACCAATCCTGTGAGGCTGCGAACCAAAACACAGAGCGCTAACGCAGGTCGGCACTACTCAACATACAAAGTTCTTCGTATTCGACTGAAGAGGAAAAAAACTGGATCAAATCATACCATGGGACTTACACACCCAATGAAAGCTGGGCAAGAACAAATAAATACGAACAACAAGCAAATGAGAAGAGTTTGGGAACTGCTCACGGATTTTGCGTGAGAGGAGAAAGAAATCTGTCCAATTATTTGCTCTCGATTATTTGCTCAGCTGTAATGACGGCCATTGGCAGACAGGGAAAGCAGTCACTTGCAAACAGACCGATGGCTTCTGAGCTTTTCAGCAAATCCTTCTTCAAAAAAACACGATCTCAAGAGAAAAAAAGTCTTTGCTGAACTTGCGAAGTCGCACAATTTTGTTCCAGCCACTGCCACTGCTTCAGGATGAGACTGCTCGTGGTGACCCACACGCTGCATGTAACGAGCGCACAGCGACCCACTGCATCTACACACACAGCCTCAGACCCTTTGCCAACTCCAAGGAGCACTCACGTGCCGTTCCTCCACACGGGAACCTCTCTGACTTGGTTAAGACGTGAGCTCCAGAGGAGGCATTTCAGCCACTGCAGCAATACCGAGCCAGTGCTCAAGACAGAAATCCTCCCAGTCGCCAAGGCCGCAGACACGTACCCCAGACTCTCCTCCAGGTAGAAAAAATTCCCAGTCTTTTTGTGAATAGCAGACTTGCAGTCAATCTCCAACTAAGTCAGTTCCTTCCCCACCCCATGCACCCAGCGATTACATTACTCAGACTTACAGTCCTGCTTCCAGAGCTTTTGCACGCTTTGGTTTCTTTCAGTCCCCGCACCTCTCCCTTCACACCTACTGGAAACGTTTTCCTCTCTACCTACCCAAAACCAAACCAAGCAGTTCCGAGGCTCCCCTCTCCATGGGCAGACTGATGAGGACCAGAGGCTGGCTGTTCACTCGCACCAGGTGTCACAAGGCTGCAATTCATAATTTGGAAAACAGGGCATGACAGTGGTGAGGATGTTTCCTGCCTCTGAGCCAGAGCAGGTGGGTTCAGGACTGCACAGCACCTTATCAATAGGGAAGGCAATAGCTATCACATAGCTATCACCAGCAAACCGTGCCCCAAATTAGACCACGTGGATGCAGGCTGGGCACAATAATTAACAGAAAATGCGAGCTTTAGAATCATGAATTATGCTCATGAAGACATACCTGCCAAGTGTTTTAAATAAAGAAAAAGAAAGGGAGCAGGCAGAGACGCAGAGCGCTGCCTTTCTGTCTGCCTGCTGCCCACGGCTCACAGCTCAGCCTTGCCA
Source organism: Heteronetta atricapilla (assembly GCA_011075105.1). Taxonomy (NCBI): domain Eukaryota; kingdom Metazoa; phylum Chordata; class Aves; order Anseriformes; family Anatidae; genus Heteronetta; species Heteronetta atricapilla. The sequence continues at coordinate 3,539,674 of CM021753.1, read as the reverse complement.
AAGAAATTCATTCAGAATTCATTCACAGTTGGGAGGATAAAAAATTCTGCAAGTCTAAAAGGATTTTTAAATACTTCAAAAATCAGTAAATAGGCGTGGTTCCGGTCACCAGGAACACCCTGCTATTAAATGATGCTTTTTTGCCTTTAATTTTAACGGAGCGGTGAAATTGTATCTCGTTAGATGATCATCAGCCAAGAGAAGTGTTAACAAAAAAAGTCTTCCAAAAAATCTCCCTGAAAGAAGCCAAGAAAATGGTCACTTTGGGGGAAAAAACCTGACTGACACCGTGAGGGTGTTATAATGATTAATTGGATACATTTCAAAGCATCACCCAGATAAAGCATTACATAAATGTCCGGAGCTGTATTTCTCACCCTGATCTGCTTGTGAAAATGCCCCAAAGAAACTTCTCATTGTCTACTTCAAGCTGTTTCTCAGGCAGTTCATCGCGTGTCTTGTCAATTTTTTAATGGCACTGTCAGGGCTTCAAACTGACAGGAATCTTCCCAAGTCAGAGGCTGCATTCATAAACCTGAGCAAAAAGCAGCAATTTCAGGCGGCGTTGGATTTCTCCGCGAACGGCGTGACACGGGGCAGCGCTGGATCACGCCGCTTTTGGCTGCCCAGACAGTGTCTGGGCATTTCCCTGCTTGCTTCAAGGAGTGCAACGGGACTGCAGAGAAGGAGAGAAGCTGTGGGTGCTGTTAGAAAAACAAACGCGCTGTGGTGAAAATGAATTATCCGATAGCAACAGCATAAAAACTTCAGGTTTGGGAATAAAAAAATGGCATTAAAACACGACTTTGTGGGAAATCCAAGCCGTACATCTTTGCGCTAGGCACGTTTAAGTTTCTTCATCTACCAAAATGAGTGAGTGCAGCCCTCCTGCATTTTCTGCAGGATCCCACCACCACGGCAGCTCCAAAGCCGGGACACGCTGGGACAGCCCAGCTCCCTGGACACGCTTTTATAAATTACGCACGTTATTTATTACGATTGTATCGTTCCACAACACACAGCCTTAGCCACAGACTAAACTTGCAGAAGCGTTGTGAAGAGCCCTTGCTGAGCCACAAGTGTGACTACGGCGTCCTTTGGCTCCACGTTCCTTCAGAAGGTGTTCTGGAGCCAGCTGCCGAGCACCGAAGGCTGTTTGTGAGCACCGCAAACTTCTCAGGTTTAAGTCTCTACTGCAAGAGTACAAATTGCAAAACCTCCAGGTATCAAACCCGCTGACACTTCCCAGAGCTTCAAAAATCTCTCAATTTGTCACGATTTTATCTGCTGCATCTAGCAGTTACACAACAGGAGAGCTGACGGGTCCCTCCTTTCCCTCCAAGAAAACAGAAAAAGAAATACTCAGTGATGAAAACTCGAAGGCTATAAAAGAAGCATTTTAACCAACTCTCGTGACCACGCGGTGTATTTATACATTTGATCTCCATTATAAGCGGGATGATCTCGGAGGTCTTCTCCGACCTTACTGGCTCCATGATTATTCATTAGCTCCTAACTCAGAACTGTTGCTCTGATGAACTCTGCCCCTTCCCTTACTGGCCCGCTCCCCGACCTTACAAGTACCCCTCTCGTTGTTACGGAGGAATGGCTTCGCTACGAATCCACTCTGGTTTCACGGTGTGCCCACGGACTTGAGCCCGCTGGGAGCTGCGGTTCTGCCAGGCACACACCGCCCACACGCCCGGTTCCGGCAGACACGGGCAGGAGCACGGCACAGGCACCGCGCAAGTCCCCGCTGAAGGAGCTTCATCAACGCCTTGAGGGGCACCACGGCTGAGGGCTCCGGGATGGCGATGGCACCGTTAGATCCTCCTCTGCTCAACACCAAGATGAGCAGGTCTGCTTACGGTAGGAGGACCAGACTAAGTAAGCGAATGCTTCCTTATTGCTGTGCGCGGTACTGGACGTTCTGCCAAAAGGCGAGCACTGACCAACCCCTAACGTCTGTCCTGAGATTTGTCAGTGGAGCACACGTTGGCTGCTCAGTACTGACCGAATTTCAATTCACATCACAAGTTCTCGCTCATTATGCCACAGGGTACGTTACTTTCCTTCACAGGGTGACTGCCCAGGAGCTTTTTCTCAGGACACATCAAAACGAGCAGAGCAGGAGTTCTCAGGACACAGGCAGCAGACTGCACAGGAGCTGTAGGATTACTGCTGCTGCGTGTGTTTGTCCCAATAACACAAAAAATTGTGGGTTTGGTGCTTGCTAAGAGCTATTTATCAAATGAAGAATTCACCTCAGTGCTAGAGGGTTCGAGGGCTCGGTTTTCCAAAGAGCTCCTGAGACAAGCACCAGGTCCTTAATGAAAACAAAGGGAGGCTAAACACAGAGAAAAAGATTCAGTAGCTTTCCATTAAATTCCACTCAAATAGGATGAGGAATTAAGAAAGATCGGGGGATTCATTAACTGGATGGGTATATAACCTTCAGAGATGCATCCCCTTCAGTTTACGTTCAATTTCCCACACCTCTGGGATGATCAGTAGTGCCACAGCCCCTCTCCTCTCCTGGTCCCACCAGCTCCCTCGCGCCCAGCGGTGTCACCCTGCCAGGCAGCTCCCTGGCTGCATCAGCGTCCTCACACGCTTCCCAGGGGAGGCCAGGCCTCGGTTGGAGTCCTGGGTGCATGAATGACAAGTGTGCTGGAAGCTCGGTAAAGACAATCCCCCAAACATTTCTGCCAGCCTTCCACGCTACGCTGCCTTCCCAGCACCCTCTTGTTCGTGCGAGCTGTTAAAGCGGCCAGAGCTGGCAGTAATTGCTGTTGACATTGTTCGGAGCCTTGCCTCACTGCCAGAGACAAATCTTTCATTCATGAAGAAGTGCTTGTTAGGCCAACTCCGGCCTCCAAACCCACTTAATTAAATTGTAAAAAAAAAAAAAAGAAAAAAAAAAAAGAAAAAGAAAAAAGTTGCTCAGCTCTGGTGGGAAATTTGCACACAAAGGCCCAGTGTCTGGCTCTTCCCTCCACTATTGTGCATCCCAACCAGCCCTACAATACAGCAGCATCTCCCCCCTTCCCCGTGCTTGCAGCCGCTGGGGAGGCAGCAGTGACCCTCATTAGGGCCCAGCGGCTGCGGAATGTTTTCCCAGCTCTTCACTCACCCGGCTTTTCTGCTTCACAATCAAGGGCACTAAGTGCTGCGTAAGGGCTCTCCACAGGCTGATTGCTTAAAGAATTTCTGAAGTAAAGAGTGTAAACAGGTACAGGGAACAAGCCTCTTTTGAGCGGTTATGCAAACATTCCCAATGCAGTTGAAAAACCTCCGTGCCGAAGCTGTCAAGTCCGAGCCTCTCTCTCATTATATTCACACACCCCGTGCTGCGGCCGTGCACCCACCCGCACCCGCTCGGATGCTCTGCAAATCCACGGCCAAACACACACGGCCCGGCTCCGGATGAATGCTTGGATTTAAAAACAAACACCCCCGGCCACGCTCTCTCCAGAACATAACGTATTTGAGCAGCAGCAAACACAGCCATACGCTCCTCGCTGCTTCCAGGACGGCACGAGAAGTTTGAGAGAGAGTCAGGGCCTTGCTCTGCTTCAGCAATTCCTTGTCCTGGCTTGGCTTTCAAATTTACATCATAAAATCCACTTAACTGGAAGCCCTTTGGGGCAGTGGTCACAGCTCGGAAAGCTACACAAAATAAAGCAGATTGTCAGTGTCAATAACGGGCTGCAACAACATTGCGGAGAAGTACACGGAAACTATCACTAATATTTAATAACCAGAACTGTTTTTTCTCCGCTAGTAATATTCCCTTCTGTCTGAATAACAACCACCATTCTATACTAACAAATCATCCCTGAATAATTTCTCTATTATACAGTAAGTAATGTTCAGAGTAAAATTACCTAATTCTGTATGACAGCTGCATTCAGCTGCTTCTACATACTCCTCTACCGTAATTGAATATTGATTTACATAAAAGAAAATGTTTATGTCTTTATGTGAACCACAATAAATTCATAGGAACAATACTGTCTGATTTTCTGAGATTCTGTGCAGTCAATATGAAATTCCAACACTAAAATATTAAGAAAAGTTAATTAAGAAGGTGGAGCTAGGAGTCAAAAGAAAACATCAAACTGTCCCGTGATTTACGGCAGCGTCACGCCAGACGAGTTTAGCCTGTCACTTCCATCCTTACAAAATCTTCTATCATTTCTACAGAAAACCAAGAGGAATACTTTCTCTTTTGGCAAACCACTGGAGTTCTCACTAAGCACGACACAGAAGCGATACGAGCACCGACGCCTTCCATATGGAAGCGTTTTGCTGCTCTGCCCGCTGTCCCACAGCTTCCCCACGGAACCGACTCCGCTGTCCCACGCGAGTGATCTCCGCCTGGCGCAGGGAGGCTGGGCTCTGCCTGCACCACCAGCTCTTCACATTTCTTTCACAGATCTTTCCAAGTCTCTGAAGTTAGCCAGTTATAAAGCTTCCTTCTTAACTGATAAACAAAAAGGTAACGCCAAGCAGTCAGGTCTCTTTTCGCAGTTTGCTTACACCTGTCCACAAAGAAAGAGGAACAGCACTTGTAAGTTATCAGGGCAGCGCAGCCCCCGTTGGGGCTGGTGGCAGACCAAACTACCTGAGGCTCCCAGAAATTCAGGTACACACCTCCCAGCCTGTCGATGGTACTTCCAATTTGGTCATGCTTGCACGAGAAATACCGCTTTATATACTCAAAAGGCAACAAATCTACAACACGTGGTCTAACCTTACAGAAAACGTGAAAGCAGCGTGGTTTTGACCTGCCCGCTCCTGAAGTTAGCATCAGGAAGCAGTGTGCAGGACTTGCACTTCTCCGTGGGAAGCTTAAAGCTGCTCCACAACTGGTGCTTGCTGCTACGCGCAGGCTGCAAAGGGCCCAGCTGTGGGCATGGCTTCAGAAGAAGTTAGTTTGTATTTGTAACACTTTCACCTGGCAGTATCCTGCTCTGGATGTCCAGAGCTCCCCTGCAAACTGGGGCACAGAAACGTTCCTGGGTCGATCGGCAGGATGAGGGGAGTCAGCAGCTGTGCCGGCCCTGGTCATGACGGACGCCCTCAGAGGGCACAGCCAAGCGGGCAGCTCACGGGAATGCCAACAGCTCCACCACGGGATGCTCAGCAAGGCTTACGCAGGAACACCAGTAACTAGCTGAAAAGAACTAAGAAGCGTACGATTCTGAAGTGCTTTATGGGCTTGTGGTGTATTTTATGGGAGGAATAAAAGAAAAAGCGAACACATGCTACAACAGCAACATACCCAACAACCTCTGATTGTTATCACGGCAAATCAGAGATTTAGAAACAGTTCTTATATAAGCCACTTTCACTCAAGTTGGCAAAGCAACGCTCTCACATTCCCCACTTCCATCACCCGTCCTGCAGCCCGTGGGGCACACAGCGGCCCTGGGACATCACGAAGTCGTCCCTCAGTTAACGATCTTTACTTCAGCGAGTGCAGGCAACCCAAACCATTCGGTATCGCATGTCGTAACGAGGAGATGGATGTAAGTATGGTTTGTGTGACTCCTCTCCAGAATTAAATCCAAAAATGGATTAATGTTCTCACTCTTCTTCAACTTTTAATTAAAGCAATTCCTTTCTTACTTTGTCTATATTTTTCTGTCCTTCCTCTGCCTGGTCATGTATCCTTCCATGATTATGTTACTATTTTGATCTGTTTTCCTTCCAAGTAGCTTTTTAGCAATGGAACCGAGTTACAGTTATGATAGTTTACACCATGCCTTTTGTACCTGTAATTCACGTACTTTGAGCAGACGCTGAAAGCATTAATTTGTCAATCATCCTGCCCTGTATCTAGTCTCGCTTGAAACAGCCTAAGCACACACACAAAAATGATCGCTCTGTACTTCCCAAAGGAACTCGTAAACACTCAGGTGTATCACAAGTTACTGAGCCCATTAGCTGCAATCCTGAAGCGTATTGCGCCAATCGTGTATTACAAAATCACGGAGGTTTCAGTATCGAAACCTCCCTTCAGTCCAGATAGGAATGTGAAAATTTACTTCGTACTCCAAGACCTATTTTTAATTCACGGAGTCCAGAAAACATCAATTCCAACCCACCTGCTGAGGCCGTTTTTTTCTATAGTGTGAATGGGATTTGAAATGTTTCCATTCCTCGTTTGCTTCACGGAGAATCATGGACGGGGCGGTGTGGCCCAAAGAGCAAATGCTTTGTGTAGGCGAAAAGACGAGGGTGGAAAAGAAAAGCTGTTTTGGCAAGCACAACTTTGTCTTAAAAATAACCTTTTGTGTGTGTGCAAACTAAATGCTCATTTTAAAAGTCTGTATGTGAAGTATACACACATTGCATCTCCGTGCACGTCTGCCTGCCTACACGGGGAGAAGCACTTCCCTGCGACGAGTCGAAGACAAACAGCCCCAGGCCCTCTCTTGACTACATCCTTCAGATGCCTGAGGAACAATTACAAAAACCAGCCTGAAATTTTCCCCCTTAAGTGGAAAAAATAAAAGATCAGAAAAATATAAAAGAAGAACATAACTAAAAACTGGAATCAAAGTTAAAACTTCCAAGATAATTTGCCTTACCTCTTGTCAAATTGTCTGTGTATTCTGGAAACGCACCTCAGGTGAGATAGAAGAAAGTACCAAATATGAGATGTTTCCCCTCGCTTCAGTTTGCCTGGAAGCAGAGAAGCCAGATCTGAAAACAGGCTCCATGCTCTTCGTGGAGTTCATTTCTTTTATTGATGTTCATCTGATGACACATTTGTTTTCAGTTACGCTGAGCAGAAACATATTTTTACTTTATTTTATTAATTTCTTACTGGTATTTATATAGCTGGATGCCTAATGGGATCGCTGACATAACAATCGACTGCCAACATATTCACTGGGACTTTTTCCCACAGCTCTTTCAGGAAAACGGATCCGTTTTGGTGGCTCTTAGGAGCTGTCTCCCCTTTGTGCTCTCCTGCCCCTTCCACAGGCCACGAGCAACCTGCAGGGAAGAGACCTGGACAGCGGGTCTGAAATCTGCGAGTGGAGACATTTATTGTCTTGTAGGGGTACGACTTGGTTCCTCGGGACATCTCCCTTCCCTTTCACCATGTTTCGGCATGCCGGAGTGCCTGCGCTGTCCCCTCATGACCACAATGCTGGACTCAGCCAGCCTGAACTTACCAGGCCTCTCCCTCTCCACACAAGCCGCTGATACTCTAAAATCATGTGCAGGAAGCACGGCTGAAGGATACCAGGGAACACCAACAAAACGCAGACTTCCGTGCTTCCATCACACCTGTGATGACGGCATTTCCTTGTAAAAATGGCATCTGACCTACACACAGCACGTGGGGTTCCCACCGACCAGGTAAGACGGATTTTGAAGTGCTTGGTCGCTGATTTTACGTGCAAGCATTGCTGTCCCTAAAGCAAAAGCCACCCCCGACACATTACTAATAAAAAGCTTTTGCCAATGGCCCTTAACAATATGATAATTTATTTAAAACAGATACAGTCCTGAAAGTGACCCACTTAAAATTATTAAAAAGCTATGGTGTTTATTTTTGCTGTCCATAAAACAGGCAATGGCTTATGAATATGCAAACTGATCAGATGTAATTAACATGATTGGCTCCCACTGAAATACAATCTTCCGCGTTTAAGGGAGTTGGATGCAAAAACTAATGAGGTCAAGTTAATATGCTTGTGAAGAAAGCATCAGCTGTCAGTGCAACTGACAAGAATGCCTGTACTAATCCTCTTTTCCCAGGAAATAATTTAAAAAGCAGATATAAGTACAGCAGAATTTTCCTTCATAACCTAGGAAATCACAAGAGCACGGAGTCAGGCAGCACTGATAAATGTGAGATGATTAATAAAGAAGAAATAAGAGCTTGTGTCCATTTATAGCAACACAATAAACATGGCATTTAATTAACTAGAAGGTCTTCAACAAGTGTTACGGGCAATTAGTTTACCATCACAGCACCGGCCTCATCCATCCTTTCCACAACGCACAGCGCCAGAAGGTGGCCTGCAAACATCTCGCTCCACTGGCCTGAAGAGGGAGGGAGGATGGGAGGATGAATCCAACTGTTCTGTGACACCAGCAATTAAACTAAGGAGGATTCACCTCGGCACACAAAAAGCAGGAACAGGAAACTTGAATGTTTAAATATTGACTTTTTTTTTTTCCTCTAGTGGTTAAAATCCCTCCAGTCATCTCCAAATGCCATTCCTGCCCTTACTTTGCAAAAATCAAAACAACAAAAAAACCCGCTTCTATATTTTAAAATAAAGCAGCAAATTCTCAAACTCCAGCCTGCAATAATAATAAGGACACAAACCCAATTATTGTTGCTTTGCCCGCTTAAAGAATTTGTCTCTGTGAGACGCGATGGGCTTGTTTCCCACTTCCGGAATAACTGGGAAATTTCCATCGGGGTGGTGGAAGCCTTTCTTTAATTCCTGTTGGTGTGTGTTACGTGGGCAGTATGCTGAAACTTGGACCCAGCCTGGAATTGAACGTTTCTCGTTACAGGACGGGAGCACAGCAGAGCAGACCCGCTTTCAGTCTCCTTCCAGTTACAGGCAGAGATTTCTGGGGCCCACCAGAGGTTTCATGGGCTGGGCTGTGGCACCGGGCTCGGACAGCAGGCGCCCCCACGCCAGCTCAGAGCAACCAGGCAGAAACCAGCCTGCGAGCCGTTTGCTCTTTATGATGCTCTAACTGTTCTGGGGTATTTATCACCATCCTTCAGAGGTTAAAGCTTTACAGCTTTCCTCCCCTTTCACGACAGAAATCTGGCTTGCCACTTTTTATCTGCCCAAATCCCCTCAACAAAAAGAGTTGTAAATCTGGGTCTTTCCCTCGGGCAATAAACACTTGGTGAAATGACCGCTCCGCAGCCAGGTTGAAGCTCGTGTTTAACCTTGCCTGCTTGGATGACCCGGGTGAGCTGTTCCTTCCTGAGCAGGTTACAGGCCATCGGCACAGACTCTGTCTGGCAGTCCCCCTTCACAGAGCTTCAGCCTTTCCGTGCTATCGACTTCGAAACTGAGGCCTTAGCTGTCGGAGCCTAGGGGACTGAGAGCGATGAATGGCTCTCTCCCAAGAAGGAGATTTGGGGAACTCGTTCATGCAGCAGGAACTGAGCATCTTGCCGGTCAGCCTGGCAAAGACCGAAATTAACTGACACTAAAGGGAGCTGTTGTTAATTCTTACCACATCAAGAAAAATGTGTCTGAACAGGAAGCACTTCAGGAAAGGGCACTGAAATGATCACAAGCTGGAGACGACATACAAAGTCATACCAATTTGGAAGGAACCAAGTATTTCTCCAGCTTGGCTCTGTTGGCTCACGTGGATGCTGCTAACAAACGCATGACGAGCCCACACGCCCGGGAGGCTGAAGGGGTGCGTAGGGAACCTAAAGAGGCCCAACGTGAGCACTAAGCTTGTCACATGAGGAAATGGAAAGGGACCTGCTGTGTGAGGGAAGTTCTCTACCAGGCGTTTGGATGACAAAACAGCTTCCTAACAGAAGGCAGAAAGAAAGACGAAGGAGCTTCAGAACACACTCCATGACACAGCTCTGCAGAGCATGGAACAAACTGGATGTGACCCAGCAGAGGTTGATCTGCACTTTCCAGTATGTTCAGGAACAGCCTAGGTAAAGGACCAGAGCAGAGCTTCCCTCATTTCCAAATCCCTTCAGACAGTAAGGGATACAAGACAGTAGCCTTGTGAACTCCCGTACATTCCTACTGTACTATTTGTTTGCTTGTATTTTCAAAAAATAACTCAAACCAAGCCCTTACAGGTCTGTAGCAAACAGGAAAGGAAGGTTTTATCTTGGTACGTGCTAGGTGTGACAAGATACAACTCAATTACAGCAAGGAGTATCAGGGCTTGTTAGTAAGAGAACTCCAGGAGAAGAACTGTTAAGTGCTGGAAGAGACCACCAAGAACACTGGCAATCAGCGCCAGCTTTAATAACCTGTTAGTCAGGGACGGTTTAAGACCCAACTGGCCTCACTCAATGGATGAAACATCCTCTGACAATGCTTTTCAGTCTCTCTTTGAACAATTCCAATGCTGCTGAATACCACCACGTACAAAGGAGAGGGAGCAGCTCTCCACCACCCCCCACTCTCTGAAACACAGAGAAAAAAAACTTCCCTTCAATCCCAGAGCTAAATCTGGGCTCACCAGGAAACACCAAGGAGTTCACATGCCCTGCTGGCCCAGCAGCAAATACCCCTTACTGTATTCTTTGCATGTAACAGGCTCCAAAGTCAGCCCAGCACTGGACGTCTCTGCCCCTGGTGCCCAACAACATCTGCCTTAAAGACCTCCCTAACTCCAGGCCAGAGAAGCCCACTTTCCCCCAGACTCCCGCAGTGTAACAGTGACACCCAGTGACAAGTTTTACACTAACCTTCTCGAGCGCTCCTCTGTTTCAAGGTAAGAGGCAAAATTAATTTGCCTATCAGTTACACATTTGCTCTGCGTGCTTCCTGTGAAAGCCCGGGTAGGAAATGGGCCTGGAAAGCAAGCTCTGTGCTGCAACCTCGGCGTAAAGCTGTGCGCCATGGGGAGCTCAGCAGCCAACCCCCTCCCGCGGCACTGCGGCTGCCAACTGAGCTGCAATAGCCTAGCAAGAAGCAACACAAACGCAGAGCGCATTCATTACCCATTCCAAGATAAGTTAATAGCCTTTACATAAATAATTCGAACACGGCTTGGTAAGTTGGAGGCATTTCTATTAAAAGCTCCAGTAAATAGAGTCCTGCACTCCGCACATCGTGCAGAAGCTAAGTACGCCCAGACAAAGCAGCAGCACCCGGAGCTAACTCTCAACTTGGTCACCCTTTGCTCACCCAAGCACGGCAGCAGCACGACTCCCCACGGCGCTGCCAGGTGCTGACTGGCCACGCATCCCTGGCTGCTACAGCCACAGGCTTTTCCTGTTAGACACCAGCAACCTCTTCCAAGCTTAAACATCTCAGTTCAGGACAATTTGTGTGGAAGAATCCTGAGACTTAACAAAAGGTTGCCTTTGCTCCCGGTGAACAAGGAGATGGGCTGTCATCCTCTGATTCCTTGTTTAGTTGGAATCAAGGACTACAAGGGAAATTAAAGGGTAAGAACAGAGATGCTGGTTCAATTTCATCCCCATACAGTTGGTTCATGACGAGGTTGGTCTGAAAATTCTTGGTGCTTTCTGTAACCTGCTTGAATTTGGAAGGTAGGACCAGGACACTGCGACCTACTGGGTCAGAGAGAACCGGTGACTTGAAGGGAGAAGTTACTTGTGTGTGTACCCCACAGTACGAGCAGAACACCCCCGGTGTCTCAGAGAAGAGCAAACCTCCCGGGAAGGGGCAAGCAGTGACCGCTCCCCATGAGGGGGCAGTGAGGCTCCGGGCCTGGGGTAAAACGCCCCGGGTGGTCGTCAACTGCTGGTGGGAAAGGGAAGTCCCAGAGCACCGGCAGGTAGCCGAGCTCTAACTCAAGCCGGGGTGACTGGGAAGCGAACCGGGCAAAAACCAAGAGCTGGAAGGAACTCGTCTCTGCTAATAAAACAAAGGCATCTGCGAGATGGGTCGTTTTCTCAAAAGCAGCCCCCCGTTTGACAAAGCAGCGTCACTAAGCCAAGAGCTGCAAGGAGTTTGGCACTGCATCAGCGCACTCAGGCAGAGGGGCTGCGGACACCCTCGCAGTGAGCTCAGCAACGCGGGGGGAATGCAACATCAGCGGAAGGCAGAGCGCTGCGCATGCAGGGGGGAGGCGCAGTCAGCGGCGTGGAAACACGGCCATGGTGGCTGAAGGAAGTACTCGCGAGCCAAATCAAGCAAAACAACTTTGCCCCAGAAAGCATGATTTGCATTAATAAAATAAAATTATCGCATGCTTTGGAAATTAAAGGCCTTCTTTACTCATAGTAGTGCAAAAGCTATTTATAGGGACTGGAGACATTTGCTATTTACTCATAATAAGCACCTCGATGCAGCGTAATTAAAGCGACTGCCAGCTCACCGCTGTTGACACACATTAGCGAAGACAATTTCCAGCTTCGTGCACCTTGCGACACAGCAGCCGAGCTGACCCGTCCGAGCAGGCTGCCCTCCTGCGGGCCTGCCGTGCCGAACCCGCGGTGCTTCCACCGCCACGACGAGGACGCTTCCTTACCGAGCGCCGGCACAGAAAGCGTCCCCTGACTCTTGGGCCACACAACATTTCGGGACCACACGCGGTGACCCAGCAGAGGCAGCAGCTGCGAGCCCACCTCTGCTGCAAGCCGGCCACCAAGCCACCCGCAGCGGGGAGGAGCGGGACCGGCACGCACGGGCAGCAGGAACCAGCAGAGCACGGCGACGCTGGCAGCAGAGAGCTTCCACACCAAAACGCTCAGCTGAGAGGGGAAGGAGGACCTCCAGCGAAGCACTGCCTGGTAACGCTCCGTTCAAGGATTGAAGCAGCAATGAAATTTCTGTTTAGGCGCTCCCCTGATTTCCCTGGCCTCATTAAATAGAAGGCTTTCACAATTATTTGGTCAACACTAGCAGAGGACGTCCATCAACTTTAACTCTTTAATCATGGGCATAACAGTTACTCATGCAAGATTCTGAGATGAAAGTAAAATGAAGGCGCAGACCGTCCCTTTGCCTGGTCTACAAGTGTTCCTAATCCGTAGGAAAGCCATTAGGAATTCTCCCTCCCTCTTTTCTCTTTATGTGTATTAAATAAAATCATAAATCCGCACAGACACATGCACTGGAGTCGCAGTGAAGTTCCCTTCCAGAAGATCAAGAATTTTAATAAAAGACATAAATTCTGTTTCAGCCTTGAATCACGGTGGCAGCTTCGCAGTGCCCAGATCACTGCATGGGTAAAAAGGAAAACGCTCTGCTGCAAACCTGCCCAGGCTTCACATTAAATAGCCAGCTGTTGCTTCACTTTTGCAGGTAGGTTTATTGTATTCTTCAATAATTTTTAGCAGCTTAGGAGGTCTGCCAAACCGAAAGGTACAGTACTTTTGGAAGGGAGTTACGCTGCCATTCCTAGAGCCACAAGCAGTGTGCCATGGGAACACTCGGGTAAAAGTCTGCCGCAGGTCACACTGCAAAAGTTTGTGTTACGTATTGAAAACTAACGCAGGAGTTTGTCATTTATAATCAGTTATTAATCAGGTTTTTTCACAATACTGTGCCCACTCGCTCTCTCAAGTGTGTGCACGGGAGGAATGAAGAAAAAACAGCTGGAACGTGACTGTTGGAAAGGCTCACCTCAGGTGTTAAAATGAATCCACCACTATTTTCTTTCACCTTTACACTCATGGATGTTCTCATGTAACGATGTGCTTCTCTTCCTCTGGCATCACATGCCCTGGCAACCACAGAAAGTAAGAGCACTTCTTACCACAGTTCTGCCTCCACAGCGTAAACGACACAAGAGCGTTTTCTGAAGTCACTCAGTTGCACGTGCCTTTTAGTGGTTCATCTGTTCAGAATTCACTACAGGTAGGTGAACCACCACGCCTCTTCCATCAGCTCACCGCACCAACTGCCGCTGCTCCCTCAATGAGGAGGAAGGATCTTGAAGTATTTAAGATACCCTAAAAGCAGCTTTCTCCTCTCAGAAGTGTTTGGTTATTACCCTATCATTTCTTCATGGATAGCGACTCAGTGCAGCACGGAGCTTCACTCTACCCCTTGTGGCATCTATTTCACTAGACACATTCAACACACCGAAACGTTATGACCCCAAAATGAAGTTAACTGATGACAGAGGGGTCTATTTTCAAACCCTGACACCTAATAAAACAACGTTCATTGCAACACCTTTATCAAGAGTCTAACATTTTCTAATACTGCTTCCAACCTTCTCGCTGTGCCTGTGCTCTAATGAGATCCATCGGGGAGCAGCAGCACAAAAAGCCCAGCAAAAGCTGCTCTCCTGAGCAGCAGCCGATCGCCCCACGGATACGGTAGGTTGCTTTGCCAGGGCAGGTTCATCACTTGAGTTTTGTTATTCTACGCCGGGGGCGACTGCCCCGAAGTGATAAACCTGCCCGGAGGTTTCTGTAGCGTGATTCAGAGTGACAGCGCTCAATTCATTTGCCGCCTATAACTGAATAGATGGCGGCGAGGATCAAACTGCAATCTCCTGAAAGCAAGGGAATCATGAAATTAAACCTGGAGCTTGTTGAGCCACTTGGGTCCTTTAATATACGAGCTATCTTCAAATTGCCTTTACTCCGTGCACTTAGTAAACTGTGAGAGAAACTACCTCTGAGAAATTACCTCGGAGGGTAATTTTAACTCTATAAAAACACTGTAATACATAATTAAAAGCACTGGCACAAACAACTCATCATTCATTTTGCGTTTCCCTTTGACAGTATATCTAATTCTTTCGGGTTGGTGGGTGGGGTGGGAACTTTTCAATGCGATTAACACCTCCACATTGCTTTAAGCAAGGTACGCGGCTGAGGCACATTATTCAGCACCACACATGCCGAACTTTCAGACTAATGTGCTTTTTTTTTTTTTTAACAGTTTCCGTTCCGTTCTAATTGAGACCCAAATTCCCTGACAGAGGCAGCACGCTGCACAGTGCCTGTAACGCACACCCCAAACCAGTCTGGTTTACAGGAGCTCCAACCAGGAGGTTAAAATAAAGATGTAATTCACTGCAAATACCCAAAATGCTGGTGGCACTTCTGGAGTTCCGTCTGAATAGAAGTCACTACATGAATTCTCGAGACCCAGTCACAATCAGGGGATCTGTGACAGCACCACGGGGTTTCACAAGACCTGATTTGGTAGCAGAGGCACAGAAGACAGAAGTTCGCGCTGTGCATTCCCAAAACGGTTAACGGCCGTGTCTTCACCTGGTCGCAACGGACCAGGATAACGAAGACAACAGCACCCATTGGTGACGGGCACTGCAAGTGTGACACCACGCCTGCTAAAAGCCAGCTGGCCTGCTGCAGTCACAGGCATCAAAGCGTGGAAAAGTCCTAAGTCTGTGGACAAACTGAGGCTAAGCAGGCCACAAAGAGCTGCGCCTTTGCTTTGGCGAACCTGTTGGATAGAGCTACGCTCATGCAGCTCCCATCTCTGGTGGCTCCAGTCTCCGTTTCAAAATCAGAGCTGATGAACTGGCTGATCATCCACGAGCAACCAGAACTGTCCGGGTAGGAGCAGGGAACGTTCTTTGAAAATTGAATGGCTCTGGCCCTCCACAGCTATCCACAAAGAACGGATTAGTTGGAAACATCTAAAGACCTTTATCCTTGATCTATTTTTTTCCTGGACTGAGATGCTTAAATTCTGGGTAATGGGGGTTTATTATACCTGCAAATTAGAAGAGTATTACAATTAAGAGTATTTCACCTCTGCAAACACAGACACTAAGTAATGATAAACCAATTTTACATAAAAGGCCCTGTGTAAGTTCAAAGTTTTTCCACAGACATTAATTAGAGACTCAACAGAGATCCAGCTTCGGTATTATCTCCCTCTCACACCTAGAGAAGTGGGTTTTGGTTTAGGAGATGGAGCTTTGCTGGGACAGGATCACTTATGACGCAGTGCTCTACATTCAGGTCTCACTTGAGGGGGTAATTCAAGGTTTACTTCTCAGGCACTAAGATGAAAGCAAGAAATGGTAATGAGGAGGCTACTCCAATCCATTCTCTGTGCTTGGAACTGAAGTGGAATGGAACTAAGACCCAAAGTTCCCAATAGAGCCAAATTAGAGTGCTCTCTGTGGGATCTTAGCAAATTAAACAGCTCAGCACTTCCATACACGAAAATCATGACTTCAGAGGCACAGATTAGCATTCCACAATACAGTTGCTGGACACGCTGCAACATTTTTGATAGAGAGATCATCACAATCACGGCACCCTTCACTTTTACCATTTTAGGTGACAAGTCTAGGGGGACAAATACACGACTGGCCTGTGCTTCTCATGTTTCCAATGGCAATCGAGGGATTAGAACACAAAAACATAAAGCTGGGGAGACAAACACGTCCTGCAGAACAACCCAAAGCACCCAGGGAGTACTGGTTCACCTAAAGAAAAGCCAAGATACTTCCAAGTTAAGCATTCTCGTTGCTCATTGTTTCAAGTTGTACGGATCATTTTTACCTGGAAATGGCGTCATCTTTAGGATAAAGCAGTGAATAAAAAATGACATAAAGGGCTTTACCCGTTAACTTATGTACAGGGTCTGCACGCCTGTCCCAGCCTCAGTGCTTCGTCCATTATTGTCAGCTCCCAGGTCACCCGCAGTGTGATTTGGTTCCTTCATTCCTCCTCACCCCTCCAAGCTGGCATTAACTCCTCTCACCTCTTATCCTCAGTGGCCAGAAACCTGTCCTTCAAGTAACGCTAAGCGTGCCACCTGTCCCAGAGTGCTGTTCACCTCTCTTCTCAACTCTGTCCGAGCCTCTCAGGCTGAAGTGCACATAATGACAATACAGGAAAAACAAAAAACCACCCTTGAAAAAGCTCTCCAGAGCCAGATGTTACTGAGCTGAGAGCTCAAAAGGAACAGAGGCCCAGAACAGATGTACCATCACCTGTTGCGTGCCACCTCCCACTTCCACAGAAATGCAAGATGGAAAAGGCTACGCACTGTTTTAAGCTCCAGGAGGTGACAGAGGTGCCCACAGATCAGGATGGCTGACATGAATAACCGCTCAGCTGCCTGGCAAGCAATGACACCCCATCCCAGATCATGTTAATTCTTTGTAAGAAGTACACTGGCATCGTGGACTTGCTGGCAGAACTCACAACTCTAATGGGATATAAACGGACAAGAAAAAGCACCTGGAAGAATTCATGGGAAGAAGAAATCTTGCCTGTCCTCAGACTCTTTCCTAGGCTCCCGCTATTGGCCTCTGTTGGAGACACAATGTTGAACTAAACGGAGCTGTACTTCAGTCTTTATCTTCTGCTCCTGAAAAATGCCAGCCCCAGCTGAGTATGCAGATTCCTGCCACCAGGAAGACTTATGACCGTGTTTTCTTTTCCTTTGATGACTGGCTGCATACTTACGATCCCTCCCACAATGACCTGCGAGCTCCTGCATAAGACTTCCTCGTAGAAAGATGTGATAAATGAGTCTCAACAGCAACAAATCAGTCTTAGGGAACAGCCTTCGCCTCCCTAATACCTGCTCTCACCACACATACGGAATATAAAGCACTGCTGCGTGGCGCCACTGCCCCTGCCCCAGTGCTCCACGGAGAGCAGCGCACGGGGAGCCGCCTGCCAGCCCCCCCCGAGCCGTCTGCCGGGAACCTGGGCCGTGTTCCAGCGCCCGCTCACGCCGCTGGTGCGTTAAGCTCTGATTCACATTCAGGTCTCTCCTACTCGCAGGACTCGGTGTCCAGGCAGACTTGGAGATGCCTACAGCCTCAATAAATTCAGCTACCACAGTTCAGAAAAATTTTAAGGGCTGTAAAAAGTCACCGGCTGGCAGGATCAGCTCTGAGGCAGTGCTGCTTCACTCAACTCTGGCTGTGAGATGCACGGCGTAAAATGAGACTGGCTTAGCAGGCACACCAGATTTGTAGAGTGCTCGTAACGTGCTCCAGTGTGCTGCTGTGCGTTAGGAGACCACGAGCTGGAAGCACTGAAGGCCACAAGCCACTTTAA
The DNA here is from genome assembly GCA_011075105.1 of Heteronetta atricapilla. NCBI lineage: Eukaryota > Metazoa > Chordata > Aves > Anseriformes > Anatidae > Heteronetta > Heteronetta atricapilla. The sequence continues at coordinate 3,521,982 of CM021753.1, read as the reverse complement.
GACACCTTGCCCAACACTGGAATCCAGAGCACTGGATTTCACAAGCAATTCACTAAGAAAATTGGCATCCCAGAACAGAGCCAACAACTGAACGAAGCATCACCAAAGTCAGGCAGCTGAACCCACCGAGGAGCGAGGCTGGGTTACCCCCGTGCTCTGCCTCGCTCAGAGAATCCGAGATATCCTGCTTGGAGGGAGGCACAAGCCAAACATCTCTTCAGTCCGAGAGCACTCCTTAGCCAGCGCTGGGGCCTTTGAGCAGCAGAAGGAATACCAAGGAGCCCTGCTCTGGCATTACACAACTGCTCACAGTTTTGCTTTCTGAAGCGAAGACTTAATATCTGCATGCATCTCCGGAGGGAGATAAAGTATTTTCTTCTTTAGCTCTTTAGCTCGGTAAGACTTCTGCTCCCCCATCTCATTTACTGGTGTCTGTGTGGCTAAAAGTTCACCGAGAGTTTTTGTGTTACAGTCTGACATTTCCGCAGCAGGGCGCTCACAATGTTTATTCTCAGTCACCTGGGGTTGCTTTGGTTTTTCGGTGGTGGTGGCGATGGGGGTTTGGTTTGGTTTTTCCCTGTAAGAATTCCTCCCCCAGTTACTGGAAGCAGTGTAAGAGAACACAGACCGTCGATTCTATTTGCAACATAAAAATGAAATCCTTGTAATTTACTTCTGATACTTGATCAGGTGTCTGCTTGGCAGACGGCTTCTCCGCTCAGATACACCTGGGCAAGCCCCTAACTCCAACACCAGTATCCCGAGGCACCGGCTCCCCTGTACTTTACTTCAGAGCGCCAACAGAACGGTTTTCAAGCTTCTGCAGTTCCTTTCCTCCAGAGGTGATGTCTTCAAAACCTCAGAAGCATTTGTCACTGCTCTTTGCTGTTTCTTCTGAGGGCATGATCTTCTTTGCATCTACATTGTTTAATGTGCCCATAGGGTTCACGTTTTCTTCCACAACACCATGGCCTCTGCTGGCACCCCAAAAGCAGCGTCTGTTCCAGCATCCATTTTCCACTTGTCAGCAGGTTACCTGCTAAGGCACTTATCCCCTCCCTTCGTTTCCCTCCTTTTTCTTTTCCAACTAAAAGGTTTTTTTATCAGGTTTAAGCAAGATACGTCCAGCAGGTCACTTATCCGTCAAAAAAGTATCTTCACCTTGCACAGAAAGGCTTTTCAGCATAAAATCTAAAAAGCCTTTGCTTTTGCTGATCCAAATTCCTTCTGCCCATTTACTGGAGATTTATGTGGCAGCATTCTGTGCCCTTTGGCACCACTGGTATCACGCAGCAAAAGCCACCGCTGCCTTTCACCAGCATTTATGAAATTGAAAGAACTCTTTTACAGGACGTCCCAACGAGCCGGACCAGCCTCTAGGAAAAGAAAACTGCACAAATATTTCAGTGTTCGGTAGAGGAGAGACTGCACACAAGATGCAAAACCCTCTGAAGTTTTCTGTTTTGTTTGGTTTTAAATTTAATCCAAAGTAAATGCCTATTGCTGGCAACGTAAGAGGAAAACAATGCATTTGTCTGGTTTTACAACTCTTAAATCATCCTGGCTTTGGTGAAGCGAATGCAAGCAATGCAGCCTGTGCCCATTTCCTGATGTAACGAGGTCGAAACACCACTTCAAAGAATGCAAAGTTCATTTTTGTGCCTTGAGGCAGAATAAGCCATTGTTGTGACATTCTTAACACGTATTTGCCTATCATGTTATAAAGAACTGCAGGGGTGCAAACTCCACAGACCATCTTTTCTCGCACTTCGCTATCTGTGATACTCGAAAGCTTTCCTCCTGCCTAAAACCAACGCTTCCTTGTCGCAATTTTAACCTGTTATTTCTAGTCTAGTCTGCCAGGACACAGAAGAGATTAATTCCTCTGTTTCTTGCAGGTAATTTTACATACAATATCGTACTTCCCCCTTTATTCCAATTACGCTATCATACAGCATTGCTAAATCAAGGCTGTGCTTTAATACAGAAAGATGGTAAAAGCGTAAGGACTCAAAGGGCAGTTGGATAAACTAATAATAAGAGTCCATCTTCGGTAATAAATACAAATGAACGTCTTAGCTCAAGAAATGCCTGCACAGCAATCTGCTGTGAGCTGGGCGGGTGACCTGGGAGAGCTTCACTTCGTGCCCCCTGTGCTCACCTCTGGGACCCGCGGTGCCCTTTTGTCCCAGCCAAGGCATGCAGTTCAGCGGGCCTCTGGTAGAAGCCCGAAGCTTTATCGCCCGGCACATTCCTCTGACAAACCATAGGCAAAGCGGGGATTATCTGGCTGTCAGTGAGATGGCTTCCTCAAGGGAATAAAACATGGTAAAAGCTTTACGATTCCAGTCTCAGTACTGGGCAGATACACAGCGAGTCAGGCAGCACAAACCTAAAGCCTCTGCTCCGAAAAAATCTGCAAGTGATTCCACAGGAATGCCCTCTGCCCTCTGCCCCCGTGCGTAACGCACCTGCCACCAGTTACAGCTCTAACAACCCAAGTTCGACTGAAGAAGGAGGAAAATAAATAACACCTTGAGTTCTGGCAACGCTGGGGGGGGGGGGGGGGGCAAAACTCAGCACAACCATAAGCAAATGCAACTATAATAATATGACAGACTTTACGATGCCTTGGCCTGCATCCCATAATCCCCCTGCTGAGCCCTCGCGGCTGTCAAGTGCTCCCGAGCGTGCCCCAGTGATCCCAAACCTCTCCAGCTCAGCGGGCGCAAGACCCGAGCGGCGCTCGGCAGATGTCTGGCACGGAGTCAGCAGAAGGAGCCAGCCCCACCTCGTTAGCGACAACAGCGTCGGCACAGAAGGCAGCGAGCGCAGCTCCGGCCAGCGCCGCGCCACGCGCACCAACAAAAAGCAGCGGGATCCTGCGAAGGCAGGCTTGACATCCTCGCCACGAGCGGAAACGCTCAAGTTCTCCTAACTGAAGGGGCATCCCTAACACTTTGTGCAGTGGGAACCCAAAGCACAGCATTCATCTCCAGCTGCACCATCGAGTAAATTCACTAAGGTTCCTTAAGCTCACAGAACAGGAGGCTTTCGGGGGGTTGCCGCGATGTGACTCTGTTTCCAAGAAGAAAGCTGCAATCTAGATGATTTTCGGAGCAAATTTTCACAGTCCATCAGACCAAAGCAAACTGAGCTCATTATCTTTAACCCCTGGTTACGCTCCCAATTTTTCCTGCATCTTCCCTGCTCTCCATCTAGCCTTGTGTACCAGCAAGAGAGGAAGGGAAATGTCCCTGTGGGTTGGCTGCAGAGGACATTTGATGGTCCATCTGCATCACCCCCTTTACAAAGCACTTTGCTCATTCCCAGGCTCACACCACGAGGCAGAGCTACCCTGCTGCTACAGCTCAGTGACAACCCCCTGGTGCTCTGGGTTCTTCTGCAAGCAGACGTCTCCATCGAGTTCTTTGTCTTGTCTTCACATGGTGGATGACTTCTGAACTTCCCCTGACACAGCTGCCACATCTCCACGTGCGCAGCGCTTCCCACGAGCACGCGGTCCTGCACGTCGGCTCGGCGCCGGCCATCACGCGGCCTGGGAGCCGCCCAGCAGCTGCAGAACCACACGCAGCGTGCCGAGTCCACAGAACACAAGGAAAGCTTCAGGCACGTCACACAGCGAGACGCTACCAGTGGCCTAAGTCCACTTTCCTGAAGTCAATGTACCAGTTGCCTCAGTCATCCCATTTTCAGAACGGGTGACTTCACAGCCAGGCACTCTAACCGCACGTGGCTACAGCTCTCTGCTGGTTGCTCTCCCCTTCCGCCGCAATTCTCCCTTTCATCTACACTCTCTAAGATCCTCTGGCCTTCTCCCAGAGCATATGCGGAATAAAACCCCGTTGGAACTGGAGTTCTGCCAAATCTAAATTCACCGACACTTAAAGGAACTCCAACTGTCCTCAAATCAGACTGAAAAGAATCTCTAATGATGGCTTATTTTTAATTCTTCTTAAGTAGAGGACTCTAATGAATTTTCTTGAGATACTGGGGGAGTTAAGGCAGATCTAGGTTTTCACAGATTCCTTCATGAATATTTCTCACTACATACTGGATGTCATTATTCTACTGAGAATCAATTAGCCCAAATGTTGTTATGACAGTTACAGAAAAATTGTATTTTTAGCAACAATTTATAGTGTTCTGTCTCTTCCCAAGCAATCTTCACAGAAATTCTGAGAACTTCAAACCTAATCAGGTGGCGAAAAAACCTCTTTGATGAGAAAGAAATATGTGATTGGGAGGGTTTCTGAAAGAAAACAGAAGCTTTTTACTCCTCAATATAATCTTACTTTACGGGAATCCAGCTGAGAGTCTCAGCAAGCCAAAAAGGCAGCAAAAGAGGGATTTAATTTATTTCCTCTGTTTCGTTTGACTCAACTGTACAAATTCGGGAAACCTTTCACAATTGACAAAGAAGTAATGCCCTCTTTGGCCATTTAAAGCAACAAATGCTGAACGATCGTTTTCTGTGTGCTGCAGCATCTCAAACCCCCCAGGCTTAAAGCACTTTCACTGCCGACCCCCCCAGTCCTCTCCTGTACCTCGCAGCTACCGCCAGCATCGGGACCAGCACAGCCCCTGGGAGATGGCTTCCAAGGCAGAAGCCCTGCTGTGCGCTGCGACACGCGTTCCTACAGGAACTGTTCCCACGTGGTGCTCACCAGCTGATGAAAATGGTGGTTAGAAAGGAGCAAAAGCTCCTCCGGTGGCAGTGGAGGACTTCCCTCGAAAGGTATAAGCCAAAGGCTACCTCTGTGTAGTAGTGAAGTCATGAAGCAGCAACAACCACGCTATTTATAACAGAATCCCACCACTGAAATACTAGGAACGTGAAAGCAGGTCGATAAAAACATCAGAGGTCTGTCCTGTGTCGTACGGTGGAGCAGACCACCACCTGATCTGCTAGTTTCTGCGACCAGCAGTACCGGAGAGGGAGGCTTGGAGGGTTTTCAGTCTCCTCTCCTGAACACAACTCTGTTCTTTGTCCGCCACTGCCAGACGCACTTCAGGCGTTCCACAACATGGTGAAAGCCGTTTGCTTTCCCAAGCACATTTGAGCTTGTTGCTCAGTTCATCAGCTCTTTTCTACATTCCTAACAAAACAAGGGGAACAAAGGAAGAGGAGAAAGCAGTGCTTCGTATGAAGCCTCTGCTTCAGCAAGAATTGTGAACAGCCCCTTGTTCCTCACCCTGGAGGCAGCTCCCACACCAGAGGGCCCCTTGTGTCCTGCCTCACCCCTGTCTTCTTCAGTTTAAAGAGACTGACTCTTACCAGGAACCTTAGAACTCTCCTTTCATTTAACTTTTGCGCTCAGAATTCACGCTGCCATGCACACCACTAGAAAAGGTGATGTTCTAGTGGACAAGAAGACATTGGGACGTTACATCGGGTAACACAGACACCTCCCTCCTCCCAGCCACGAAAGCGTTACACTTAAAAATAAGCAGCTGCAGCCCTGTCACTGCTCAGCGAACAAAACCAAACAGCACCAGCTTCGCTTGTATGATGGCCATGAAATCACTGCGCAGTTACGACAAATGGAGCTGAAAATGTGTCTGTTCTCCCCCCTAACGCACTGCGATAGCCAAACACAAATATATTTTCAAGGGTGTTGTTGTGAGCACTGCAAGGAAAATCTATGTGTTCAGACAGATCCAATTATCTAACATTAAATGTTTCTTTACCTTCAGCCACAGTAGCAATTAACAAGTTCACAGTGCTTAGCAGTTGCTAGTGTGTTCCCATCCAGGCCGACAGAGGAAGCCCATCCCCTACTTCCCACTACATTGTCAAACAGCAAAAAACAAGGCAAAAAAAATGTCTGAATACTAGATCCAAAAATCCGCTGTTGGTAACAAGCCTAAGAACTCCGTAGGGAAGTGATTTACCTCTGCACTTGTGCTCCTTTGCTCCTTTCGGACACCCTTACTGTGGCACTTTTGCTTTAAGCTTTACACCTAAGTCTCCCAAGGTTTCATTTGTAAGGAAACTGCTAAAATTACCATTGTCCGTCAGCCTGCAATACGTACCCCGGTCCCTGATACAGAGCGGTTAACTCTGCGGGATGGAAGCTACTGGCACTCCCGGTTACCTGGTCAGTAGCTCTGCTGGAGGCTGCCCATATCCCCTACCTTCACATCTGTCCCTAAACCTTCACATCGAAGCACATTCCTGTTTGAATTTGGAGCTCTCTCAACACCCACCCCGCCCCTCGTGACGCTGGCAGCCAAGAAAATGAGAGAAAAAAATTGGTCTTGCAGTGCAACGAGGAGCTGACAGCTAGTTTGTCATGACTCCAATGACAGCCACCAGGCACCGAGCATGACTTCAGGCAGTTGTTGGGGTGGAACTAGGTTCGATTTGAACAGATGTCTTTTTTTTTGCTGAGAAAGAATGCTGAATTACCTGCCTGCTTCAGTCCCAACACGCTGTGCTGAGATTCCCTCGTTTTCTTTGGATGCAAAATTGAGGGGCGCTTAAGGAAGAGGTAGGACTTCAGCATGAAGGCCCTGGAAGATGCAAGACAATCATTCCTCTGCTTCCTCTACCACAGTCTAGCTTGAAACTCTAATGGTAATCCAGAATTCCAGAATTTTCTACCCTAGCTCTCCTTCCGTAAGGAGAAACCACAGCGTCTTCTTCTCAGCTCTTTATGTGCTCCTTTATACCAGCCTACAACCTTTTAACTTCTTCACTGTTGATGGATTCTGCACCTAGAAGACCTGTGGAAGCCAGGGCCTTACCAGCTCCATTCTGGTGGTACAGCAGCCATGGAATGAACGGCTTTGTGCCCCAGCTCGGTTCCCTGTCAACAGTACACCTCGTACCTCACCCTTCCTCACTCACCTCCTAGCTCTGAGCACGTGACAGTGAAAGCACAGGCAGTGAGCACAGATCCGTTTCCAGACCTTCCTGGTTAACCTCTGCTAAGAACAACAAAGCAGGCAGGCACTCTCGCAACAGAAGGAAGCTTTAAAGCCAGCAGCCTGGTGGCAAAACAGGTTAAAAACACGGATTAAGAGTGTTGGGCATTTCAATATCTACCTCCTTTCAGCAGAACCACTCTTTCCGGGCCAGAATTAAGGAAGACATCTAAAATCAGGGTGCAAGGATGCGCACCCAACACCAGAACTGGACTGGACTGGCATCCAAACTACAACTCTTCAATAGGAAAGCCAAAAACGATCAAGATCCCCAAGTCCTGGAACTGTAATTATTTTCCACGTGACTGCACCACGTTCTCTGCTCTGCTCTTGCTTTCTGGGGAAGCATATGCTGCTTTACATTTGAATCAAATCTGGAGCCTGATTCAGGGACAAGGACATACTAATGAGTCCTAGATAACAAGACCAGATATATGCCAAAGCATATATCAAGCAACTCTCATGTAAGCTTTTGCAAACCCAACGATGATAACATTTTTAAAGCTTTTCCATCTATTTTTCCCCCAAATCACGGTATCTTATTTTCTTATTACTGCGTTACTGTAAAGAATAACAGCAGAACACAAATAGTTATTAAATTATTAAAGAGAGAAAGAAGCTTTACTATATTTTCCACTGACTTCATAGGAGATATGACAGCAACTGGTAGCCTTATGTTTTGTATTGCAGCTCAGACATGATGGCCAGATTTCCTTCCCAGGAAGATTTCACAGAGCACAAATTCTGCCTTGTGGATCGTATCAGTGGCTTTTGTAAAGCCATTTGTTGTGACATACGGCTGCATGCATGACATGCCGAGCCCTGCCCCATGCTATTACTTACTGCTGCACCGCAGTGCCAAAAGCAGCAGCATGAGAAAATGCAGGGCAGAATTTATGCCTGGAGACACAAGCAGTCCCTGGAACACGCAGGGTAATCAATCTCATGCTGAACCGGAGAAAAGGGTTCTGTCACAGCACACTGCTCACTGCAAACCGAGCAGACAGCAAGTAATCTATGAAGGAAAATCATATACGGATGTGAAAACAGTCATAAAAACCCTTCCCATTCAAGACAGCGAGCCCTCTGGTTACCAAATGCACAAGGAGCTATGTTTTGCATTTATTACTTTAAAATTATTAATTTACAATAATTTTCTGAAAATTTCTTCTCTCATTAAAAGTGGTTTGAGTTAAAAGTGGCACAAACTGAACTTTTATCACCAGCCACACACAGAACCCACCAGTTCTGTCACAGTGTTACTAACGCTACTGCACAACACAAATGAAAGGTATTTGTTGAAAATAAATTCAGAATGTCCTCTAGAAACATTTTAAAACCAAACAGTTTGATTTCAAGGCCAGTATTTTAGCAAATGCTGTGTCTCAATTTCTTGTAGTCCTATTTGTACAAGTAGCAGCAAGAATACTTACCCAGATGTTAGAATAACCTTGGAAATGTTCCTCCAAGGGCCTGAAGATTCTCGTGGCTAGTTTTCCTTACTGTTGAACAGTGTCACATCAGGTGGTACATTCCAACTCAGAAATAATCCAGGGGAGGACAGATAATCTGGGAAGAAGAAATTAAGCACGAGGATTTCTCACCGTAACAGGTGTCTCTCTACAGGTGGCAAACTCTGGAAATCACCAGGAAAACCACAGCGTGGGGCTGAAAATCTTTAAGCATATCACTGGAACGGCGAGGAAGTTGGATTTAAATCCATATAAAAATATAAAGATGCACCAAAGTGCATCATTTCAGAATGTAAATACATTGAGGAGCTATGCCAAACAAAAGCATCGAGGTTTTTGTTTATCTGCCCACACACGTGTGTATGCCTGGATGCTGAGTTACCTGATGAGAAGCAGCTTTTGTTTATGAACATCCTCACAAAAAGAATAATCGGGTTTATACCTACACGGAGGGAAACACTGACACAGCTGCAATGACGAGGCCAAGAAAAGGGAGACCAAAGGGGACATTAAAGCATAAGACACCAACGAATTCTGGAAGAGAGAAGCAGAAAAGTAAGTGGCTAGAAAGGTGCAAGCAGAAAACGAGACAGGTCCTCAAAGGGCCATCCTAAAACGTTCACCTAAGGGAGCGCTGCAGGAAGCCAGGCTTGGGGAGCAGCTCAGTGCATGGCACAAGCTCCATTCATTCTAAAACCAGAAGAGAGGAAATACTAAGGTACTCGCTGATTCTCTAAAAACAGTGAAGCTGGTTACTTTACCTTAATCAAACTTTCACCATGCGTAATAAAACAACAAAAAAATCACAGTACATCTTCATCTACTAGGAATCAATTTTAAAAAAAACAGTAAATAAATGCTCTTAAGAACTTTTGCTAAATACCAGCTCTCACAGAGGCTTAAAAGATCGCTTTTCCTGTGGAAAGTTCACAGAACTGGTACAATTTGTTATGTTCCTTTAAGTCTTTGTTGTTTAAATAGGAGTTACAATTCAAAGCTAATTTGAATAACTGAATCACAGGAAAAATACCCTCCAACCATGAAAAATGAATATTCAACATTCCCACCTTATCTTATATTCTTTGTAGCTCTGTTTCTCCACTGCATATTAAACGGGCCCCATCACATGAAACTAAGACTGTGTTAGCTCTGCAAGAGGGGGGAAAAAGTTGTCAGCGACCTGCAAGGTGCCAGCTGCGGAACTGAAACCCTCTTTGATAGGCTAATTCCAGGCTTACTTATGAGGTTTTCTTCAATTCCAGAAGAAAAGTAGAGAATTATTAACTTCCCACCAATTGCTGTGCAGTTCAAGTACCAAGTACCTGGTAACTCAGGTCCCCAGAGAACCTTAAAGGCCTATTGGGACGCAGCAGGTGCAGCACGTCATGTCCTCAGATTATTTTTTCTTGAAGTCCATGTCAGCAAAACATTTTGTCCCTCAGCATTTAAACACAAATTGCATTGTGCTTCTCACCTACAGAACCCAACTTCTCCAAAAACACCTGACAGTCAAAAGACTGCAAGTTGGCACTGAAGGGTTGGGAGAAAAAGGGAAAGCTGAAAATCAGGTGGAAAAAACACACGGGGGGTAAAGAAGAACCCACCACCACCGTTGCCAGGTGTGTGCCATTACCTATTAGAGGAGAATTTGAACAAAATGATGAAGCCTGACCATATTTAACATCCTACAAAAGCACCACCCTCACCTGAAATGGTTTCTAATGCAGATTTCAGTTGGAAGATGACTTGGTATTACATGAGAGTTATTTTAACAACCAAAGAAAAAGAAGCACAGCAACTTCGTTACGTGCACTGGCGATGGAACGCAGCTCTTGGCACAGGAACGTCACGGCGATTTGTACGCAGCATCTGGAATAACACAGCAAACGGGCACCTGACAGCAGCTTTAAAAGAATGAGATCTTAAATAATATCAGGACACTACAGCAACCCAAAGACACATCTAGAATTGTAAAGCAATTGTCAAGTTGTTCATTAATCGCCTTGTGAACAGGATGCTGAGATCCCTTGGAAACAGAAATAACTCTGGAAAAAACGAAGTTAAATGGCTTCTTGTACTAACACTGAAGGACAATTAAGAAAGGAAATGAAAAACTGCAAAAAGGAAAAAAAAATCCCCCTCCTACTAGTCGGTCTAAAAGCTAGAGCTCAGAATTTTGTAAAATTACAGCAAGAAATTCAACATTTTTAGTAAGATGCAATGAGAAAGGAGCAGCCCATGAGCCAAGTCATCCTGCACCAGAGTATCAGCACGCACGTCATGTTCATGAAAAGCTGATGAGAAACATCATCGGTACGTGAAGAAACTGGCACAGACAGAAAACTGGACGAGAAGTCTGGAATGACCACAACTTGAATAGCTGAACTGACCTAAGATCAACGCGAAGATGACCACGAAGCAGATACAACACAGACCCACAACAACCAAGCAGAGCCCAGTGAATTTTGTGGTACAATTTTTTCAGATTAGCATTCCAGTGCCAAACTTTTCCATTATGTCTGCTGTGAAGTACTCTACATTTAAACACCAAGTTCAATGAGAGGCTTTTTCCCTGTTTTTCCTTAACGTGAAAGAGGCCTGCATAATGACCCAACCTCATCACCGACACCAAACGCACCCTAAGCAGACACCTGAGAAGGAATGCAGGAAGCTCTCTGCAGCGCTGATGGTCACCGCATCCTGAGCGCGAACCGCTATTGCAGACTTCAGGAAGTGTCTGTCACAGCTCATCTATTTTGATGTCCATTACGAAACCCTCCTGGGGTTAAATAATACACAGATACAAGACAGTTTCACCTCCACTGGAAGGGTTTTAAAAATGAAATTAGACATGTTTTTGAGGCAAAATCTTTTGCAGTTAACTCCCCAGTTCTGCACATATTCCTGCTGAATCTGTGGCCAAAGGAACCTCCTCTAAACCATTTCCCATCACCTCCTCTGATCTGTCAGCTCCAATTGGGCTTTTCTTGCAGCGCTGCTTGTCCTGTATTGAGAGCATAACAAACAAACAACTCAACTTATCCTTCTAAATTTGGAACTGCGATCTACAGCCTGCATTTCTTTCGCTGCCCTAGAAGTCTGATCCTGTTTCAGCGTACAGGATTCACTAGTGCGTGCTCCAGACTGCTGTGCTTTAAATATTTCCATCATTTCTTTCTGCTCTCCTAGTAGCTGTGGTACAGGAATATTAAGAGAGTCATTTTTACACTTTGAGGCTTCCCTCTCTAATGAAATACTTGAGCAAGGGAGAAAAAAGGCACATGCAGATATATCCATTAGCACACTTTACTGATCAGACAATTTACTTTTTAGTGTTTGTTTCACTGCGCTTCTGTTCCATTAGTATTATTAGCATTAAGTGGTAATTAATGACCATACAAACTATTAAATTTAGGTAAGCAGGTGAATATCGATACAATGAGCACCTTGCGTGAACAGGGACCAACCAATTCCAGGTGATACCCTGCTTGTGGCAGTTAAGTAACATAAAGCAATTTTAAACTTCAGGCCAAAAATTGTTTAGGAAATTCGACAAACAAACCTAACAAAACGTTGCCTGCTTATGGATGCTAAATGAGTTATGTGCAAACATCTACTTGAAATGTTCATGCAGTGGCAGTACGATTGATGCCGATTTAACTATTAAATGATCAAACCAACAATGAACCACTAGAAACTCATTCCTTACACACTCACTACATCCCAAAGTGATTCTCTCTGTACTGGGTGGCCTGGTTTAAAAATAAACCCCTGAAAAGGTAGTCAGGGGGTTAAGAGTTTAAACGCTGGAACAACAGAAGACTTGAACAGACACAGAAGAGCACAGCATGGGAAGAGACAGACAAACTCACTGAAGAGTGGATTCAATAGGTCTGAACCTCTCCGCTCTGACTTTTCCCCTCCCGCAGTTCCCCTGAGCTTTCCATCTGGCTGCATCTTTTCAGATCTCCGTGTGCACTGCTCGCTCTCTCTGGGGCAAGGAAGCCAACGCGATGAGATTGCACCATGTGCTGGGGACCTTGGTATTCCAACCGTCTTTGCAAAAAAGGGAACCTACTGACAGTCCCTGTCAAACAAAACACCAAATCAAATCCCAACAATAAAAGGCAAACGTCCTCACACGGTGCCACCAATCCACAGCTAGACAGCTTTGCTCTCCTCGTATCGATCAAAAAGCAACAAATCTATATGCACACTTTTATGACTTCATCTCTCTTTCACTGTACATACAGTTTGACCCGTGGTATGACAGATACACCTTCCACGCTTCTGTACATCTCAGACACACATTAGCAAGGTATTTCTTTCAAAGTAAGAAAATGATTTTTCTGGTCGTGGAAAAAAAAGAAATGGTCATTGTGAAAGTGCCTGGTTTGACAGACATCCAATATTAGAGGCAAGGACAAAGAAAAAGAAAGAAGTATTTCAACTTCATCAGCCTGGCAAATCGAAGAATCAGAAAACCACTTGAAATGGAATCACAAGGCATGGGGAAAGCAGCCTTTACAAAGCACTCCAAGAGCAGATGACAGCTTTATAAGGAACACGCCTGCAGGTGCTGGGGTGCTGCTTACCTCAACATGGACAGCTACGGGCCTGTGGAAGAACAGAACTTCCAAACGGGCAGATTCAAGAACCCGTTTGTGGCCCGGTGCCAACACAGAGGCAACAGACCCTCAGAAGCTCTCTTAGGAAACTGCCTGTGTTCAGATCAACTTGCAGTATTTTGGTTCCGTATGGCCACTGACTGCTGGGACATTTTAAATGTTTGGACAGTCAGATGCGTGTTCTACAAGCAGACCAAATTCCTCCTCCTTTATAAAGAAATGGGGAACCAACGTGTTCAGGACCAATTTATGTCCTGTTCACTTAGTCTGTGCTGGACTTGGACTGGAACAGGGCACACCGATGGAGCAGTGGTGAACGTAAGAATTAGTGAAACAGGAAAAAGCATTAGCAGCACTACAGCAAACAGGAGGGAAGCAAAGATGACTACTGCTAAAGGAAACTGGGTTTGTATGTTGGATGCGGCCATTACAACAGGGAAATAAGTGACATAAATGATAAAGGGACACATGCACAGGGAGAGGTACAACGGGAAGTCATGAGATTGTAGGTCATGCTGAACAAATCTGATTAGCTTCCACGAAAAAGTCGCAATAAGAACCGATGGAAAAGACTAACAGACATAACGGATTTGGACTTCAAGATGGCTTATAATACTTCACAGCACAAAAAGCTAGGGTAAAAGGTCAGTAAATACAGCACAGATAAATCTGAAAATTCCTAACTGAATACAAACCAAGGTCAGAAAGCAGCAGCAAACAGGTAAAGACCATACAGAACACTAACAGCTAGTTAGTCTCATACTTAGACGAGGTGCCAACAAAAAACAGGGACTTCTGAAATTAAAGCAGTGGCCACAAAACATCCAATTGGAAGGAAGGTTTGGTAACGAGGGTGATATGGTCAGAGTCCACGTGACCTCGCTTAAAGCTCAAAACTACATGATTTGCTTGCTGCTAACTCAACTCTTGCTTTATTAGGAGACCTTTGTAAGTATTGCTATGTTTACAGTCATAAAAGCCTTTTTCTTTCTAAGGAGTGCAGTGCCATTCACTCCCTCGGCTTCCCTCGCAGTTTGTTTTATAAACCTGCTATCAATCGCATCCCTTTAATATTGCAAAAGCTGTTTGAGACTGGAACTGGCTTCTTGATTTTGGTTTAGAATCTTATTTACACAGTGTTCAGTGTAGCGGGATTCTGACCACAGATATAAACTGGAGATATAAATGCATGATCTTTAGGAAGCTCACCAAACATCCCATACACCTTCGGGGAAGATGGCTCTGCCACACAAAAACAAACAGAAGGTAAATTTTTGAAGGTAAATTATGCAGGTATATAAACACGTGTACACTGGGAAACAATGGACTTTGAAGATGACAGAGGCTGGTGAGGATGGCAGAAGACAGGGAAGTAACCATTCCGCCACCTTGAAGCTGGTAAAAGAACGCTTCCAGTATTAGAACAGAAAAAGGTTTTCTTCGTGACGTTTTAAATGTAGACATTAACATTTGATTAATATATTCCACTGAAATCTTCAACAGATTGTACTGAAACGACAAACAGTGACATAAGATAATTGTAGATAAAACCTCCAAATGCCTAATTAGTTGAGTTATTCTTTCATAATGCTCCAAGACATTAACACAGCCCCTTCCTTGCATTTTTCAGCACTTGACATTCTTCATTTTCGAAGTGCTCTCATGAACTGCAGAAGTGCCAGACATTTGCCCCAAGCTTAATTCAGACGGCACTGTGCATTACTCCACTTGTGGGTATGGATCCTTCTACAATTCACAAAAGGAATCTTCTTTACACCAGACGTGTTCATTGCTATTTACTTACACATCGGCTCATCTTCTAAACCTGTTGCTCTGCATTTTCTCTTAACAGTATCAGGTTTTGCAAAGTATGTTAAAAGACGTTACCAGTCCAAAATGTAAGGGGACAAATCATCAGCGGAGAAAACCCACCAAGGACTTTTAGGCTGACCAACTGAACTTCTGGCTCAGGAAGTCCCGTAATTACAAAACACTGAAGACTGAAAAAGAAGGGAAAAATGTAATAGAAAGGAAACAGTACGCTCCATAGGACACACAGGGAGCTCTCAGCAAAACATGAACTCTGGAGAAGTTCCCTAGCAATGCTCATAATCCTGACATGAGGTATTTAGGCTTACCATGATGTGCACTGATGCCCTGACATCATTTATCAGCCAACCAGGGCCAGTACAACTTCTGTGTTGCACATTATTTGGCCAAAATAAGCCAAAAGGAGATCACTTCACACTGCTCACCTCTGACTCCTCACCAAAACAAGGCATGTAGGAGCACTGAGAAGCCATCTACCCAATTCTTCTCCTGTAAGTAAATTCCCTGAAAGTTTCACACAAACACTAATACAAAACCCCAAACCTCTTGATTCCCGTGCTTAGGACGTTCTCCTTCTTGTCCCCATATACACAGGAATTCAATTTTGCTGTTTCCATCACCTAAGAACATTCAACTACGTCAAGCCTGTTGCTTCCAGCACCGTAGGGGTGAGGCAACTTCCTCAGATGATCACTGTTTCATGACCCCTTGTCAGACTGAATCAAAAGGCAGCTTTAACCCAGCCAGACATGCAGAAATCCCCCAGCCTGTAAGCATGTGTGTATTCTGAACATCTCCTCTCCTGATAGTGTGAAAGCAGTAAGTAACAGAAAGAACTGTGCACAGCGCAGTCGCATGCAAACAAAGGCAGTTTTATCAAGCCCTAAGCCCTGCTGTCTCTGCAAATTGTTAGTCCTAGCCTCAGCCTCTCTAGCCTGTCAAACAGCCACTGTTCTAAGTTGAGCCCTCCCAGATACGTTTACTATTTGCAAGAAACAACATCTACATTTTGCAGTTAGATTACAGCAAATTCAGTCATTCCAAGACTCGGCTCTCAAAAGCTGAGCGCCTGATGCTCAGAGCCGCTGTGAATTGGTACGACGACACTTTACAACAGCTCACCCTCCATGGCATTTATCTGAGGGCAGAGATTCAAAGAAATGACATCAGCCATACAAAGTTCCTTTTCAATCTCCTGGAAATATTGATCATATAACATTTATTTACATAAGACCCAAATTACTTACTGCCAAGATCTTCCAGGCCGCTGTAACAAATCGATGAACAGCTCACCTTCAGGCTAGCCTGATGAGCAAAACCAGAACTTCCACATTAGTTCAGTCTCTGGCCCAGACTGTTAGTGAACTTTCCAGTTCTTTCCACAACAATACAGATATTTTTTGGCTTTCAATAGCAGAGGTACAGAAGCTTTCAAATATCTGGAAGTCCACAGACAAGGATAAAAGGCTACAGAATTCAGCCATCTGACCTAGAGAACAGAGAGGCCACCACAGGTAGGAATGAGAACAGAGGTACGGGTAGCGTAATACATGCAGCTGTGTTTGTAGGCACTATTCGATCTGACAGAGCCCACATCGAAACCTGGACTATAGCTAAAAGGCAAAGTCAGATCAAGATGCCAGCATAGCAACTGCAAGCAGACGTACATGGTGACCCATATTATCGCGATTAGCTCTCCCTTTTTGCTTTAGAATGTAACCAAAGAACTTCCTGCCAGCTTCACGGAACAGGTTTCATGTTTTAGCTAAACCAAAAGGGAGCACGCCAGATAGAGAAGCCTACTGGATGAAAACACGACCACCGTTTGAATCCACGCTGCTGTTTGTTGTATTAGATGATTCTCCAGGTCTGATCAGGGAGAAAGCAGCCTGTTTACCAAGAAAAACACAGGACTGGCAGCAATAGCAAGCTTTCTGCTTGCTGTATTTGCTCCTCCAAAGCTGCTCCTTCTGAAGTGGTTAAAAAATGAAAAAGATTTGGAACAAATGGCTGTGTTGGGAGTAAGCATGGCCTTCACTTAAACAGCCCTATAAATCAGGAGCCTGACACTGGATGTGAATGACTGCTGGCAGGGCTAGCGCTGCTCCAGGCAAACTCCACAAGGACACACAGTGCATCTGTAATGAAACAGCACCCAAACGACTATTAACCCTGTGCTCTCTTCCCGAGGAAATTTCTGTTTGCAAGGTGGAGCAGAATCATCCTGAACGGTTGTCCCTTTCTATACGAAGCTCAGCCAAAGCCAAAACTTATGGCAACACCAAAGTAAACTTAAGAGGAAATCAAGTCAGGAGAAGCTTTGCTTTAGTTACAGCAGAAACTTCCAGCACATTTACAAATCATCCTTTTCTTCATTTACATTCCCTTCCAAGTGCTATTTTTCTTTTCTTTTTTAATTCATGAGAACACGATAGGGTTTTCCTTTTCCTTCTGTGACCTTCCTAGTTAAGGGGTAGAAGGCAAAGCTCAAGAAAGAAAAAACTAAAAGGATGGACCTTTTCACTGAAAAACAAAACATTTGTGCATATGAGTATTTTCCCTGAAATTTTGTCTTCTAACAACTCTGCTTTGACCAAAACAAAGTATTTCTACTGCACATTTGACGTGCTCATCACATTAGTCAAATGCAGGTATTTAAACCATTACTAGCGTGCACGTGGCACGTCTGTTACTTTTCCTTTTTCCCGTTAATATTCCTCACAGGATGCTAGTAGCCCTGTTCTAACACCGGGTACTGCCTCATGTAAAATACATAAGTGATTCAGGAAACAAAGACCAGAAATCAGGACTCTTATTTCACACAACTTCCCCAGCCACATCTAACCCATGATCTGGAATTTCTTTGCTGTTTGAACAGGAGTCACAAGACGTC
This sequence comes from Heteronetta atricapilla, assembly GCA_011075105.1. NCBI lineage: Eukaryota > Metazoa > Chordata > Aves > Anseriformes > Anatidae > Heteronetta > Heteronetta atricapilla. The sequence continues at coordinate 3,504,208 of CM021753.1, read as the reverse complement.
CTTGCTCAGGATTGCTCAGAGCCTCCATGCAGTTTCACAGAACAGCCTGGGCATCTGGACCCTCTCAGGCTAACCTTGAACTTAGTCTGGAGCACGTGTTACAGTCTTGATGATGTTTCCACTGAAGTCCACGACTCTTTCAGCATAAAGAATTAAGTGCCTAACCTGGATGATCCGGAGAATCTTCCTCAGTCCCTGTGCCTACTTCTTAGAATGTGTAACACTTACAGAAAAGCACAAGTTTTTTTCTTGTCCTCTTTTTCTTCTGAATGGGATTCATTCACATTTGAGTATGCTCACATTTTTGTTGTGCGTTTCTGCTGTTTAATTCCTATAAAAATCACCATAACAAGTTCATGCCAGAACAGTCTCTTCCCTAAAATAGATACAAATGTTTGAAAGAACAAAACACATATAACCAAATCATCTTATTTGAATGTTGAAACAAGAGGCTTGAGGTTCCTCTCAACATAATCAAGGGATTCCCCCTTGTCAGAGTAAGAATGCAAGCACTCATTCTTCCTAGCGGTGTCGACGAAGCAACGGCTGGTTGTCTCTGATAGAGCTGACAGTTCAGGCAGTACGCAGCTCCACACTTGAGCCCACCTACCACTTACTGACCTTTCTTCATCAATCCTCTATTCCCACTCCTTTTCTGGGACAGTCATGACAACATTTCCCTATTTCCATGAACAGCCTCTTATTATGTCCGTTAATCTCATCAATAGAGACCATCAAGTCACCTTTCTTCTGAGGGCTTTCCCACCATAACCAACTTTGAGCCTGCTTCTCACGCCAAGGTGCCTGTAAGATCCCAGGCTTCCCAGGTGCAAGGGTTTAGAAGCCAACCTCACGTCTGTGCGTGTTAATCTGACACACTCTACTGTACACTCATGTACAGGCTGCGGGTGACAACAGGGGGTACAGAATCAATCTTAATTTTCCAGGTAATTAATTCAGCCTGTGAATAACAACATTTTTCCTTGTATCTCTGTGCATGCAAAAAAAAAGTTAGCTCATTTCACAAACATCTTTCATTCTTCTCTTTTCCTCTAATGATTCCACACTACTAAAAGGCCTGAATTTGTAATCCTATTTCCTTCCTCACCAGAGGCTTTGTCTCGCCCTTGGTTACTTCCCTGTTGGCTGCAAAGATGGGCCAGCACTGCCTCCAGAGTGAAAGCGGCTTTTGCTCTACCAGGCTCTGACAGCTGTGTACATCGTCTGGCTCCATCCTCCCTGAAAGCTGTTGCTGTCACTTCTGCAATAAGTCTCCACCAGCCAAAGGACCAAATATGCCAATTACAATCCTGAGCTGTGGTGAGCTAGCTCGCAGCACTGTAGAAAGGAACAGGCATGTTTTTATAAAAGCTAACACATTAGCCTTTCACCTTAGAACTCTCAAATGACTTTAATATGAAGTGGACTTCTGCGAGGCCTGCGTTGCTGGGTGAGGAACTGGCTGGATGGTCGCACTCAGAGAGCTGTGCTCAACGGCTCTGTGTCCAGGTGGGGATCAGTGATGAGTGGAGTTCCCCTCCATCAGTAAATTCTTCCTAATATTCAATCTAAATCTCCCCCAGCACAATGTGAGACCAGTTCCTCGCGTCCTACTGCTTGTCACCTGAGAGAAGAGACCATCCCTCCTCGCTGCAGCCTCCTTCCAGGTACCGCAGGGAACGATGGGGTCTCTCCTCAGCCTCCTCTCCTGTGGACTAAACAGCCCCAGTTCCCCCAGCCACTCCTAACTCATTTTCCAGTCCTTTCACCAGCTTTGTTGCCCTTCTCAGCACATGCTCAAGCAACAAAACCTTGTTCTTGTAGCGAAGAGCCCGAGACTGAACACAGTCCTCAAGGAGCGGGCTCACCAGTGCCGTGCACAAAGGGCCAGTCACTTCTGCCCACACCACTTCTGCCACAGCTCAGGATGCCTGTACACTCTACACCACCTCCAGTGCCCACGCTAACATATTTTGGAAGCGTTCTGGGTAATGCCAAGCTTTACCTACAAAGATGGACACCAGTCCAAGTTTTCTGACGAGATCACAGTGCTGAAGTGCCCCTCGCATGGCATTGACAGCTCCCTCACACCCACACGAAGCGAGGAGAAGCACATCCAGGGGGATGGAAGAACAACGGCCGGTTCTCTACGCCAGCGGATGCTTACAGACACAGCGGGAGTCGTGCTGCTAGGGCACCGAGCACTGCTCAAACAACTGCTTGCCTGCCTCCAACAGAAAGGCAGCGAGCCAGAAAGAAATGTTCCGTGCACCTAGATGGCTCAGTTCCTACTCCAGTGTACCTCCTGGGAACGGGATTTCATTACAGCACTGCATCCTAAAGACTGTCTCCCTCTAGTGTGAGCTGTCAATAATCTAACACTGTAATTTGAAACACCGTGATTCAATTAGTTCTCTTGAATTAGGCATTCTCAGATACTCGCCTGGTATTTCAGTAGTCGGTAAATCTTGCACTGAATAAAACATCAGCGATCTGCTTTAGTGGTTAATGCAATAAATACATATTATGTTCAATTAAATAATTTCTACTTCTCAGTAGGGATTTGATTTCTCTCACTTCCAACTAGAAAGTTCCCAATACTTTAACAGGAACACACCTACGTACAACCGCAGCTGCCCAGTGTTAACAGACTGCAAATGAGACACCGGACTGACAGAATTTGCAGTCTCAGTATTCTCTTGATCAAGTTCCAGCCCTAGTAACTCCGCATCCTGAGGAACACACAAAATGGCAATTTCTGGTAAGCCCTGTGTTAGTACAGTAGTCTACAATTAAAGGCTGCATACAGAATGCTTCAATAGCAGAGATTTAAGCATAGCTCCTGGATTCCACATGCACAAAGCTTCAACAAAGACTTCTACAAGAAGTGGTTCTACCCTCGCAGAGGCCGACTCCATCCAGATGCCTCCTCTACGACACCCGAGCCCAGTTCAGAGCAGGAAACCCATTTTCTCAAGGCACTGACAAGTGCCAAAACCCAGCTCCTCCTCTCCCCAAACACCTGCCTATTCCGTCCCCACGCTTCCATTACCCGCTACATTTATTGGGTTTGCTTTACACTCCTACCCTCCACATTAACTAAGTCTCCAAGGACAAAAATTCTCAAGAATAAGAGTTGCCAGGCAGTCTGCCTTCATTCTCTTGCTCTCTCTATAGGGAACCTACCCTTTAATAGAGTATTACTCCTATCAGAATAACTCGAATGTCATTACCACCAGTTCTTAGATACCTCTGTAACACGTTTCAGTGCTTAAACTTTGCCTACTTGTGCTTTGTACAACAGCTTACGAGTACCAAAGATAGCATGAAAATAACAAGGAAGTCTGTACTAAGACTACAGCTCTCAGTCTGTCTATGCCACCACTTATAAGCATATATAATGGCAATTAGTAAAAGTAACAGAAATAAGTAATGAAAAGTTATCTGTAAGGAGTTAGTGTGTCCTTTGCAAAACATCCAGTGAAATACCTTGAAAAATGGCCTCTGTCAGAAGGAAATTAGGAAAGAAATGAGAGACTATCCCTCATTGCCATGCGCTCCGTGGCAGAGCAACTTCCATCAATGCAATCAATGGAATAGAGAACCATCATTCCCCCAGGCATACTTTTATGACTTTGCACAGGTATAAACAACTCCAAAGGAAGCATGGAAATGGGAAATTAAGTTCCAAAGCTTTCCTATTTGAGCCTGGCTTTGGCAGCACTGCATATCAGAACACTACCGTAAGCCAATTAAATGACTAAAATCTGTTGAATAAAGTGCTTTTAAGTTTCTTTTTTATTTTAGGAACTAATTCTGCAACATGATGCGCTTAAGAATTTAAACCCAAGCACACTTTCTGTTAGCGACGTCGAAGAAATGCCTAGATTTCCAATTCATGAGCTGTACAGATATTAACTTTATCCATACCTCTAGCATAGCGCGCTGCACAAACCACAAGTGACAGATTTATTCAGCTGTGAACAGAATTACTCCCATTTCCTTCGGAGGACAACACTGGGGAAAGAAAGGGTGGGGTGGGCTGGGGTAAGGCTGGCCTGCAGCAAAGCAACTGCTGCCTCCTTCACAGAGAGCTTCCGAGATGGCTCTCGGGGGGCAGGGAGGCCGGCTCCTGTCCCAACAGTGCACAGGAGGAAGCAGCCCTGCACTAAAACATGGGCAAAACTAGAGGCTGCAGTGAGGCTGAAGCACCTGTGTTCCTTAGCAGTGCATCTGGTAAAGAAATTGTGGAAGTTCCCGGTGTAGTTAGAACTGTGCACCTCCTCGAGTCTCTCGGCGTGTCTATATTGAGAGCATCTCGGTGCCCAGAGCACTTGTTCTCTGCAACTGTTAAAACTGAATGTGATCAGAGACTGCTTTGGCTAGAAGCCATTTACTTCAGAGTCAAAGATTTGTTGACAAGTCCTGGAGAACAGCAGAAGACAGGCAGTTTGAAAGTTAAAAATAAGTAGTCCGTTCGTTATTTGTAGTATTTACATCCTTACTCTGTGCCCATCTTTGCTCTTTTGAAAGCGACTTAACGTGAATTTTTAAAAGTGAACTGCAAGTAAATGCATGTTGTGGACTACTTTGTTTGACCCTGAAAGACAGCCGGAGTTCAGGGACATTTGAGCTACAAACTGATACGGGTGGAAAAAGGGTTCCCAAGTCAAAGGAACACATCAAAAATTTCTGCTGTGAAAAAAGGCTGAGATGAGGTGGGGGTTTTGTAGTCAAACGACACCAAGAAAGCTGAGAAAGCTCATCAGATCAAAGACAAATCGGTTTAAGTTAAAAAATAATCAATACTGAAAGGTTGTTTGTTTATTTTTTAAAAAATCCTCCCAGAGGAACACATTTCTGAAAGTGGCTGAATAGCAAGCAGCCCAGGAAACACACTTGTGTGTTGGTCTGTTTGTTTTTAAAAAAGGCGCTCACCAAATGCGGTAACGGCACGAGATGCCGTAATCGCCTGCCACATCAGGATATTGGATCATGGAACGGAAGTCTTGAAAAATAAAACAATAAAAGGGATCTTGGCAGATATGCTGAAGTAAGGATCGTATTTAGCTGTGCCAGTATCTTGGTCTAACTTGCATGGCTATCTAACTTTTCTGAGACAAAAGAAGTCTCAGGACACCACCTCCAGCCAGGCCATCCCTGCTCCCAGTGTTAAAGGGGATCTAAAGGTGGCACCCACGTGGAGCACCTGCTTCATTCCCAGCTCCAGCTGAAAGGATCTCCTTTCCTTCCCTTCTCTGACACCTGTCCACACGACCCATGCCCGAGTACTGGTATGTCAAAGCAAGATTTCCTTCCTTTCTTCCCAAGGTCTCCTGATTCTCACTTCGGGTGTACCGTAACTGGCACAGTTCTGGCTTTGCACAGCTTGCCCAAATTACAGCATCACAGTAATTAAAAAGAAGTCAACCATATGAACACCTAAAGCAAAGTTTCCTATGTAGTGACCCAGGGGATGACACAGAAACTCTTTCTGCATCACAGAAGCTAGGAAATACACTTCAGATTCTCTCGTAAATTTCAAAGTACATTCCCCCATGCTGCCAAATAGAATGGTGCCTTTTTTTTAAGGCCCCTTTTAATTAAAGGAAGTTTCCATGTGACTTTGGGTCACAAGCACCAGGCCTTCCAACTCTCCAACAACTACATTTTGTGTGGGTCTCAAGGCCATTCACACCTGATAATTGTCTTGGCCCCAGTTTGGGGACAAAACACCGATTTTCAAAGGGCTGCTGCAAAACTTCTTCAAGTTGCCTGTGTCAGAAATGACTCCGCTTTACTAGTTCCATTTATACAGAGCACAAAAATGCCACAATTACTGAAAATAGTTTTTAAATAGATTGCTGGGCTACACCCATGACTAGATCCTGGAGCACCACAGCACACACACACAGTTCTGCCTTTCTTACTCATTTCCTACAGTTAGTCCCTCGTGCAGTTCTATGATGAGAAATCTTAACGTGCTAGACCGGGAGTGACTGCAAGCAGCTCTCAGTATCAGAGGTTCAAGTTTCTATGTAATTAGCCAGTTCCAAATGCATTTAACGAACCCCAAAGCCCACAACATTTTCCACACGCGCACAGACACACACACAGACGCACCATCTGCCAGCACATACTGGAGGCTGATACAACTTCAGGCCAGCTCTGAAGCTCAGCACTGCTGCGCCTGCTTTGGCGTGCAGAACCATCGGCACCCTTGTGTTTGTTCAACAGCACCACCTCCAGGAGCTTTTTACAACCACAGCAAATGGGAAATGCTCCGGTTGTTACTGAGAACACATTCTGTAGACACTAAAATCCTCTACTAAACTTTCATGTTTCTGTTTGACAGAACCCGCAGATTCTTCTGACGAAGCTTGCCACGCAGCACTAACACTCTGCACTTCCTAGCAAGGAAGGAAATGCTCCAGCTAACTGCCACGAGCACATGAGAACTGCAAGCGGCCAAGGCAACAAGCATGTGTAATCCAGCAGGGACAGCATGCAGGGGTGTGAAAAGGCATGAACACTGACCAGCAGCTGCATCCCTACTAAAACACAAACACCCCCAGTGCTGTAACACACGCCCGTCAGTTCTCAGACTGGTTAGAGCACCAAATGCGGTGTAAACCAGGGCCAGTGTCTGCTTGAAGTTCTGACAAACAGCGTCACTGCAAAGCTTACCTAAGTCTGCAAAGGTATTATTTAGCTCTGCTGGCAATACCTGGCTCTTTCACACCTAAAAAGAAATTGAGCTGTGGCCACAATGCCTTGAGATGCCTTAAATGAGCTTAATCCTGTCCAGGAACAGCTGGAATTTAACTGAGGACTACCACAGTATCTTCTCTGTTGGAGTGGTATGTAAGCATATATTCCTAAAAAATAATAATAGGAAATAGAAGGTATAATTAAATATGATTATTTTGCTATCATGTTATGAGATACGAAACCCACTCTACAATTTGAGAGTCAGTAATCGAAATAGTTTTGAAAACGAAGAGCTGTAATTCCCGTTGTAGTGGATGCTGAACTGGAGACTGTTTTTAGACTGGGGAATACACAATGGTAACATGAAAATGGGTGTTTTGAAGGCTTCCTTTTCCCAGCCACTAAGTCCCATTTCAGACAACTTTAAAAATAGAGAGGGTTAAATACTTTCATTATATTTATTTACTATAGAAGAAATTACAGTAGAGAACACTGGAATATTACAGGATGGCAAATGGCAGGGATGACGACCTCACAAACATCCCTCAAGATGCACCTCTCTATATATATTAAAAAAAAAGCCTTGAGAATATCTGCAACCAGCTACCTGATTTCTAGCAATTGCAGTAATGCATACTGATGAAGTATTGTGTTCCTATGAGGAAAAAATGACAGCTCAGCAATGGGGAAAATGCTTAACAAAGAGCAGGCGAGTCGTGCAGATTTTTGTGGCAGTTGGTCACTGCAGTGACTCAGGTACAACTACAGATATGCCAGTGAGAGTTCTTGCTGAAGAGAAAGGATCTGACTTGGTGCTTTGGGGTAGAGTGTTTTTTTCTGTTTATTTTTGCTACAGTGCCTTTTCTAGCACATTCTAGAGCTATTCGATTTTCTAGCACATTCACCAGCTATTCTATTTTGCTAGCACATATATTTGTATTCACTATAGCCCAGCAAACCATTTTTGTGCTGATTGCCAATAAAAAAAAGCTTATTTTAAGAATAGTTTAATATATGCCTTATAAATCACCTACGTGGTGGTGGCTTGTGCATTGCAGCTTAAAAGAGAGCCTGAGTTTTGTTTAATGACTGGAGCAATAGAGATGCCATGGGAACAAAACCAGCGTGAGTCAACAGTGGCTTCCCAGCAGAAATATATGCCTGCCACCACTGACATACCAGTGGAAAAAACTGCCAGCTGTTGCTTTCCACCAAGTGCACGTGAAGCAAACCTCTTAGAAATGCAGTCAGGGAGTCAGGAACCAGCACATCTGAGATGCTTAAGCAGCTTTGACCTCTTTTCTAGGTGCATCTGGGCTGTTAAACAAGGAAGCGAGAGCTGAACTGGCGGGATTTTTTCTTGAGGTCGGAGCTATCCATCCAAGCTGGTTTATTTAGGCACAGGTATTTTAACACGTCTCCCCCACCAGCTCATCTCGACATAATCGTAACGTGAAAGAAGGAATATTCAAGGTGAAGATACCTGAATCCTCGCCGTCCTGAACAGGTTAGGTGCTCTAAGACCTCCTGACAAGGGGAAGCTTTATAAACAAACACAAAAAGAGGACAGAAGAGTGAGATTTTAACTGCAGTCCCCTGACCTCGAACGCTCAGTGTCTCTTAGTTCCGTCATGTCAGTATTTATAACAAGTAAACAAAATGATTTAAGCAGTAAGATTTTTCCACCCCTCGCCAGTAGTACAGAACAGTACATATATTTTAATAAATGTACTGCTTGGGTTTAATGTGCCAAATGTATCAGTCATCCCTACAAGGTTATAGATCTTTCTCATTAATAGCTAGCTTGCAATTAAAATACCACAGCACTTTTGCAGACAACCATAAAATATGTCAGCAGTCCCACTTTGTGCTGGACATAATGGGGTCTCCAGCACAGATCACGAACGCTGAAACACGAAATGGATTCAACCACATGCTAACTTCTTCGGTAACAGAGAAAAAAGAAAAGGACAATTGGATGAGCAGAAGAGAACTGACAGAGAAGGACACCTTGGAAATAAACTATTAATCGACTACCTTATGATTAGAAATGCAAAGAAATTCAGAACGTAATTAAACCTTTCTTACTACTTCCATTACATGGCTGTAAAATTCTTTCAACCTTTGTCCAGATGCAATTAAATAAATTTAAAGGCAACATAAAATAAATTCCAATTAAACATGCCATTTACAAGTCACTTCACAAATGTACAGGCAGACCACTTACGTAAATTACCAAAAAAAAAAAAAAGTAAAATTAAATGCCGTTGTCCAAACACACATCTGAGTGTAACTAAATAGCAGAGAAAAGCCAGAAAGGAGACTCTGCTCGTAGCAAACGGCACGCCGAGAAGCAGCTATGTACGAATGCTTCCCTGAGCTGTTACAGCGGGGCAGCAGAAAGCACGGGAAGGAGCAGGCAATCTCAACTGCGCTTCTTATTTACTCTGATGAGAAACACAGCTTGTGGTTTACGCTATGCATACGTTTCGTTTTCTTTCTCTTTAGGAAACTCTTCCACCAGGCAGCGTCCCGTCCTTAGCGGTGGCTTCTCTCTCGCTACCTGCGCTCTGCTTTGCTGCCTCTCTGCTTCCCTTCGGCAGCTCACCGGCCGGTGATGTGTTGCCTCCTGGGCACTCACCGTTAGTCACGCAGACGCACATTTCTCTCTGCACATTCTGCTCCTGGCCTACCTTTGCTGTCTGAAACCCAGAAGCACCTCACCTTTATCTGTGCCTCCTTCTGCCACTGAAAGCTGCAGCTGTTTAACGCATATTTGTGTGGAGCGCTTCCACACCCTGCAATGGGCTACACCTTCCTGGGATGCCCGAAGAGTTACAAGCCTACAGGGATCACAGCAGCTGCTCTACCTGGGCATGTTTGCTTCCCCAAAGCAATGACCTGCAAATCTGATCTCACTCTCCATACCATGCTGGCGGTTTGCACTGTAACTCATCCTTAGTCCGCAGTAATATTTCTCTCATTCACCAGTCTTTTAATGTACTGATGGACTGCATCTGAGCGAAAGAAAAGAAAATCTGTACAATTTTCTCTCAGGTAGTTTGTGAAATCAGAAAATTCTCCTTCAAGGAACTACTGCCACTGGAGGTCACCATCTCCTGGAGCAACAGAAGAGTATGGTCCAAAATACGCCTCCAACCCTAAACAGAGCCACTTTTCAGAACCAAGTATTCCCTGTAAAGCTGGCCAACAGAGAGAAATGCAGTAGTGCACATAACAGGAGCTACAGTATTGCTTAGCACAGCCAAGATTGACTTTGGAGCAGTTAGATTTAGCTGCATTATGTACAGACCCTGTGCAAGATGCTAGCAGAGATTATGTGCCCCCCCAGGTCTGATTCACTGAGCCTAAATATGTCTAGGTCAATATAGAATCATAGAATCATAGAATATCCTGAGTTGGAAGGGACCCTTAAGGATCATCAAGTCCAACTCTTGACACCGCACAGGTCTACCCAGAAGTTCAGACCATGTGACTAAGTGCACGGTCCAATCTCTTCTTAAACTCAGTCAGGCTCGGTGCAGTGACCACTTCCCTGGGGAGCCTGTTCCAGTGTGCAACCACTCTCTCTGTGAAGAACCCCCTCCTGATGTCAAGCCTCAACTTCCCCTGCCTCAGCTTAACCCCGTTCCCGCGGGTCCTGTCGCTGGTGTTAATGGAGAAAAGGTCTCCTGCCTCTCGACACCCCCTTACGAGGAAGTTGTAGACTGCGATGAGGTCTCCCCTCAGCCTCCTCTTCTCCAGGCTGAACAGACCCAGTGCCCTCAGCCATTCCTCGTACGTCTTCCCCTCCAGGCCTTTCCCAACTTTGTAGCCCTCCTCTGGACACTCTCCAACAGTTTCACGTCCTTTTTATACTGTGGTGCCCAGAACTGCACACAGTACTCGAGGTGAGGTCGCACCATAATGTGATAAACCTTAAACTCACCTACTTACCTACCCGTGAGGGCTTGAGCTGGTGTAACTGACAGCGTTTGTGTTTCCTGGTTACTTACAATGCAGGAAAAAAAGCTCAAATGTGAATGTAAACGTGTCCATAAAGTCTGTGTGGGAGCTCAGCCCAGTATAAGAGGACCAAGAGAGTTAACTGTCTTTTCCCCTTCAGCTGACGTTCACAGCTCTACCTGTGCAGTAAGATGTGGATGGTTCAGCTGCTTCACTTACAGAACTCAGAACTTGGGGGAAAAATCAGCCAATCGTTTTAAAACCAATGCTGAGTACCTAAAATAAATGTTTTCTCATGTTGGGAGTCCCACACTACACATCGGAAGTTAAAATATTAGCAATACTAGAGCCAAAGTATTCTTTATGCATAGATTTAGATTATTATGACCACAAATATTCCCAGTCAAAACATGACATCTGGAAATCTCTAAATCAATCGATCCTTACTTTTCTTGCCTAGATAGATCCTACTTCACTAGACGAAAATGGGAAAAGAAATTAATGGGCTTGTCATTACTTTGGTGGTTTCTTACCCCATGGAGTGATATTTCTATGAGGCGAAACACGTCACGTTTAGTAAACTGAATTCCTAAATCATTTTAATTAATGTGCATAGGCTGACATGGCCCACACCCTACCAAAAAAAAAAGAATGTGAAGTTTGCAAGTCATTTGTCAGAAACTGAAAAAGCTCCTCAAAACGTACAGCTAAAGTATTTAAATACAAATAGCATATTGGTTTGCGGGTTGGTATACTGCACGCAGATGAAATATATTAGGCATTATTTTAACGTTATAAATCCCAATTTAGGTATTCTTCCCAATAACACTACTATAGGCATGAAGTTTTAAATATATATCAAGCGTTGTAGAGGCCTTACACCATGCCCTATTTCAAAGGCTTCCTGGAGAGCAGCGTTTCCTATAGACAACAAAATTAGCATTCCTGGTTTGTGGCAAAGAACAGCCACTATATAAAAAGTGGTGCTGATGGCTTGTAACTACGGGGAAATGTTCACTGAATTGCTAATGGGGCTGCTCCGTGTTTGAAGGAAGGACTGCTGTAAAGCTGCTTTGCAGCACATGAATGACAGGCACAAACTTCTTTCATTCTGATTGTTTCTAATGGAGTGTAAAGCAAGGAAGTTTCCCACTGTTTAACATTTTTGGGCATCACATAACGATGAGTTATGCATCTTCAGTCTCCGTACCCAATGAGAAGCTGAAGCACGTTGTACCCATTACAAAAGAAACACAAAGCAGACAATCAGCCATTTGTGTCCATGACAACGAAAGAAAAATGTATTTTGAAATATAAATGAACCAAGACTTATCTATATATTTTAGTCTTTGGCGGTTTTTGTACAAAATAATATTTCTGGGCTCTATCAAAGGCTTTCTGTTGTTTTTGCACTGAAGTGTGAGAAAGAAGTAATGGTGTACATCATCTGAAATGTGCTTTGCACATGCACTGATACAAACACACTACAGGCTTTCATTTTTCACCTGTCAGCAGATGAACTGAGCACCACACCAGGGAAGAACACATGTTCTTGGCAACAAAATCCCACGCTAGTTGAAAGTGGTCGGTCTTCTCTCTCTTTGCAAAAAAAATGGATACCAAGCCTAAACTGTCGTGCAAGCTCTGTCAAGTGAAAGCCTCACCCTGTGAATTCAGACAGTTTATTTCAGGCACACAACAGTCTTCGTACTAAGTCATCCTGACCTGATTTACCCCGCTTTATGGCGAGGTAACTTACCTCATGCAAACAAACCTTCACAGCTTCAGAAGCGAAGCTGCTTGTGTCCGGAGAACTAAACGTAGGCAGCGCGATGTGCATCTGCTGACACCCACTCCTTCAAGCATGCCCTAAGACCCTAGGGGCCTGAGCACCCAATGCTGTGTGTTGTACTATTCTTTGTAACACCTGCACTGTGCTAGCACCCAGACACTTGTTAAGGTACCCACAGCATTTGGAGAAGATAAAGGCAAAGACAGGTGATAGCTGTACTCCCACAAATGCTTTCCTATGAGGCAGAGAGCAGCCCATCAGAAAATCTGCTAAATACTTGTCTGTGTACTGGTCATAGCTGGGTAGCTCATTTTCTTACACACCACCGCTCAGGGAACCAAGTAAGCACAATGGCCAAGAGCAGCCAGACCCAGCTCTGGAACTGTAACATGCCATGTCCCAAATTCTTTGTACTAGGGATAATGTTGGAAGCACACATCGCTAAGTAGTAGCGTTAGATACAGGACACTTATTTTAGCTTTCAGGAAACAGTTCCGTCAGACAGACACTGCAAGATCTCCCTCTCTATATTATCTTCAAACACATCTGAGTGAAAGGGCAAACAGAAATTTGAAAGAGATGATTGCTTCCTTTGTGGGGGATACGGTTACCCACTGAGACAGGAACATATATGAATTCCGATTTGCAATCATTTCCACTATTTATGAGGTCACTGGACTTGCTCCTGCTGAGCTCAATTTAGCAAGAGCTTTGGCTAGATCAGTGAAGAGAATATTACAATCACATTGACTTGGTGATGCCCAAACTACCACGGATAACGTAACTCAAAAATATCAATAGGCTGAAAGACAGAGGCGTATCAGGAGACAGACAGCTTTTGAAACTTGAGATGTAAATGCAGACGTTTTTGTTTTTAAACAAGACTTGGGGCTGCATCGTACAAAATTTAATTATGGGCTTGAAGACTTCATTAATTATGAGCCAAGAATAAAAAGGATGTATCTCAAGCACTGAGGTAGGCATACGGGAGGCAACAAGAACGTCCAAGGCACCAAGGACAAGCTTGGGTGTCTAACCCCAGCCGTATCGCTGTACTAAGCACTTACTGAGTCCTCTGGATCTTGCCCCGTATTTTAGAAGTAATCTGCAACGTAAGTGAAGATTAAGAACATACCTCTTAACCATTACAAAATTTATATTTGTAAATGGAATTCAGCAAACCTGTAATACTCAGACTTGCACGCACAATTTTGGAGACTATCAGAACTAGAAACGGAATAAAACATCAAACATTTCAGCTATTTGAAAAGTTAGAAAATGTATGCTTAATTTCTAGCTAACAACTATATGCTTTCTACTTATTTTTGTTGTCTTAGTTCTTAAAAAACAGTAAGAAAAAATTAGAAATGTTAGGCAATGACTTAATTGGAATTCCACAAGTTAAAAATGATATTCCACAAAGGCAAAATGATATCAATACAAGTTCAATCAATCCAAGGTAGAATGTTAAAATACACAGGATAACCTATGGAGATTATCATAATCAGGTCATCCTCCTTACGTTTCTTACCATCTTTTCCATTTCTACTTATTTCACAGCAAAACTGTAACAGTAAAACCTACAGATCTTGCTGGAATGCCACGAGGAAGATCAGGAATATTTTGTTTTTCTTCTTTTAAACCAAGTTGTTCCATGCACAGCTGGACTAGAACTGCATGCTCAACATTTGCCATACTTCCCTCACCAAGTACAAAACGGTTCTAGATCAGAACCACCACGTGTAAGAGGACACCCCGGTGGCTGCTGCCGAACACGGCATGTAACAGTCCTTCAGCCTACCAGTGAGGGCACTGAGGCGCAGAATCTCTTCTTTTAACTCAACGATCAATCTTCCCAAAGCACAGAGGAATGCAGCGTGTTTAAAGTTACCGAGTTACACAGTTCCCATACAGATGTCAGAGCAAAAGCTGCACTCCTCCAGAGGTACTTAAAAACTTTTTGAACATGTCTGTAATGACAGCTTTGGTCAAGAAGATCTCGCAAACTAGGAGAACTGGACATTTCTCAAATATTTCTTTTCCTGCATAACTGTCTACCAATGATCAATCAATTGAAGCTAATACTACAATTTCCAAACAGCCTTTAAGACTTAAAGTTAGGTTTTATGAGCCCAGCTGTGTAGTTTAGAAACACAGGGAAACTTATTTTAGAGTGGCCTCTGGGGATCATCCACTTGAATTACATCCACTAACCAATCCACTACCATCCACTTCAGCAACAAGCACAGGAAACGCAGGTGTGAACAAGTTGCTCGGGACTTTGCGTGGTCACCTTCTGAAAAAATCCTAAAAGGTGGCAGGGGATACAGCAACCTCAAAAAACACGTTTATACCTATCTGTCTTCCTGGAAAACAAGGCAGCTTTCCCACAGCACGTTTTACTCCTGGAATGAATGAAGGAGGAAGGCTTCAAATCCCCCACCGGTCTTTTATGTCACGTGGCTGACAGTACACTTAACGTCCTTCTCAGCAGTTAAGCTCTGAGTTATAAAGGGAAGTGACAGATCATCTACTGGATCTGAGAAGTCATCAAAATAGACCTCATTCTTGCAATTCATTCAGCATAAAATAAAAATCCTGTACAATAAAATTCCACAGAATCATTCACCTGATTGGATCCAGTCCCCGCTTTACCACAGAACTGCTTTTTTGGTCTTCATAAATGACTGGTGATTTGTTATCTCGTACGGTTTTCAGAACCTGAGAAGTATGTAAGTACCTGAAGCAAACATGGAGGCGTTGCATCCTTATGGAAGCAGCGATCTCTCACAACAAGGTACTGATTTATTTTCCAGAGTCCAGCAATCCAAGCTGTTCTGCTAAGGTACCCTAAGGACAGAGGATACGCTCCAATTAAACTGCACAGGGCAGCCGGTAACAGGGAAGCTCTGTGACTGAGGCACCTTCTTTGACCGGTATTAGCCACTAAAGCTTATTTTTATGCAGCATTAACAATGCAGAGAGTGCCCGAACCCAAGGGAGCACTGAACAGAACTGTAGGCTTGAGGACAGTGTACAAAAAATCTCTCGGAAATGTTTTTGAATAAACTAATGGACCAAACAGGCTGTGAAGGTATAAAAGAACCAATACTGCCACAAAAACCTACAGAGAAACCGTGAGGGCAGAACAGAGGTGAAAAGAGAAACTCATTAAAAGGAACGTACAGTGACATACTATTAGCATAGTTCTAAACCTGAACAATAGCTAGTGTATAAATTTGCTCATTAGGAAAGTTGGTGCTGGAGGCATCAAAACGTACTTTTTTTTCTCTTCAAATGCAGTACATCATTTTTACTGAAAAAATATTGCTAGAGCCCATAAACCAGTAATTTAAAGGAATTTCAAAATACTGAATGAAACAAAAAAGGAAACTTGTTTGTAAGTCATCTGAATATATGGAACATAAAAGAGTATCCACTCCGACCTGCAGTAAAGAAGTTTACATTTCTACAAACATTCCACCGTGTTAGAAATCAAACTGGAGAACAAGTTTCTTTGGGAGTCAAGTTACAATATACTTGATTTTTCGTTTGCGATTAACTAATACCATATATAAATTAATAAATGGCATAGGCTTCATGCTGGCAAAATCCCTTTTACAGAGAGTAGAAATTTGCTATTTACTAATGTTAACGAAACAACGCAATATTTGGGTTGAAAAACCTGTTATGTCCGTTCTACATTTCCTCTTTTTCACAATAAGAAAAATCCCCTAGCTCTTATAGACATCTTCATGTCCCAGGCTTTTGTAGAAACCTGTCTATCAAAACAGCGATAGCAATGGAAATTGAATCAAAATGTTTCATCTGGAGATGTTGGCTTATTCTTTTTTTTAAGTGCAATCTTTGGTTTCATTATGCTCAAGTATTTTCTATTGGTGTTTGCACAGAAAAGAAGCAATGTGCATTTTAAAAGAACCGTGAAGACTGCTATAGACAAAGTTGAGAATAATGTGCCTTTTCTTCCTGGAAAACCAGGCTCTAGGAAAAAAAAACACATTCCAGTAATTTAGTTTATCCCTAAGTATAAAATAACTGAAGTCAAGGTGCCTGCGCTGTTATTATTTTTTCTGATGTTTTTGACACCAACGTGCTGAGTTTTATGGCATTCACAGTTTCAAAAGCAGCGAGTTCCCACTTGGTATAGTCGTAATACTCCTTAATATTTTCATTTTGATGTAATTTGCGGCCCCAGCTTTTTAAATATCCGCTCTGTAATAATGTTTAATTTCAGGGGTCACTCCGCCAAGGAGTATATTAAAGCTTATAAAACTCATTTCCAAAGCTCAAATATCAAGCTGTGATCAGGTTAGGAGGGCAGCATCTGTGAATATTTCATCTTTTATCATGCTGATAATAAGGAGATGA
Organism: Heteronetta atricapilla; assembly: GCA_011075105.1. Taxonomy (NCBI): domain Eukaryota; kingdom Metazoa; phylum Chordata; class Aves; order Anseriformes; family Anatidae; genus Heteronetta; species Heteronetta atricapilla. Next base: position 3,487,350 of record CM021753.1, on the reverse strand, counting down.
CAGAGGCACATTATTACAATGAGAGAATTGCTCATTTCAGCCCTGGCTGCTGGAAGCTAGGGTCTGCAGTGTGTGTTACTCAATAAAAGCAATTCTGATATGAAAAGCAAGTTTACTGAGCCACCACTGTGTCTTATTTGATTGTAATGAATAATATATGGGCCCAAGAGCTCGTGCATCTGGTAGGGAGAAGGAAAGGAAAAGGTTTAAGTTTGGAGGGGCACTTGAGTATAGACAATAATTTATCAAACCTGTATTTTATTGTTGAGAAATAAAGTTATGAGACGACCATTTGTTAGACTTATTATTTTGGTGACAAATCTTAAAGGTCCACTAACAAAAAGCCAGGATGTTAGTCTGGAGTGGCAGAACAAGTTCCATCTTCCATTCATCTACTTAAGCTCAACAAATAATGACCAACTAGTGTGCCAAGGTAAGGATGACAACAGTTCCTGCTGCTGTCTCTTGTATCCTCCCTCGTGTTTGGCCACATTTCACGCTAATCACTACCTACAGAAGAAATAAGTGAGGAAAAGTTTGCCCATCACCTTGTGTAAAAAAGGCAAAACACTTCCATTTAAAAGTCTTGGTGTCATGCCTGTTTTCAGAGGGACGTGAGAAAAATAAAAGATTCTCCTATCTCTTGGGTTATTTAATAATACTGGCTTTGCTTACACATACTTCCATCGTTTGAGAATTGCTCACTGTGAAAAACAGAAATCTGGTTCATTTCACAGAGCAACACACACCTTTTGCCATCACTTGTGATATTTAACTGCTGATACCATCATACCTCCCCTGAGCCTCTTTTCTTGAAGCTTCATTTGTTTCATGATTAAGACTTCCAGTTCAAACAGGAACTTCAAGCTATGAACAACAAAAAATGATAGCAAGCAGTCTCGAGCATATCCCATATCCACGTAGAAAAGTTTGCATGTTCTTCATAATCTGAGGTACTATGTCTCTGTTATTATGGGCATTTTCTGTCAACTTATTTTAGAATGGATTGGTACATACAAAAACTACTTTACAGGTAGCTTTTTGATTATACATTTAAATATTCTCATGAAAACAGCTGAACTGCCAACTGAATTATCAGAACAAGCACCATGTCAATGCAGAAATGTGTAACAGCTTTAATTGCAGAAATTAATAAATATTTTAGTTTTCAGGACTATTGCATCATAGTATCAAACCCTTTACATCACTGGGTGTCATAAGTGTGCCATGTAATATGCTAGGCTTAGAAAAAAACGAATTTAATTTGTCTGGAAGTTTTTCTCTGAGTAACATTGCTAGTTAAAGTGCTCACATGCTTATTTGTCCCTTTTCCAACTATTTTAAATAGGACAAAAGCTCCTGGCTTCGTATTTTCTACACTTTGCAAAGGTGGCAGACTTACCTCTGCCTCCATCACACACTGACCTCTGTCGTGAATCACAGGTTAGGAACCAGAACTAGAGAAGAAGGATTTTACAGGCAAGTTCTGGCTTCGGGAAATGCTGAAAGACGTTAAGTTACTGTTTTCTTCCTTCCTTTTTTAAAGCATCTCCATAATAAACTTTCACAATCCAACTAAACGTGAGAAATACCGTGAACTACAGCTTTACATCAACTGCCTTATAGCCACATGAGTCGCGGTATATTTCTCAAAAATCAATTATTTATTATTGGCAGCAGCATTAAAAAAGGCCATTTCTTTTCTGAACTTCTGGGAACAAATGGCCCTGATCACAAAGATAATCCAACTTTAAATTGTCATTATCACCATGCTGTAATAATGACAGATCATTTTGGCACTTGTAACTCTGTCTGTTCCAATCCCTTGTAAAACACATTCAGCTGATCTCTGTCTAAATATTTATTCTGTCCACCTTCATTTCTTTCCCTCTGCTTATAACCCATCAGGTTCAGCACTGTTGGTTTTGTCGCTTTGGTTTTAATTTCAAGTTTTTTATACTTTTTTTCATTCTTTTAAGGCTGTAGTTGCTATGAACTGAAATAACATTCCCACTTTTTCAGTAGGAGAATTTAACAACTGAATATGAGTGTCAGGAATAAAAGAAAGCTTCCCAAATTTACGCACACGTACCCCATGTCAGTAAGTGCAGACTATGAACATATGATCACAGCAAAACGTAGCTTGGAAGGCACCCCAGGGAGGTCCTCTTTTCAAAACTCCTGCTTTGTGCAGGAGTTTACCTTCAAAGTTAAATCATGCTGCTCAGAAGTTTTCCAGATGGGTTTTGATAACAACCACTGATGGAGATGCCACAGCTCCTCCGGAGTTTTCCCTTACCGCACCTTGTGGCCACTGCCCTTTGTCCTTTCATTGAGTCCCCATCAAGAGTTGGTCTCCCTCTGCTCTATAATCCCCTCTAGGCAGTGTAATAACCCACTTTAGGAAGTGTAATAAGACTTAAATTCTGCTCCCTTAGTCTCTCTTTATGTGTCATTTGATTTTAGAATGGAACAATCCAAATTCTGGAGCATCTATTATTGTCTTTCTATTACAAAGAAATTCCACCATAGGCGATTTAGTTTAAAAGGGGCTGGAAAACATTTCAGACTAGTTTTTTCTTTAAGTGAGAGATCCAATCTTGGGTAGTCATTTTTTTGAGGGGAGCCAGAGAGAGAACCGTGTGTCTGTTTATCAGAATGGGTTAAAACAGGTCTCTGCTCCCAGTACATGAGATAACACACAGAGGAAGCTACCACTCTGGGGGGCAGCTATTAGCATCTCTTTGCTAGAAGATGTCACCTCTTAAAATAAAAGCCTTTCTGCTCCACTCTTCTTGCCCATTACACAAAATATTTTTTTTTTGCTGCTTGAATGCCCCAGAATCACATGGTGATCAACTTCACATCTTCAGTAACTTCTGTACCTACAAGCACTAATCTGAACTTCTCTGACATTACTTGGCTGTTGACAATGCTGACGCATAAAGAAGTCATCCGTGATACACTACCAGGGAAGCAAAATTCATCATCTGAGTGAGTTAAACTTGCACAAAGAACAGGATTCACAATGCACTATCCCGCAGATGCAAAACGTTACGATTTTATCATTGAAATAGATGCACTGTTCTGACATACGTTTAAATACTAATTTTTAAATTAAACTCAAATGAGTATTTTTTAAATAAAACCCACACATACCAGCCCCTACAGCACAGGTTTTAGAGTGGATGGTCTAGGATTTCTTGTCCGCTATAACGGACTGCAATTTCCCAGTGTTTCCCCCCATCCTTTCAGCCTTAAAGCTCCAACAATAAATAATCTGACAGCATCACCATACATAATCTCAAGTCTATTTTATTAGAAAGGTCATTTTATTTCAATTAACACCAGATAGATCCTCACAACGAGTAACTTCCCAGCACTGCAGAGGGTCACTTACACGACAACACAAATCTCAACAGCAGTTCTCTTCCCACCCCCAACTTCTCCCAAAGCACAGCTCCTCTGAGCAGACAAAAATAACTTCTCACCGCTTCACTCCCACTCTTCCTCCTCATAACCTTGCATTAGGGGGTGTTTAATTGCCATGGCCCCCACTTATGATCAAAACAATAAAAAAGCAAGAAAAAATGTAGCTTCACATTGATTCAACTTTTATAACTTGGCCTACCAAACAGCTTCATTAGCCATTTAAAATTATCTTCTAACTTTTACCTTATAGCACAGAATTAGATTCACTATTAATGGACAAAGCAGCACTTTTTAGTGAGTCTATAACCTTAAATACTTGCTAAAAAAGTGCTATTTCCATTTACAGGAGGTATTACTGTACTCAGTGGCTTTTAAATGGTTTGTTAATGGCTTACGCTTTTCATTCATCATCAAAATTAAAGTATTACTAATAAATGTGGTTTATGAACTTAAGTCAAGAAATATGCTAACTCAGCTGTAACAGCTCACTTGCAAGTGATATTTGCTCCTTAAAATAAATTCCCACTATTCAATGGTTGTAATGGTCCTATTAATGGAATAATAACTATGTGGATGTGATTAGCACACCTCGAGTGATGGGATGTCCATTACACTGGTCACAAAGCAGAATGCAGAAAGTTCCCCCCGATGCAGTCATGGAGAAAGGCCATCCAAGTCGCTACTGGCTGTTACATAAATGCAGTCCTGCTTGCACTGAACCTCTGGGCTATGATCTGCTTTTATTTACACTGCAGCCTCATGGCCATTTCAGTGCATAAAATACACCCGTCAAAAACCTGGAGAGGTAAGAGCTCGTATGTTGTACGATGACGCAGATGATAGACTCGTAACATCACAGAACTGAGTTGGAAGGATTGGATCACCTTGTTCCAATCTCCCTGCCATGGGCAGAGAATCCTCATTTGAGCAGGGCAGTGCAAAAGCGCCTTCAGTGTGCTACAGAGCAGAAATGTCACAAAACAGTACGCGTGCATATATGTGTGTGTGTGTATATGTGCGTATATACGTAATCCCTTTGCAACTGTAATTATGGAAATAAAAGACAAAGCAAGAAGCAGCAGTGGGGAACAGAGCTGCTGCAGAACACTTGCAGGGAAACACCATTTGGAAATTGTCCTGCTAGAAAGTTTCACGCATGTCATTATGCCAAGGACACTAGACAGGACCACACTCACACATTCCCAACAGCCTCTGCATTGGCTGTCCCCAGAATCACACCCTAACGCATGACTATTATTCTCAAAAAGGAGTGCAACTTCATTGCTGCATCCACAAGGCTCAAAACGAGGATAAACCAGTATCGATTTAGGAGGACACAGCCTCCCCTCCTCCCCTCATCTTCCTCCAACACCAGAAGTAATGGGGAAAAAAGAAAAATCAGAGACATGTCCATATGGGTTCTGGTGCTCCTATCTTTTGAGATTTTTTTTTTTTTTGAGATACATTCTCCCTACCTTACTGCACGTTTGAATAAATGAAATCTAAGATAGGTCTTTACATACATGCCACAGGGAAAAGTCTATGCAAGTGAAGGTCGCCATACCTGCTGAGAATGCCTAGCTGGTATTTCTTCCTCTTTTACAGCCATATTTTAGTAGTGGACATCGAAGTACCCGGGTCAGTTCATTGAGAGGTATCTCAAACAAATGCTAACTCAGTAGAAGCCGGTACACAAAGCAGAGGAGTAAGAGAACCATGTTTTCAGGTATCTGACAAGAGGTGCAGGGCCAAGAATGATTACTGCTAGAAAACACTGCAAATTAGATACCAATTCTAAGGGGACTAGTAACTGTGAAATCTTGTTTAGGGCTCTAGCAAGCGTGGTTTGATTTTGCATTCTCAGACAGTTGCTAAGGCTTGGGCCAAAGCCCACACCCCTTGCAGAATAAGTTTTCTCTCCCCTTCACTTTCCTGGTCAGTAAATATCACACAAGCCAGTATTGCAGAGCAAAGAACCACAGATTAGAATGATAGAGCAATAGTCTTTACCTCTCAAACACAAACCTTGCAGGCAAGGAGAATTCATTCTGCACACATTACACCCATATAGTTTTTAGAGGGGTGGGGAAAGGTAAGGTAAGAGGAGAAAAAAAAATTTCAACACTCATCTTTTCACTTGGTAGCATTATTTGCATTTCCCCTAATATATGCAAGCTCCTGCTGAATAGCTAGGTGTTATTATTCATTACAATTTTCTATTACACTGTGATAAATGACACCCCCAGGGGTAGAGCTGCTCTGCGAATGCTTATTACAGTCATTTAAGTAGGAGTTGATTTAGCTTAAATAGGTTGTTTCATATAGCTGCATGCCATAGCTATACAGGCCTGCCGCTGCTATTCCTTTCAGCTCTGGAATAACTAGGGTTTAATTGAATTATAACTGGTCTGTGCATGTATTACACTGTATCCCCTTCATTGTATCTTGCAAAATATGACAGCACTGACTAATTCCACATGTTGCAGAGCTAGAATCTTTGTATTCTGTTTAGATATTTAACTTGTATTTATTTTTCCTTCAAGTTTAGCCAGGAATATTGATTAAAAGGAGCATCATCCTCTCTACAGACAATTTTACAGAAGACCACCTGCAAGCAGTACCAGTCTGTTTCTTCTGTCTCAAAAGCATGCTCCTTCCACCCACGTATTTCAGGACACCTCTAAGTGCAGAACCTGCCTCGTGCCCCCAAACACAGCACTATTCGGAGAGAAGAGGCTGGACGGGAACAGACTTCACTCCTCTTAGGGGCTTCGGCCTTCTCTCTCCTCCTGCCATAAAAGCACAGCAATTAAGAGCATACATAACACTCTTTTGCTTCAGTTTACCTCCATATGGCAGATGTCGGAGCCTATCAACGGTCCAAATACAGGCATTGTAGTTCACTGCCTGAAACTCCAAGTTTAACTCAGAGAATACATGTTATTGGGCAAATGAAATTATGAAAGCTCAGTTAAATGTGAATAGAAGGTAAAAATTAACAAAAATGTACAAAAATATAAATTATCCCACTAGAAGACATTGTACAATTAGCCCATTTCTGTACTATGTTCCTAAAATTCTTAAGGCTGAAAGACTTCAGCAATGGCCACAGACTTAAAGTCAGGCTAAATCTCAATGCTGTTTTGCCACCACAGTTAGCAAAACTTGTCACATAAATTTAACAAGAGTTTTTCATTTAGTTTAGTTCCTTTTATATCATTCTTATTATTCAGAAAACATAGAAAAGCATTTGCACCAGGTATGGCCTATCTAGTTCTGACTATGAAGGAGCTTTCACTGATGTGCTCTCACGGTATCAAGAACAAATCTCACCCAGCTCACTCTTATTTAATTGTATAACCACAACGCATAATGAAGCACGTGGAAGTTTACAATTTCATTATGCATACTACAGATACAACACTATTTTCCAGTTTATTTTAATTAAAAGTAACATTTCTTCACCTATTACAGACCACTTAATGATCAGGTGTAGACTGGTGCAAGATGCACAGTTAACCATTTAAGACATCCTAACATTTCTCATCTTTACATTCTACAGATGCATGCGGGTTTGGTTTTGGTTTTTTGTTTTTTTTTTTTTTTTGGATAACACAGACACAAAATTGAAGATGGTGTTCTAAGAGTACAGATATAGCCCTGAAGACAGGAATGGCATAAGCAGGAGTTCTAATCACAAATACTGTAGTTTTCATTGCCAAGTCTCTGAACATATGAAGCTAACAAGACTAACAAACAACTGGGAAGTTACCTCGTTCCTTTTCACAATATGAGATATTTTCAAGGAATCCCCGGAATATTTCCTTTTCAAGTGCTATCTCATACATGTTTTTAGGTAGTGCTGGTGTCTTAAAGACATCAGCTGGCCCCTTAAAGCGTCAGCTACTTTTTGTTTGGGATGGAATTCAATTTTCTTTTTTAAATCTGTTTTCATTCCTCATCTGTCCATATGAGTCTCTCTGCTGTCCTCTACCACAAATACTTTCCCGTCATTTCCCAAAGCAAAGCTTTTTACAGGTGTTGTCTACAGTTATATGTGATCTTTACACTAAAACAGGAACACAGATTGCCGCTGTACAATTTTCATTAAAATCACTTTTCTTCAGTTTAACCTTAAAGCAGCTTTGCAGAACTGGAACACTTTTAGGAGTTCCATTTGGGGCAGGCATCCCATATGGCTTGCTCATTACAACTTCAGAAAGCAAATGCAACAGAACCTAAGTGTAAGTATACATGTATCAAACCATGGTGTCCACAAGGCATTAGGATACTTATTATCACTGCTGTTTTGACTGTAGAACTGATTTCTGAAACACAGAATACAGAATGAGGGACATTACTACTACTCAGTGACCACTCACTTTGTACTACACAGAACATGCAATGCTGTAAGCTAGGCATTAGACATCAATTTATAACACAATAAATTCCAGCTCTAAAAGCACAGAGTGAAAAGAGTAACTGAGAGATATGGAATGGTTAAAGTGAGGGGGCTTTATTAAAAAAAATACTTCAGACCTAGGATGCATTAAGCACTTTTTTGGCTGAGAAAAGAACAAAAACGCAGCACAATATGCTGTTCAAAGCTGGCACTGTGGTATTAGTAGTGGTTAATTATCAGGAACATGTACAAGAGCATGCAAGTGGTCAGAAAAATCATTTTGAAAGGACTAGCAAAAGATGAGAGACTAAAAAAAAGGAACAGCAAGTGAAAATGCAGAGCAAGTAACACGTTAAATATAGCACTCCACACTAAAGCAGTACAGAGTTTCTCAAGTCAAAAATCTTACTCCCATATAAACTCCAAATGAGACAAACAAGTGGGGAAATAGCTTCATATATTATTATCTTGCCCAATATAAGATAAAGCTTTCTTTTTTTGGATCTTTGGCACCCACTGCAAGAGCCATCAGGCTCAGCACCAGGGCTAATAAAACCATCTCAGGGTACCAGGAAGTGGGAAAAAGCCTCCCATGGACATCATAATGCAGACAGCACATAACACTTTTCAACTGATCCTGTAAAACAAAAATGCTATCAGTAAGTAGGAGTAGCATGCAATAAAAAACGTAAACTAAGGCTCAACTTTTTTCAGAGAAACCTGAATTACCTACTGGCTGCATAGCTCCGTAACAGTAAAAATGTTGATAAATAAGCAATTTCAAATAGAAAAGTAAATTTATTTAATGACAATAGAGAAGAGTGACCTTCGCATTCATCTGCCACTTACATTATTCTTCAAATAATCTTCAGCATCAATTCACAGACCCAGTTATAGCAGGAGTTTTTACACCAACTTTGTCCAGAGATTAAGTAAGTATTTTAAATGGAACACAGTAATGAATTAAACACCAGCTATCTAAGGAAAACGGTAAGCCAACAGCCAAAAAATATTCTGATGAGAATATGTAAAGCAATTAAACTTTAACTACTTTTAAAACAAATTCTTTTAAATGCTAATGGCCATTGTTTTCTCACTTGGTAAGTAAAATTGTGTCACAGAAGGTTAGATGATTGCCAAGATTTAATTGAATGTCTAAAAGAAAAGGAAATGTTTCTTTAAAAAGCTAAGATGGACCTCTTACCACATTCCTACAGCAAAATGTCCTATAACAATAGAACTGTGATTTGCTGAAATTAAAATGCTATTATGGTGGAATTAGGGCTTCAATATTTTTAGCAGCTTAAATAGGCCTTGCATTTTTAAAGGACATCTGATAATAGATAATTACATTTCATCTTAAAGAAACTGAGTTGTTTTCTTAAGGAAAAATACTTTTCTTTCTTCCATAGAGGTTAAAGCATAGCCATCATTAGTAGCAGCAATAGGCTTTAGGTGCCTACTTCAGCTTGGGGGATGTATATTAGCATATAAATAGCCGTTGGTGCCTGCTTGATTCTACCTATTTTATGTTTCAATGTGGCATCAGAATGCACTTAGCAAGAAACGGGGAGGGCTGCGTGTGTGGAGCATTTGAGGGAGGAGTTCTGTAACATGGTGGTTTTATACAGTGGGCATCTTTTACTATGAAGAAAATCCCCCATTTCTATGTTATTACGTTTGGTGGTGAATTTGTGCTTTTGTTTTTTGTTGTTGTCTTGTTTTTGTGTGTGCATGGTGTATAATTTCTTGTATAATTTCAATATTCTGAGAGTTCTAAAGAGCAGTCTGATACCGTGTTATAGGAAGGTGCACAGGTTTAAGCAGCAGTCTAAGAATAAGGGAATATGTCAAAGTGGTGCAGTTTTTATTAGATAAATATAGCTGTTTATTTTATATTTAAATGAAATGTCTCTAAAATAATTTCTATCCTTTTTATTATTGGAAAAGAACGGAAAAGCAGGGGTTGTTATTACCCTGCCAGCACTACTCACATGCAATACATTTCTTCGTGGGAAGCAGGCAAGGGAAGAAAGCCATGAGCGTTCCCCGTCCTCCGTTTCAGACTGACCTTCAAGATTTACTGCTTTAAAATGTTAATCATCGTGAGTGACATTTCTTGTGTCACTAAGTGGATTGTAACAGCAGAGGGAGAAACAGTCTTTTTAACAAGACTTTCCTCACAGCCAAAGAGGGGTGAGTGAAGCTGCAGCAGAGGTGAGGAGTGGGCTCCTCCAGGAGAGCCGTAAGGGCAGGCGTGCTTCAGTCGGTGCATTCTTATTAGGGAGGTGATGGAGCGAAACAAGGCTGCCCAGCTGCATACAAAGACCCTTTACTGAATCACAGCTTCCCAGCGCTGTGTAACCAGACCAAGGCGCCTCCACCTCACACCGAACTGCTCTCTCACCGCACGAGAACTCCAGGCAAGATGATATAAGCAATCCTAAACCAGAAGCACAGCTGCACCCAGATCTGCCACACGGTTCCTTAACGCTCATTCCAAGTTCCTACCAGGGAAGTGCAACAGACCCGTCAGGCAGTTCCAGTGAAATTAATGCATTAGTCTGGGAACATCATTAGGGTACATCAGCTTTAGCAGTTAACAGCATGAAATATTACACAGCCACCACTCAAGAACAACCAACTTCCGACACCACACAGTCTAAGCTCTGAACTTTTCAGCCCCCCTGGGTAACCATCCATGATTTGAAAATAAAATACCAGACGGAGAGGAGAACTGCACCCTTCTGGAGAGGTAGCTGCTGGTGGCAGCACCCAAAACGCTGTTAGCGACCAGCATGTAGGTTCAGACCAGCTCTTCATGTCTACTTGTGAAAACCAGAGCTGTATCTTAGCTGATGGTGATGCATTCTCATGCCTAACTACAACAAACCTTTCAGAACCCCACAGATGCACTGTTGCAACTACAAAGCAGCCAATACAGCCAATAAGGGTTTGATGAACGCCACTTTTGAACATTCTGTTAATACTAAGCCCTTCCAACTGAAGCTTCAAACCTTCCCTTTGCCTCGCATCTTGCTTTTCTGAAAGACAGGTCCTAGACAAAGCCTCAGTTAACTCAACAAAAACACTGCTAGAAGTGGTAAAGCAAACTACACATTTCCTTGCGCCACAATTACTGCTAATGGAAATGCTGGCTGAAATAGTACAGAAAGGGATTTTAGATGGGACTGATTAAAATGACCATTAAAAATGTTACTCTTTAATTATAAACAAAATATTAGAAGAAATTAATTATCAGTCCCATCAGGTTTGAAATTGCCATCTCACTTTCAGCTAATCAAGTCAAAGCAAGGTCAAAGACCTCCATCTTCTAAAACAGTTCTTGATTTTTCTTGCATTAGTCAAAAATTTTAGATTGTAAAAACATGAAATAAGCCTTCCATTTTAGCTGCATCATTATCATTTTAAAATGCATTATTTAATCTCCCTGACCTCTGCATTAGTTTATACCAACTGAAGCAGGACCAACAATCTGCAAATTAAACAGGAACCACAGCTAGGACATTCAGATACCTCTTCTTCAGTTTTCAGTTTAGTTTTAGTTTCCATCTTTAGTTTTTCAATTGTTTTCTGATAACAGGGTAGAATTCCAAGCTGGATCATTTGAAAACGTCATTTGTTAAGCTTATGCAACCATGAAACTTACTAAAGTACACTATCATTAGAAAATTCCACAGGAGAAAGGAAACTGTGAGTAAATCCAACATGAAAGCCTATCTTGAACTTGAAATGGTAACCAATGGTGTCAGTGAAACTTGAATAAAAAGAATGATTTTAAAAAAACTTAATTTACAAGGACTGAAATGTAACTGTGGAATATAACAGTAACAAAAAATGCAGAAGTTTGGTTTTATGACATATACCTGAGACCAAGCTAGAACAAGCTCCAAGGATCAATCAGGCTGGCGGTACGTAACAGAGCAGCTCACTGCACTAGAAATTTGCAAGCTGCTTCAATTTTCTCTTCGTACATTTTCCAAAGAAAATTCTTGAAAAGTAGTTTTTCAATTTTTATCCATTGTTACATGTTTGTGAGACTAGAAACACCTACCCTTGCTAGGAGGGGTTGCTTAGGCTGAAGAATTTAGGTGGGTTGCTCATTATTCCTCTGAGAAGGGACGTAGGCTAACAGCTTGAATGGTTCACAAAGAGGACAGCTAACGCTGAAAATACAAGCCAAATAACCAAGAAGTCTGGGACTTCGGCAATAAAAATAGTTTAATGATTTTCCAATGCCCAATCAATAAACAAACATACAACACAAACTCAAGCTTCGACGCCCCTCCACTGCAAAACCAGCGTGAGCCACAAGAGAACTGTGGCTTTCCGAGCTGAAATTCTGACACAAAGTTGAAGGGGATTGGCAACTGATAATCAAAGCACATCGTTCCCAGTAAAATGAGGGAATTTTATTGGATTGATCACTTCAATGACAAAAATAAGCACAGATTCTACAAACCATGAAAAAATCCCAAAGAAAGTTATGGAGATAAGTGAGGAAGCCACTCTTCCAGCAGGCTTTGTACAAGCAGCAAACTTGGTTAGACAAAGTTCAGGACGGTGAGAAACTGGGAGTCTGACAAAAGCCTGCTCTCAGCAGGCTCCAGTGGTCGCCATGGGCACCTTGATTCTCATTAAAATGCAGGATACAAACTCCACTCATCAGACAGCAATGATACTGCTCCTGCAAGGTCAGCAGCTGAAGCATGCACAAACAGCATACAACCTACAGATAAAATTAGTTCTTAAAGGATCACCTTAACACCCCAATATTACCAGGCTCCTAACAAGCATGCCAAAAATCTTTTCTGCTCATCACCACTCTGATGTTTGTGTGTTACAAACATCAGAGCGGTGACACTTCTGTCTTCAAGAGGCTTGTGACTCATTAACAAGTGGTCAGTTCACATGGCTAAGTGATTCTAATTGGGAAAATCACTGCTGATGGTACAAACCATCACTGGAAAGGAATTCCAGGTAAAGTCAGACTTAAATCTCCCTAAAGCACGTTGAAGTGACCACACAGAAGCAACATGAACAGCAACAAAAGAATTGAAGATCATCTGTGCGGGAAACAATCTATCTGAACATAATTATTTCCCATGTATTTGATGTATGCTACACATTGTGATTTGTATTGTATGTACTCACCACAGCATTAAGTACTTATTTCTATATGGCTATAGTACTTGAGCTTTCAGTTCTGATAACATATTGTGAAAAACACACAAAAGCAGTTTGGCTGTCTCGCTCCAAATTTCTAGCCAGCGTTGACATACTAATGAAGAACAATAGAGCTGTGCACTTCCCTTTGACAGCTGCACCCAGGAGAGTTTAAGGGACAAAAGCAACCAACCAGAAACACAACAACAATAATCATGGGGGGGTGGGGGGAACAAAAACCATCAGATGTAATTTAGATTTGTATTTCCAAGACCAGGAATATTTTTCATGCATTAACATCCTGCCTTTTCAGAAAACCTCACAATAATGATAGTGTTCTGTAAAACTGTATGATAATTATTTTGATACGGTTTCTGTAAAAATACCCCTAGCAGTTAGGCAAACATTGGCCTAATGACCAAAGTATGAAGGTCCCACAAGAACAAGGATTTAAGCGTCGTACGACGTTTCCAACATCATACAGCTTAATCAACGTAATTGTGAAGCTAATTTTGCAGACATAGTTCTGTTGTTTTACATTTCAACTTACTAGATACTGCTCTATCTGTAACAACCTAATTAGCGAAGAGTGGAAACTGAACAGGGGCGATTGCGAGCATCCATTTTCAAGGGAACACACCTTCAAAGGAGCATCGCATGATAGCTGAAGTGCTCTCCTGTGGCAGAAGAGCTCAAGGTGGTGTAAATATGGCAGCCCTTGTACGCCGTAAATCAGGCTCATCTCATGTAAACAGTGTGCTTTTCCTGCTTTTAATGAGACAATTTTCCCCTGCACGGGAGAAGCTAACAATAGCAGAAGTGTCTTTGATGTGATTCATGTGAAGCTTTATTTTCAATTGGAGCCGCTTTGTTCTAGGCCCTAACTCTTTCATCTCAGAGAAAAATCTTCCATTTCATACCTGAAAGGGTGGGGGGTTTAATAGGCATTCCTGATTCATCTGTCTAGATAAACAAATGGTGCTGCTTCTGCTCATCCTGATCAAATACAAAACATTACTCTGAAAGCAATCATTATTTCCCTTCCTTAGATAGTTGAGAGGTTACAGATTTCACAACTGATTATATTACAGACATGCACTTTGTGCAAACAAACACTGTAGGAAAATATTGGTTGGATCAGAAACATTTTTATTGTAAATGCAGTTACCAAAAATCCCCACAAGTTATTTAAAATAAATTAAGCATACCTGTAGACTGCAGCATCTGTCCTATTTAATTCCTATCCATTGCCCAGCTACAAGCAAAAGCATTAACAGCTAGAATATTTCTCAATTTCTGAATTACCTTCTGAGATCTCATAAGTAAAACTAAATGACACTTTGTAAACTATTCCTTTCAACTTCCAAATATATTCTTCAAAAATACACAATCAAAAAACAAAAACCCAATAGCTATGAATTTTTTCTCCATGCGTGAAGAGCTAACACATGGTCTATAAAAGCAAAAATAAAGATTTTTGTGTAAGTCACATGCCAGTCAGCTATCTTTAGAAACGTAAGGTATTTTCATTAATAGTTTGGTAAATATACATAAGCACTAGCAATGAAGTATTTAATTTTCATGCCAATGCATTTAAGAACATGTCTGCATTCTTTTCAGACCGTTTACTTTAGTGTTAACACTCATGTTCTCTTACTGTTTCCTGGTCAAGAGAGTAAAAAAAGAAAAAGAAATTACTTAGTCTTTTCTCACAGCCTGCAGGAGAAAACCTACCTACAACAAATAGCAGGAACTAAATCCAAGCTGCAGGCTTAATCAATTACCAACTGCAAAAAATCTTCTCCAGAAGTCACATCATTTTTGGAGATAGCAACACAGGGTTAGAAACAGGGCTGTTCACAGCACTAACCCTGCAATCCACAGAATAAGAGCAAAGGTAAAACTTCTGCAGACGCCATTGAGGGAAGAATTAAGCTACCGCAGAGGGGTGTTGTAAACTGTACTTCTAATCTCATTTGAAAAAACGATGTCACGAACTGCTAAAAATTAAGCAACAGATGTAAAATAGGATGGTTACAGGGTTTTGTGGGTGTTTTTTCTGTTTGTATTTGTAAAGTTAAACAAAACTGTTGGCAACTTCTTTAGACAATACACAGAAAAAAGTTATTCATTTGCATACAACTGTCTTTGCCCTGATGCTTTAGCTATTTACAATGACTAATATCCTTGAAAATTTTGCTTTAAGAAACAGGATTATCAATAATATTAGCCATAGCTCCCCTAAACAGTCAAAATTCCTTAGAAATTTGTTAAATATTTAGGAGCTACCAGCGTACACAAAACCCTCACTAGCAGTCCAAGTAGCTACAAGGACCACATGCAAGGCAACCATTCTCACGTGACACATTTTGCAGAATCAGGTCTTCCATGAAGGCCTGTTGGTAAAGCTCTCTCAGTTATGCAATGCGCACATATTTTTAATATAACACTTGGGAAATGTTTAGGCATTGCAAATATCCACACATTAATTTCTCCAAGGTCTGGTCTGCTTCATTCCAGTTTACAGAGCCATGTATTTTCTGCTGGGAGATAACGAGGTATCGTACAGGAAAAGCAATCCAGAACACTATCGCTAACCGTGCTGATGGGTGGGAAGTGTACTGCCAAGAAGCCAAGTCTCCAGAGCACAGAAATATCTGTAATCATAATTAAGCAATAAAGTGCTGGTAACATCTGTTTCCTCATATCCCTGCAGAGCTTATGGATAGCACTTGCAGTGATCTCAGTATACTGGTCAAAAGGGTTAATTATCCTACAATGGGAAGTAGAAATAAAGCAACAGTGAGGGGAAAATGTCACCGAGGAAACGTGTATTACTGAGTCAATGGCCAGCAACTGAAGAACAGATTCACAGCAGGCTGCTAATGATGAGACATAGATTAAAACTAGACATGTCTTGATGGTAAGCCCATCAACTCAGCAATAATAATGCTGAGGTAGCACACACTGGAATGGATGGTGTAAAGCAAAAATGAGAAGGAAAAAAAATGGGAGACGATGGGGGGAGGAGAGCTCCTACCTGATACATTTTCATTCTACTAATTATTTTAAGTTCTGTGAGTTAACCATAAGCAGAACGTTCTTCTTTCTCACACTTTAGTAGATGAAGGTTTTCTTTCCTTAAAAACCATCTCTAAAAGATCTGTGTTTCAAAGCAGTGTATAAACTTAAGGGTTTTTAAAAGGGTCATGTTCACAGGGCCAGAAACATGTATTCAGTTATGACTGCTGAACCTATAAAAATGTGTCATTTTGAATTGCGAAGATGAAGTATAACACAGTGAGATCTGTTCAGTTTCCTAATGCCTTAAGAATATTTTGTTCGCTGTATAGTTATCACACACTCATTTCTGCAAGGCATGCTGCTTCTTGTACATGTCAGCTGAAACGACAGCAGCCCTATTCAAAGACAGATGATGTACCTCCTGCTGTGCTAGCAAACAGACACTCAACAAGACTTGACTTTCACTGCTAACAGGCATGGACATTGAACTTTGCAAATGAAGCCTCAGACTGAAAGAATGTGTCCAAAAAGCCCAGAGCTTCAGACTCCAAGTTGTAGTCTCTGCCTCTTAGCTTGATCGAAGCAGCTCTCTCAGTTGGCCTTGTTCTTTAATTCAAATTGTGAATCAAGGAAAGATTTGAAATAGGAAAAGACGTAAGACCTGACTATTAACAGCCAAAAATGTAACATTCTGGAAAACCAATATCGTCCTCATTAAACAGGAGTTTGATTCCCCCTTAAGAAGGGGACAATAAATTTGCTTTACATTTTCAACATAATGCTATCATATTGCATAAGAGCTTTTTTCGTGTAGACTTTGGAATAAGTGAAATAACTGTGTGGTGAACTTGATTCCTTTGTAGTAACATAGCTTTCTAGTCAATTTCTCTAAATGATGATCTGGGAGGCAAGCAGGGAAACAGAACTGGAAGGATGACAATGACTGTACACTTCTACCTACCACTGCTTCAGCTACCTGAAGGCTGACGAGGCATTCTTAAAAACCAAAACCACCCCCACCACCAACAAAAACAAACAAAAAAAAGCCACATACAATCACACCCACAATGCCAGAACAAGTGGTATCATGGAAGCACCTGTCATCCGCTGGCTACAAATCTACATGAGCTTTGCATGGTCACTATCCTGCACTGCCCCAGCCCCACTGGCAGTTACACAAGAGGAGGTGCAGGTACAGCAAGGAAGAGCTCAGGGCACGTGAGAAGACCCAGTGAGCTTACAGTACATAAAAGTATAAGAAACACAGATTAAAACTATTTACTCACACAATGACTTGCTAGAAACATACTTTAACCATAGTTACTCTTGGGTCCAAGTCTTTTCTTGTAGGATTCAAACAAAAATGAACATCCACACATGCTGCCAAGTCAGGCTTCTTAAAATTAAGGATTCTGAAAAAGAGCACAGTAGCCCCTGGGTTCTTTCACACAAACAATAAAAAACATCGGATATAAAAGCTTATACAAATCTTCTTTTAGGCTTAACAGAAGCACACCTTAAAAAAAAAAAAACAGCTGCGTAGAACAAGAGAAGCAGCACACGAGGATAGGTGTTTCTATAAGCAATGCAACATTTAAAAAACAAAACCAAAAGGCAAATGTATTTTCTTTCATTTTTCTTTTCCTTCACAAACTGATCGGCCTGCTTTCCTCTGACATCGTTAGGAAGTACAACGCGTTTACTGACTGAGGTATTACAAAACTAATACAAATGAAGGAAACAGAAATAAAGCTGAGTTTTTGTCCAGTTGCTATTCAAAATACTTGGCTTGCTGGAATGCTGCCATGAGGATCATGTTCAATTTTTCAAAATGAAGTTATTTTACAGTCTCAATTAGTGTCTATTTATTCTTTCACTGTACGGGATTGCTGAGAACAGAATGTGCTATAAGGGCCATCCAGGTGAGATTCATTTGTTTCTAAATTTTAGGGTCAACACCTGAAGGTGACTCCTACGAACTACATAAACAAAGGACAGTTTCTTACTTAACATACCACGGTACAGTCATAATCATGCACATCTGTGGGGTAAAAAGGCCTCTGCCATTCTCCAGACCAGTCCACCTTCTAACTGTATCTCCACGATTAATCACAAAGCCTCTTCTTTCTCTTGCAGAAAGAGAATGCTAAAACCTGCAACAAACCAGGCAGGCAACAATACCCTTTTTCCAAATCGTTTTTTTTTTTTTTTTCTAAGATTTACAGGCCTCCAAGTCTGAAGACCAAGCTGCAGTTTCAAACAAACCGAGGGAAGTTTACATCCTCATGTAAGGATGGGGCAGACTTACTATTCCGAGTTTGGGGCAGACTTACTATTCCGAGTTAGAAATTCACTCTGTTCCCGTCTTCTGGTGCTACTAACAAAAAGGTAATTTAGTATTGCCCTCCACTTTTCCTTCGTTGGGGCTCCTGTACGAGTGCTTGTCAAATACAGAGTTATTCTTTGAGCAGTTTAAGTCTGAAACTATGACATTTTAGTTTGCACAGACATCCTATTTGATAACTTTGTGACATTTTATGCTTTGTTTCTTGGTGCCAAGTATCAGCTGAAATCTTCCTTTATAATGCAGTATTATCATGCCCACATCTATTTCAAATGCAAATGCCAACTCAGGAAAGCAAGTCCAACAGTAACGACGTTTAGACAAAAAAATTAAATGGGTAATTTAATGTTAAAGTGAAAACTTTAACAAACATCTAGACTAAAGAAGGAAAAAAAAATGATCAAGTCAATTACCAAAAAGAACAGCTTGAAAATTATTTACCTTCTGAAGATGTGCCTGCTTAACATTCTGAAGACTTCACATTACTGCATTCCTCTAAAATGCATGCATTTGACTGAATCAGACGTACACAACAGGTTTCAGATTTAGCTTCAAGCAGAAGCACAGCAAAACAACTAAAACACCCTTTGGGCTACAGAAATAGAACACAAGTAAACATTTCCTGCATGCTGGGAATATCTGGAATTAGGGAAGAGATAAGACAAGCACTTTGGACACTAACCCCCAGCCACTGCTAATCCTCCATTTGTAATTACTGCCTTCCTGTTGCCACAGGTCAGGAACTGAAAAAACTACATGGTATATTTCTACATGATTTTCAAAGCTAGGGATAGATCTCACCTGTTAAGGTTAATAGAAGAAAAACAAGAACAAAGTTTTTCAAAATACTTCCAGAATCAGATTAAAAAGTTATAGAAGTTTGGGGAACTATTTAATTTGGCCTTTAATTCATTTGCATTTTAACTACAAAAGCGGCTTCATTAGCTTTCTGTTGTTAGAGACTAAACACGTCTTTGTATAACAGAATACTTCCCTAACTATGCAGAACCGTCAGAAAGTTCCATTCCATGAAACTCTTTAATTTATACACACTCAATTCAGAAGTCATTTTAGTTCGGCATCTTTGGAAAATTTAATTCAAAACCAAGTCAAATTCAGCTGCAACTTGAAGGACTAACATTTGTGTCCCCCCACAAAAGTTAACTCTTCCTTTTCAAGTGTCATCTGCATGCCAAACATCAATTTCCTAACCTTCAGCTTTAAAGAACCACACTCGAAAGCAGTTAGCCAAGGCTACAGTGCATTTTGTGAACAGCAATCAGAACTGGAGGAATTAGAGGGAAAATACTTTTTAAGAAGGAAATTATGATTTAAAAAAATCAGGTATAAACACCTTTTCTTGTTACAAGCAGCATTGAAGAGTACCGATATCGTATTATAATAATTAATATTTATACTTCCATTTATAATTTAAGACTGTTCTATAATACGATTTGAAGATGCTTATCTCTAAAGCAACCTAATGCCTACTAACCATGAGCACAGTGGTCCTGGAACCATTCACCTCTTAAACTTTACCACGCGGTGGCTCTTCTATATGGAGCTGCTTCTCCAAACCTTGTACTTCCTTTTAGCATACTCCTGTATTTCCTCCTGGCCTGACAGGAGAATCAGCGGAGATTTCAGCAATGGGATACAGCAAGAGAGTAGCAACAGAAAGACGGAAGCTAAACAGGCCTCTCTACAACCAAGTTTTCCATTCTGACTGGGTTCAGTTAACTTTTGTCAGCTATCACAACACGCAACTTATTCATGAGGATTAGCTAATCGCTTAAAACAACACAATTAAAAAAAAATAAGCCTTGTATCTATCATTACAGATCAAAAGAAAAGTTATCATGAAAATGCATTCTGAAAAACTGAACTCCTAGATTTTCCCAACTACTGACAGCTGGCAGCATTATGCTTGGGAATGAGACCTACTGGAATTTAATGCTGTTTGTATTTATTTTCAGAGAACAAGTAATCTGTAATTAGGTAAAGCGATGAAACATTGTGAGCATGCTACGATACCTTTTCTTATGCTTCTCTCTTACAGAATTCAGAATAAATTTGGTTTGACTGCTAAGTATGATTTTAACATTACAAATTACAGTTATTGGTTTACTGCATGTGTTATTAAAGTCTAGGAACTACAGCTTACAATCTCAGTAAAAATCATCTTTATTTGTACTCTAATATTGCACTTAAGAAGGGATAATGGCACACGACTTAAGTTAAATTGCAAATTCCTTCTAAATATTTTTTGAAAATATTCAAAATGTAAATTTTTGTTACGTGAACATTCAAAATATCAATATACAGAGGAAGTAATGCAAGACTTCTTTGCCAACAGACAGACAGATTAATTAGCTATAGCTGTGTCAGTATGGCAGTGCCTAGTACTTAATTCAGCCAGAGCTAGGTGAAGTCATCTCGCTGTATGGATTTCTACCACCGAAAAAAACTGGTTAAGAAAACGGCTAGCGAGTAATATATTTAAAACCACACCTGACATGATAAATGAAAGAGAATAAATGTATACAGCTAGTGAGACTTCTAGGGAACAGGGGGAGACTTCAACACTTTTGCTGACAGTGACTTTACTGTCAGTGGCCTGTCTCTCTCGGAGGCAGCTGTCAATCACATGGCAGCTTTCTCTCCCAGAGGAGTTCATTGTGCCTGCAGACAGTTGTGGAATAACTGCTCCTAGGCGTCAGAGCGGCAGATGGAGTGTATCTGTCAATCATTGTCACTAATTATTAACTTCTGTCACTCAGAGCAAGGCAACATATCTCTGCCTGATCCTCTGTGATTTGATCTGCTACGCCACCTCAGAGACAGACAGTTCAACCTTTCATTATGTGTCACACACACAGCGCTCTGCTGGGTCAGCCCTCGTGACTCAGTGTTCCAGCAGAATTCTATTTTAGCCACACAGCATTGCAGAGAGGAGCTGGCACGGAGGACACGCTCTGTGTTCAAATGCAGTGGTCACTCGTTTTCTGTAAGCGTTTTGGAGCTAGAAAAGCATGGAAAAACCTGTCTGCTAGGTTTTAAGCAAGTGGAAGGGAAAGAATCTAAATACATGTGAAATAACTTTGCACATGGTAAGCTGCACCTTGTAAGTTACTAAAATGTTAATTATCTCAAACTAATTTTGAAGAGAGGCAATTTCCTTTAATGGCAATTTTTTACAACCGTTCATGAGGTTAAGGGGAGCAGACCAGACACGAGGCATCATCCCATGCTTTTGCATAGGCCAGAAAAATGACTAGAAATTATCATCAGTGATTTCTGATTATCTTATGCTTGCCTGGATTTTCTATCTTGGATTTATGAGTACGGTTATTAAAATTCCGTGCAACAACGTCGACTGTGCTCTCTAAAGAGAAGAATCAACAGCTGAAACATACCGCTGGAGAAAAAGCGTATATACTCTCCATCTCTTTACATTTCCAAATAAACAACTGATATTCCTATATCGATATCACTAGAAAGCCCACTTAGCCAAACCCAAAGCCGTATCCCAAGGTTGATCAAGAGCGTTTATTATACAGTCTATGATATTAAAAAAAAATTGTAATGCCTTCAGAACTTAAAATTGTGTAAATCCAAAAGGCCCCAGAAGCTTTATATAAAGCCAGAAAAATTATCCTCTGCTTTGGGAAAAGTCTTACACACAGACCTATTTAAACAAACACACAGCTCTGCAGGCTTAAGTCCCCTCTCTCCATCCTTTTTGGGATTGGCAAAGTTATTAATGATGGGATTTGTACAGGCATAGGAAGTGCTGTGGATTTTTGACTACTACTACTATATTCTAATACATTCTGTTCTGCTATACTCTAACACAACCAGATGCAAAAGAGTGGATATAGAAAAGGGATTAGAGCCACAGTTACAGAATAGGAAAATCATAGAATGGTTTTAGTTGGAAGGGATCTTGAAGATCCAACCCTGCTGCCCAAATCCCATCCAGCCTGGCCTTCAACACCTCAGGGGATGGGGCATCTCCAGCTTCTCTGGGCAACTTGTGCCAGTGTAACCATCCTTAAAGTAATGAATTTCCTCCTGATGGCTAATCTACATCCCCCTCTTTTAGTTTAAAGCTGCTACCTTGTCCTATCGCTGCACTCCCTGCTTTTGTCCCTCTCCATCCTTCCTGTGTACAGGCCCCTTTAGGCACTGCCATGCCGCTGTCGGGTCTCCCTGGAGCCTTCTCTTCTCTAAGTCAACCTCAGCTCTCTCAGCCTGTCTTCAGTGGAGAGGGGCTCCAGGCTCTGAGCATTCTTGTGGCCTCCCCTGGCCTCTCTCTAACAAGACCTTGGGAGAACACCACCGCTGAGAAGCATTCAGGGATGCACTCCAATCTGAGCTTCCGCTGGGATGCTGTGGAAAAATGGATGAAGGCAGCATCTGGATGAATGTAGGTATAGAGAAGACAAGGGGAAATTACCCCAGGACTGCAGTTTGAACTCATCAACCTAGTTGTATTACAGGTTTTAATGGTGTTCCTTTTAAAAGGAACAAGAGACTTACAGACAGAACCTCACCATTACAGGAGACTTGCAGAACTCAGCCTCTTCTTAAACAAAAAACAGTAACAAATAACTTAATCATCAGGTATACAGATCTCCAGGGAAAGAGAATGTCAAATACTATGCACGCTTTTGAATACCAGGCTGAAAAGAGCTCAATACATACAGATTAGACAAAGAGTTTAATAATAATAATAAAAAAAAACTAAACCACCACTTTTTAATAGCAGAGACAATCCAGTTAAAACAGCACATTGTCCAGTTTCTCAATACCTTCAACCATCTTCATCTCCAGACAACCAAATATAGCTCAGAACATTGCGTTTTAGAAGTTAATGGATTCAAGAAGGAATTAACAGTTCACACACAGTATCAGGTTGTCCCATTTCCATTATTCTCAATTTTTCCGTTTCCTAAAATGTTATTAAATTTTAAGGTGTGTGCTTGTTTTTTTTTTTTTTTTTTTGTTTTTTTTTTAAGTAGTTC
The DNA here is from genome assembly GCA_011075105.1 of Heteronetta atricapilla. Taxonomy (NCBI): domain Eukaryota; kingdom Metazoa; phylum Chordata; class Aves; order Anseriformes; family Anatidae; genus Heteronetta; species Heteronetta atricapilla. Next base: position 3,463,934 of record CM021753.1, on the reverse strand, counting down.
AGATTTGGTAAGATTCTGCTCTGACCTTAAAATCTATTAGCTTTTATCCAATACCACTTAGTCTGACTGTAATGCCTCAATAGCAAGTTACAACATTTTATTTCCTTTGCTTTATTTCCAAGAAAAAAAGCATTCGATAATGTTCAAATCCTAAAAACTCATGCTAGACTTGAAGATTCATGATGAAATGTGTCATTATGCACTTACAAGCTTAAACAGGAAATTATTCATTCGTCATCTTCCTCTCTGAATACTGCAAGACTTTCTGCTACTGAAGGACAGAGATCCCAACCAGGCTATTCAAGATCCTTAGTCACTTCTCTCAGAATACTTCTGACTCAAACCTAAATCAAATTTCAAATTGCCAAAAAAGAAAGAAATAGAAGAAATAAAAGGAAAACATAGCCCAAAAGAGAAACTGTTACTGGAAACTGCATAGCAAATTGATACTCCAAATCTTGGAAAATTTTTATTTATTTCCTCGGCTCTCACACAAGCCCGTTTAAATGAAAATGCATTTCCATGCCTCTTGTTATTAAGATTTTTGTTGGTGTACAGCTTTTAATGGAAAATAGGAAGAAAAAGAGACCATTTGTAGCTCCTCTGACCATTTGTTGTCATTACAGCTCAAAGTACATTTAATTTCCTTTCATAACTTTCGACAACAAGAATCGCTAACAGTATATTAGTGCAAGAAACTTTTATAAAATATTATAATCAAATCAATTGCATTAACACATTTGAACCCTTAAGTTGAACACAGTGGAAAACACAATACTTCTTTATTATATCAGCTGTCTGGTCATATATACATCATCTGTAACTAAAACCAAAAGTGTTGAGAGTCCTATTTATCCAGAGTTAGCAAAAGGAATTATCTGACAGTTCAAAATGAAAAACCACTAATAAGCATTATAGTGTATTGAAAAGTTTAAACAATGCGATTAAGGAAACTTTTGCAATAATAAGGAATGTATGTGATTCTATTTTACCTTGCTAACGAAACTCCTCTGGGATTTCTTATTCTGTTAGACAATAACTAAACTGGAATATTATGTTAAACAATTCTCACATTCTACCCGTATTCAGAATATATTTTAAATTAAGAGATAATGTTCTCTCAGCATACTGCACTTCACTAAAATGTTCGTATTTTCAACCAAATTATTCGCCCAAAGCAATAAACAGAAGGAAAGTCAAAAGGCTCTCACTGGTGCTTTAGCCATTTAGAGCTCGGAAGGATGCACTTTACAGACTTTTCAGCCATCTTTTTTAAAGTTTATTTTTAAGAAGTGAAACAAGGAATTCTTTAGAAAGAGACTGCTGAGGGGAAAATTGAGTGAGGGGATACTGTGAAGAGGAGACAGAAAACGGTATGTTTACCATAACTCCTGCTATAAGAAGCCAGTAACAAAGAAAGGCGTCCAATTAACTGCTTCAGGTAACAAATACCATTGAAAAGGAAAACTGGGAACCAACTTACACAGAAAAGCTCAACAAATTTTGGAGGGAAGATGGAAGGGGCAGATACCTGTCCACATCATCTGTATCGTAACAGCCCATCACAGAGAACTCCTATACTGTTCTCACTTACTGACAGAAAATGAAATAAAATGAATCAAGATCCATCTTGGAATTATGTGCAGATAAGAAAGCACCAAATCTGCCACGTATTATTTGTTGTGGTCAGCCATATCAGACCCTATTGAGTAACTGAAACATTATCAATATACAAAAATTAGCCCAGGTAATTGTCACTGCACTGCAAGGTCTTCCAGCAACGCCAGATCATTTCCCTAAAAACCACAACACCTGATGAATAATGGATTCCCAAGTTCCACAGAAATACAGTTTCTCTGTATTTCCATTAACCCACACTTTAAACTGTATCGACGTTCCTTAGCTAATTTTCTTTGGAGCACTATTTTCAAGTATCCAGGTGCTAAATAAAATGTACCCGAAGCTCTTTGACCTGGTGCCACCAAGTTGGCATTTGCACTGTACAAACAGCAACTTAACCGCATCTGAACAGAGACAACTACTTCCTATGTTTCAAACCGCAATCCTTGAATTTAAAGTTTTTCACACATTTCCTCAGTACACGTACTGCAATCCGCAAATCATCTGCGCATATTCTGGTCACACAGCTTGCAACTTACTATTCAGTAGTCAATAAAGCCAGACACTGATACTTTCCATCTGAGTGTAAGGCCCTAGTAAGCTAACATTTCCAAAGCATGATGAAATTTTCAAACAGGTCAAAGTACACACAGACACAAATAATATCAGCAAACCTCCAAAACATTAAAATTATTAGCTGGCGCTATTTTATATATTTAAGTTTCCGACTTGTATGCATCTGAAATAGCACAAGCAGTAGTCCGTTTGCTTCCACAGCTGCAGTGTAACAACACAGATTCATAAAATGCATCCAAATCTAGGTCTTTGTTTCGTTCAGATTTTAAACTATATTTAAACCCAGCCACAAGGAGGTCAAAGTCATAGTTAAGTATAACTGCTGCTTATGTCAAGTATATTGTCACACGAACATATGAGGGCGTACACTTACTCATTTCAAATTCATTTCAAATAAAAGAGACAGAGTAAAATATCTGATGCCCTCCTTTACACTATCTCTGCTTTAATCACATCTCTACCCACATTGTTTTTCTTCAAACCATTCCTGGATTCATTATTTTTCAAATATAATCAATGGGAGAAATGAGATGACAAAAGCATGTGTCATGACTACTTGGTTTAGAAAACAGTTTTCCAAATCTTGACAGTTCATGTTTCCAAGCAAGACTAAAAATCCTAAGAATTCATAACTGTTGTTCCTAACATTGTTGTGCGTGTGCGTAAGTGACCTATTGGATAGGTCAAGCAAACAGGCATAAAGAACCTCATGCTCTCTTAGATTTTCAGAAAAGGAACTGAAAAAACTCAGGAGAAGCACTGAGCAGTAAGTTCACAACTGGGACCTATCAGTCTCATTCCCAAACGCCCTATTCAGTTGTCAGTCAACTCTGAGGGGTATCTGAATTCTCTGTCTAAGTTTCCACGAGGCAAATTGCTAAGGCACTTTAATTTCTGCCTCTGGACACAGAGCCATCTAAACCTTAACAGCTGGCACTTCAGCTCTACTGGACTTCAATGAACAGCAGCCTTCTGCCCATTTCCCCAGCAACAGTTAAGCTTGTAGACAGTCACTAGAGCAGTGGTCTCCAAGGGGAGTGCAAGACAGTCACCAGGGCTGCAAGAAGAACATATATTTATACCACTAATACACAATTTAAAAATAATAAAAACTTTTTTCCTTTTTAACTTATATTTTTGCCTAAACTTCATAATGCACATCATATTTTAGTGCAGTAGTACATGCATATTATTCACTAAACAAACATATTGGGGGATGCGCAATTTTCTTTGCACTGATAAGCATGCACCATGAAAAAAGTTTGGAGACCGGTGCACTAGAGCAAACTGCAAACTATCAAACTGCATCTCTCAGAGATGGTGAAGATGAAGTGGCAGATGCAGTCCTGCCTTACGAGTAACGGTAGAAAGTTTAGCAATGAGAGCCCCAGCATGAGAGGCAGCACACTCAAATTTAAGTATGTTCTGTCTGTCTGCTAGGAGCAGGGCTTTAAACCCAAACCTCCATGTTCTCAGGAACCCGTTTTACACCCTGTTAGACTACATAGAAATGAACCTCCTCCCTCCTGGATCCTGTATGAAGAAAAAAAAAGGTGATCTGTCCTGGTGATGTCCAGAGGTCAGGTATCAGAATCATTAACAAAAAGAAATCCTACGCCCAGTGTTCATCTTAAGACCATTTCTGCATGACTGAAACCAGTGCATTATGTTGCACAGTAAAACACAAGACATGGGCACTAAGATGCTGAAGTAACAGCCTACTGTGCAACCTAGCAGGTTGGGTTTGGGCTTTCTACAGGCTTTGGCTTCTCTTTTCTGGAGGCCTCTGCTTACATTTAACCTCAATTTTTGCTCTTTATGAACAGCTATATGGCTAAGAACCCACAAGACAGTTAAGATCAAAGAAACTTGAATTTGACTCAATTCAACAGGCTTTTAGATACTTTGATAAAGAATCTGCAATGTTATGAGGTGACCAAAGAAGAACACCTTTATCATCACAGTAGAGGAGTTATGTGGCAGTTACATTAAGCAAAGATGCTGAACCAATCAGGAATAGAAAAGGAGCAAAAGGTACCAAATTTTTAGTAACAGGCCAACATAGTAATTCCTGTGCTGTCACTCTCATGATGGAGAGCAGCACTACAAGAATAGCCTTTCTAGTAATGTCTTTCCTAGGCTAATAGGAAAACGTTCTCCTAATGCTGAAAAGGAACATCCTGCCCCGTCCAAATCAGAAAAATGTTTTACAAAACAAGACGTCAGAGTCACAGCAGTTCCGTAAGGACATTTTCTTATTCCCCTGAGAAATGAGGCTGGTAATAATGATGATAATTTTTATTATCATAACAACAACATTTCATACCGAATAAGCTGGAATGTTTTGTGCCCTCACAGAAACGCACCAAACCTGATAGTCTTAATGTTTGACTCTGAATATGTCTGTCATGAAACAAGTGCGAGCCTTCAGCAGCCGTGGCTGCCTGATTAGTCTCACAGTCACTCCAACGAGCTATCAGCTTCTCAGCGTGAAGTTCTACTGCATCACTGCTCCAAGCCTTTAGGCAAAGGATTCTAATAATGAGTCACAGTGCCGTGACTGAGGCCACACTTCTGCTCTGGTGAGCTGCTTGCTGAGAGGGACTGCATGCTCCCTCATTATCATTTTATAGGTTTTTTTCTTTCCTATTTTTTTTGTTTGTTCTTTTGTATTCCTTTTCCTTCCTCCAAATGCTTGGTGCGTTTCAGCCAGAGTGCTTAGTGCTGCCACCAGGGCAGAAGCCATATGCTCACATTTAATAACCTTATGGTATGAGGTAGTCATAAAATTTATGATAAGGCAGAGTATTATGTAGAGAATCAGATATGGTAAGATATAGTCTTATATCAAATCCTAATAAAGAGGCAAAGTCATCTGCATTCCAACCAACAGAGGTTGCAGGGGAAAATTCCTTACACATTTCTCTTTCATTTACGATCCTTCGCAGAATTAATAAGAAGAAAGAGAACAAAAATGGTGACTCACTTATTAAGTTCCACCCTATCGGCTAAGATTTTTTTATCCCTCGTATCTATATTCTCATGCACCATTGGGAAGGCCAATTCTGGGAAGCTGATGAATGTTACTGAAGCCAAGAAACAGATGCATCAGTTACATCTTAAACACGCACACAGAGCAGCTACTAATCACCTGGCAGCACCCAATTCAACAAATATACAGAACAAACTTGCCGCCAGACTTGCACTTCTTCATGCTGTTACGCCACTCCAACAGAATGCCCCAGTGTCTTGAGACAGGTGCAGATAACACGCAATGTCATGTAGGTGTTACTACTACTCTTTCTTGTTCATCCTTTATTTAGCTAGAAATTTTTTGCTAGCAAACTTTGTCATTATTTTTCTGGAGAAAAAACATGATACGTGATAATAAAAACAGATTTAGAATATGCACATCCAGTTCTGCTAAGCTGGATCTCTAAAAGATACAGAGAAACATAGAAGTGATTCCTGAGCAGATGGAAGATGGTTAGTGTAATGATGTCAGGATGATGTCAGGAAAAGTTGAAGCTGCTTTACAGATTATCCATCTGTATGTGTAAAACTAGACAAACAATCCTCTACAGAGCTAGTTCCTTATACATACACCTTATTAATACAATAGCAGATAGTAAAAAAAACTCTAGCTTGAGTAAATGATGGGAAATATTGTGACAAATTTTATAAAATGAATTACACACAGTAGCTTCTGTACAGGATTAGAATAAGCCTGAAACTCAAACTGACTGATTGCAAAGACCCCATAAAGGTGTATCTGCTCTGATCCATTACAGAGACAAGCATCCTTGCAAAGTATACCTGCCACTAATCTGGAAATAATTTAATAAACCAAGAGAAAGTCTGCAAATTCACCTCCAGCTTTAACGTTATAAAAAACGTGAAAGTGAAGTTTGCAGCACTGTACAAGTAGAATATTTATATACAGTATCTTCCTTTGATAATTCCCCAAAAAATACTTAACTCCCTTACAAGAATGGCAAATGATACAAGTCTGCAGTTCACATTTTTGTTGGCTTGCAGGCTAAGCAGAAAAAAAATAAAGTAGGGCGCACATTAGAACTTGGTTTCTTTTGCAGACCCTATCAGCACTACTATTGGAAAGAATAAGAAATGAGAAAGAGTTAAAAATAAAAAAGATGAAGACAACAATGATCTTAAAAGAGCAGTATTTTTATGTAATCGGAGAAGAACAGCACTATGGAAACACTGAATATGACAGCACAACCTTATATCTACTATAATTTTACATGATTGGAAACCTCAAGTGTTCCAATCATGCCTCTTTCCTTGGGATATAGCTACCTTCAAATCAATCAAGCTTGCTTAAGCTGACTTTTAACTGCCTAGTTCATATGGATCTTCGCATGTTCCAAACACCTGAATATTTTCTCCAGTTCTCCAGAATGTACCGCAACTCCATTCTGCTGTCACAATGTCAGCAGCGTCCAAGTGAACCGAAGATTGCTCGGGTGTATTCACATAAACTGCAGTCACACAAGCCATTAAACCACAGATACACCTATACCCATGGTATTTCCCTTTTTTCTTCACTTAGATAGCAAACATCATTTCACACTAGCAGCATATGGCAGCAGGCTAAAGGGAGCAAGCTTCACAGACAGAAAATGTAAGAAAACAAAATTTAATGCATGAGGAGAAAAAAAAAAAAAAAAACTTGAAACAACAAGGACACTCATGATTTCTGAGGCTGTGAAAAAGTCAATCAATGCTCACTGTGTGCCTATCCTACACTGGTGTTAAGAGATTCCCGTTTTCAGTATATCTCACATTATCCACATAGTATTAAAAAGAAGAAATAAAGAAAACACGATTAACTTGATAAGCTTTGCACCCCCCATCTGTGAGAGCATGTTGGTCTGCAAGGTCCAAAGCTGGACCATGAAATTCAGAGCTTCATTTGAATTCACATTGCCTTTATAATATTTTCGATTAAGTCTGAGAAAAGGATATGCTTGTATTTTGCACTGACATTTTCAACAAGTATTACTTCAAAAGACACTATCAGGAAAATAGAACACAATACAAGAAAAAAATCAACTTTTGACTGAAGGACTGCAACACGGTCATTTCAGTGAAAATCACCTTTCTGTTGACTAGAAAATATCTTCCAAACAAGAAAATTCCCCCCAATAAGTTTTCCGTTTGTTTTCCATTTGTTTACTTTTGAGTAATTTCAGACCCTCCTCTCTTTGAACATGACCGCTTTCACAGTCACTGCTTCTGGTGACATACCCTTCTCATACAAAGAAGGATGTTCCATCAATAAACCCTAATCCTTCTCTTATTCCTCAAGTTTTCTGACTTCTTATAACAAACAGTTCAGATGGCCTGGCACCGTGCAATGCTGAACGTCCCAACAACTTCAGGCTTCAAAGCTTCTGAAAAATGGTGCTAAGCCATCTACTTAGTTGGAAATACACAGAATTTTCAAGACTGCCTAATTTAAATAAACGCACATAATGCAATGAAGTGAAATGTAAACTTATTGTCTACATTCTTAACACCAGAAACAGGGGGGGTTAGTGTTTTTGTCTGTTTGTTTTTCATTAAGTGAACTGACCATTTATCCTCACCCTACTATTTGAGAAGCTGTGTGGCCTCATCGCACTGAATTTCTCTTATATTTAACTTTTTGACCCTAAGATAGTTCTGCAGCACAATTCTCTGTAAAACTGTAGTTAACTTATTCAATAATAAATTCATGTATTCTTTAAGACTGATGTGCTGTGAGCCATTACAGTCTAAGCTAAGTTGACAGACTCTATTAAAGCGCAGTACTGTCATGGAAATTATGATCTTAACACAAGTGCATGTGACGGATACCAATTACTTTGCTCTTTTCCATAAAAAGTCTGCATGACATGGGAGTTATTATGAATGACTGATAAGATCACTGAATGCTTTACATCATGATTTTCAAACATGATTCATCCTTAATCATGGAGTAAGCATAACTGCTTATCTATAACATTATGACCTGCTGTAAGCAGTAGAAGCAGATTAAGCTAGTCACCTCGTAACCAAAGTTACTATCCCAATGTGTTAATTATCGTCACTTATGGAAACCAGCACCTTTCTTTATGACAGAAGGATGCTTAATAATCTTAACATCTGCCCTTCAGAAGCATCAACTTATTAGACAAGAGATTCTTCTCCAGAAAGCAATTATTTTAATCAATGATAAATCATATAAGTCATCATCCCTTAACGACTGTCTTTAAAAGCAATTAACCACACAGTTGTTTCTAAACACCGCAAGATTGCAAGATTGGTGCTGCAGTCAAAAGGAGGGCACTGCTTGTTCAGTATGCCACTTAATGAGAAAACACCAGTTTCAGTAATTCTGAAAGGGAAAAAATGATACAATGACTTTTAGAAACAAAGGGAACACTGCAAAAATGAAACTGCTTCATCACAATTCAGAAAACAGTAGAGTAGGTCCTTCTGCCTATCTGTACTTAAATAGATCAAATACCAAGGTCATGTTCTGCGTTGATTTACTTGTGAATAAAAATAAGCGCCAGCTGATCAAAAAACACTTGGCTTGCTCTTTCCAGTGCTAAGCAGTGATATCTAACCATGCAAATGAAGGATTTCAAGAAACAAAACTTTTATTTTTCCTACGTATAAACTGAAAGCCTCAGAAAGTTTTTACACTGCTGAGTAATGACTTCTTAAGATTTGGTTTTCTTAAGCTATTATTTAGTATCAACTGTATGAATTACAAGTAGTTACAGTGACAAATCTGGTTAAAAGCCTGACTTGTTAGTAACGATTTGGGTACTCAAAAATGCACTGGAGTAAGAACACACAAGGTCGGTCAGCCGTTTTACACATCCCACAAAGTTGGATTCAGGGAGTCACTGTTTAGAATCTCAGCCATAAGCATCACATATAAGTAAGAGCAACCCAATGCATGCTTCAAAATGCAAATCCAAAAAAAAAAAAAAAAAAAATCACAATTTCTACCAAGTTACATAAAATTAAAAACTTATATAATAAATGGGAGCACTAGCTGTGGCATGGCACTTAACTACGAATACTGTTCCCCTAAAACAAAGTGTCATGAGCAATCATTAATACTCAGGAAACTCTTATGTTGTAAAAATTATTAAAATAGCCAAAATGAACATATGATCATTGTTTTATGGGGGAAAAAATATTTTTTTTAAACCTCAATGCTCATAAAATACACAGATTTTTGCATTGTGGCTCTTCTTATATGAAGTGTCTGAAAGAGTTATTCATCTTCGTGAATTAATTCACAACACTCCACTTAAAGAGAATCCTCTACAAAAGTTTTCTCTGAAGACTTATTTCATCTAAATAGAAGTTTTCAAGTTGAAGCCAGAAGTCTTTTGAAAAGAAAAAGAATAAGACAGTCGTGATAAATTACAAATTCTTCAAGAACACTCCCTCAGTATCTCTAGCCCACACCCACTTCTGGCTACAGTCAAAAGGTTTTCAAGAGGTTTTTAAACTAAGCAAAATTCCTACAGAATTAAGTAGAGGGAGAAATACTACTACAGTTGTGGACACAAGGGAACTTTCCTTCCCACAATAAATTAGCAGCTTTTTGACTTCATGAAAAATGTACTAGATAATATTTTCAGTGCTTCCCAACAAGTTAGTACTTATTCTCCTCAAGCACAGCAGCAGAAGACATCACCTCACAGTTGTTCACAGCAGGTTTGCAGTCATATAGTCCTCCCTACCCGACACTTCTGCTCATAAACACGTTGTGAATATGTAAACATTTAGAAACTGTGACGATTTAAAAACTTTCTCTTGCAGCTCTGCTAGACTCTTCGGGTAATGCGTTCTTTATAAGAGAACAAGACAGCCATCTAGAGGGCAAAAAAGCCAAACCCTTAGATCACAAGGGAACACTGAACAATCAATCACTGCAAGCTGAAAAAAACACCTGGTAGTTCATTCTTACATGGAATTTTACCCTAACTTCTAGAATAATCCAGAAACCAAAAAGTGACTATTTTCTCCTCTTCGGATAATTTATACACAAAGCACAGATTTTTATAGAACACACAATTCTAAAAAATCAATAGCACAGATATGTAATTAGGGACGAAGATGTCACTGCTACCTAGCTCCTTAACTACATCACGGTATGCAGCGTTTCCTTCTTCTTCAGAACTGGCTCTGGCGCACAGCAAAACGCAACACAAAGCAGCAGCAGAACCAGCAGCAAGCCTTCTTGCTCCACAGTCACAGAACAGCATTTATGGCCATAATGCTTTAAGCAGCTCATTACTGATAGATTGTACAAACCATCACAGTAAGTCACAGGAGGGGGTAGTTCAAAGTTGAAGTTGGGAGAGTTTTTTAGATATAGTAAAGAAATCGATATATTTGGAGAGTACAGTCCCCTGTGAAAGGGTTCCAGGTAATTTTTACTGTTTACTCAGATCAATTCCTGGTAGTGGGGAAGTTTAATGCAGTTCTATTAGCACAGCTGATTTGGAACAGGTATTACAAATGAAAAATGCAAACAATAACATAATAACTTTTTGGAAAAAAATAGTGAAAGATCTTTCTAGAGTTTTGATTTGGATCTAGAGATCAGAGTGGAGAAAGGTGTGTGGTGAAATAATCAGCACTGCTCTTGGCTCTCTCCAGACCAGTCCCCTTTTTTTGTCTCACTTTCTATGCTACCAGAGATCTAATTGTTCAGAACTCTGCATGCCCACTGTGACTACTGCAGGCTGTCTTTAAGCCTATTGCAAGTTATCTGCCACGTTTTTCACTGCACAGGGACCAATGTATACAAAAATCTCCCACTTCTCTTGCCATTTCCACAGTACGGAATAAAGGCATTGAGTTGGCATTTAGGAACTGAGGGCAGAGAGAGAGGTATTAATCATGCTGTATACTGATCCTGGAAACATCTACGGAGGGCTTTTCTTGCTGAAGTATCTCTTCCCCTACATTTCTGGAGATTTCACACCAATCCTTTGTTTCATTTCTGATATGAAATGCAGATGGCCTGCTTACTGACACCAGCAAGAAATAATCTTTGAATTAAATCCAAAAGTGCTTTTACAAAATCTTCTTTTTACTTGCCTTCTAATGATGACCTCTTCCCTAATTTTGCGATGGTTTCAACTCGCTTTTCAATCATTGGTATAGCTATAAAAAGCGAAACACCTCCTTCCTAACCCCATTATGATGAAAGCTTTGAATTTTATTATTCATTTTTAATAGGAAGAAGCTAAACTCCCTCAGGAACCATAAAAGGTAGGGATTTTATCTCTCAGAAAGTGAAAGGTTGCTACAGAGTCATGCCTTCAGCAGACAGTCTGATAAAGGGTATACCTTGTACTTGGGATGACAAGAGAAAGGGAGGTTGCCCATTATTATTTTTAGTTCAGAAAAAATATAAAGAGGACTGTTTTAGGTATTCTTCTGGTATTTTTTAAAAATCTCTTAACAGTCTTTAACAGTATTAAAAAAAATCATGTACCATCAATGTAAATGAAAAGCTCAGACCATCACACTCTCAAGGTAATTGTCTAACATTTAGGTAATCCTGCATAAAGGTGACACTTCTGTTCATCACTCCTTAGTTCAAAGTTGTAAAATACCCCCTACTCTACCAGATGCCATTTTCCGTAAGATATTAACATCAATATTTGTACCAAACACTACATTAAAAAGAAAAAAAAAAAGAAAGATGGCAACTGCACATCAGACCACTTTCCAGGTAAAACTGTCTTGCCTAGCACCTGGCTGATCTTCAAATGGTATTTCAAAAACTTGACCGGTGACTGCAGCAGCTCAGAAGATGGCTCTGAACAATGTGCACTATCAGCCCGGGAGCATGTTTTCAACCTGGTGAGTTCCAGTTAACAGGTACGTGACACATGACTAAAGTTAGCCCTGACACACCGCGGATTGGAAGTGTGACACACGGTTTAAGAAGCTCAAAGAATTTTTGAAGAGTGAATGTGGCTGTTGAGAAGCAAGATTTTTTTCCTCCTTGCTTTCAATGATAACCAAAATTACCAGTCTCTCAAAAACATGTACAATTATACAGGCTTATTAATGGAGATGTTTCTTCTTTTCTTTCTCCTTATTGATTTCAGATAAAGAATAAGTGGTTAGCAGAATGAAAGACATTGAAAGGAAAAAGAGGGGAGCAACAACAACAAGAACTCCATCCTGGAAAAAAAAATGAGAAGCAAGATGTGGACAACCTGGGACTGCTTCTCCTGTCAAGGTAGGAAAGAAAAATATGAACGAATCAATGGCTACTTACACATATTCCACGTTTTCAGTGAAGAAGATCCTACCTTCGGATTACAACATAATTCAGAGGAGGAGGTCTCTCATCTCCAGATGATCCCGTTATGAAGGCAAAGTGGTTAAGTGGTTAACTTTAGATATGTGTAGTTGCTAGAAGTATGTATGAAAACTCTGTTAGAAAGGCTGCATTAATTCTAGGTCTAGGTTAAAAAAAGAAAAAAAAAAAGGTTTCCCTGTTTCTCTCCTGTAGCTGAGCTTTGTTCCTGCTTTTTGAACTACTGTCTATTTTGCCTTGACAAAAAAATCTCCACAAAAGGAACAATTCAAATTCTTTAGTGAAGGCCTTACAAATGCTCTACTCTTCAAATGCCTCAGTTGTAACCTCCAGCATTTTTCTTATCTCCTGCTTAAACACAGATTGGTTTTAATTGGCTCTTTTCCTTCTGAACGGTCCCTGACTGCTTTTCTTCACTTGCCTCACCAGGTGTCTGAAAGGTAAATCAGAATAATTAGTTCTTATTTACCTAGTTGACTGCTGAAAAAAAGTGGCATTATCTAAGGTAAGAAAAGCAGGCAGGGAAACTAGAATATTCTAATATAAAAGACACATAAAGGAAAGAAATGGACAGACAGAACAATCTTTCATCCTCCATCACATCCATGAGGCTAGCAAACATGGTCTTAATTCCCTGCTAGCAAAGACAAATCAGTAGTTCATAAAAGCTAATTAGGAAGCTTCATTTTGTAACAATTAAATACCCAGTACTACTCACTGACTGCAGCCTCAGTAATACAGAGGACATGACCCATCATCCTACCTTTGCCATCAGTACAATTCAGAAAATAGCAAACCAGTCTTTAGGGAGGCTTCGTGAGCCCTGAACCTGTGTTCTCTGTAACTGGAAAAAAAATAAAAATAAACCATTATTGATTGGTTTGGCTTAGCTTGGACTGATTTATTAATACTAGCTGGAATTGTATTTCTATAGACTTCTGTGTTTATGCTGTAAAAAGGTCAGTAATAAAAACGACAACAGAGAAGATATTAAAGAATCTATTTACGTGTGCTAGGTGCTATTACATTCCAAGCTGTAACACTGTTCTGAAGACAATCATTTCTTAAAAGAGCAAAAGGAAACAAAACCTGCCTAAACTGTGTCAGTAGAGAGACCACAGGCTCACACTGGAAGTTGTGCCAAGCATCTCCCTCAAGTGAGAGGCAGGTAACAAGGTACGGCTGCACACACTAGCTGTCGAACTGAAGCCTACATCAGTGGACAAGGAAGTAACAACTGGCTGCTTGGCATGATTTGTACCTGTGATGCGCAGTGTTTTCATCTACAAGACAGAACCAGGATGTTGGGGGGGGATTTTTTTTTTTTTTAAGGAGTCTACTTTTACTCAAACCAAGTTTGCCATCCCAGCCCCCACACAAACATATTTTTTAGGATTCCCCCTAGACTCACTGAAGAAATAATACACAATTAGTACTTTCCTGACTAAAAATGATAAGAACCACTGAATAAAATCATGCCAAGACTTCGTGATACAGCTCTCCATTCTATTTTTACAAGAAGCACTATTTTAACGTGTGACATTAATGAAGTTGTGCGCCTGGAGACAACAGATGCCCACTAGCACCACCTTTACATGCCTTCCAAAGCATACCCAGAAAACGAGCTAGGATTAATTTAGCATTAATGAAAAAATAGAAAAACGGTAGTTCTTTCCTGTTTGTTCTTAGGAGATAGCTGTTCAGAAATTAAGACCAGAAAAATGAGGTGAAAAGACATGCTGAAAATAAGAAAAACATGGTAATAGTTCTAAAGCATGGAAAATATCCTAATGTGATTGTTTTGGGGGGAAAAAAACATTTACTCTGTCCTTAAATTAACTGAGAGGACAAAAGCCAAACAAAATAAATATCCACACAATAAAAGATTTTTTACCAAACATTGAGCCAAAAAAACACTCCAGCATTGAAAAAAAGACTATCAAAACCACTTCCTCCAGAACACTTCTCTCACTTTTGAGGAAAACCCAGTTTTCCTCAATTACTCTTATTTAAAGGTTAACATACCTCTAAATACCTCAGAACGTGTCTTACCCTGCGTGCCGCGGTGACTGGACGTCTGCTCGTCCCTTGAAGGTGAGCTTCAAACAGCAAGCAAAGAAGGCTTTAGGAAACATTTATGAAAAACTTCTTGTAGACGTGTTACAAGGGTGCCATCTACTGCGAGTAGGTACTCAAAGCTAAAAAGAGCTGTTCACCACTAAAGGGAACTCAAAGTCTTTTATAAACGGGAAAGCCCGTAGACACACAGGTGCCAGGCATTACGTACTCAGACTGAGGAACAGCTCCCCAAACCCATCAGGTCTCACACGGCGAGGCCCAGAGGAAAGGCTCTGAGCTTTCAGCAGGTCAGTACACATCCACCAGGCATCGACACACAGCGGCTGAAGGCTGCCAGGCACAACTTCTCCTCAGGTGAGGGGCGCCACAAGTTCCCCGCCCTGCGGGCGATGAGGGGAACGAGCGACAAAATGGCCGCTCCCACCGCCCCCCTGCGCCAGGGGCTTTCTCACCACTTACCCCCGATGACTGGGGCGGTCACCGCAGGAGAAGGCCGAGCCCACGGCTGCTCAGCACCTCCGGTTCCAGCTGGTGAGGTAGCCGCGGGCGAGGACACCAGCAGCGGAGCCCCCGGGGACGTTCTCGCCTGAGCGCGGGGTGAGGCGGCGGCCAGTCCCGGCCGCACCTCAGGGAGGGGAAGGGCGGGAAAGGCTGAGGGAAAGGCCGAGGGAAAGGGCACTCGTTCCTCCAGCCGAGCGATGGGGGGACTTGGGTCTTAATGACAGCAGCTAGAGACGAGCTTGAAGTTCTGCACCACTGCCCAGGGCTGGCCTTGCCCTCCATCCTTTCCCTGTGCTACAGTTATTGTGTCAAGTGGAAATCCAGCCTGTGATGAGCACCTGGTTCCTCAGAGTTTTGAAGGCAGCTCACAGAGACTGCCCTACTCTTCAAAAGAAAGAAAATTAAATTCCTTCATGGAGGTTGGTCTCCTTCTACCTATTTTTTTTCCTACTTAGTGCACATCCTCAGGCCTTTGGAAAAAAAAAAAAAAAAAAAAAAAAGATTCAGAGATTAAAAAAAAAGTGAAGCACTACTCAATGACCTCCTTTGTAATTTCAGACCTCTGTTATTGGAGAGACTGTCATATTACTTTCCCTTTTCTCTAATAGTATCTCTGCCTACAGCAGGTCAGCAAAGGAAGTGGACATAGATCTCCCCAGCAGGAGGAAAAGACAAAACTCCAGTCCTTCCCCTCCGTGACCACGAAGATCTCAGTAAAATCTAAGAACTGCCTTGCTAGAGCAGCAACAGGGTAAGGTACACTCTATTTGCATAGCAGCATTTGACTTTAATTGATCAATGTGTTAGAAAGAAAATTAAGACTAGTTTAAGTAATTTAAAGATCTTGCTCCTTAACAGATAAATTTAACTGCTACAGCTGGTAACGTTCAGTAGTCATGCAAGTATAGGGATGCTTTGGTTTGAGAAGCTACCATTAACTTTTAGTAAATGCAATCATTCAAGAATAAGATAATTAAGACCAAAAATAATAATAGTCACACATAAAAGCAAAAGAAAAATGAAAAACAGAAAAGGCACACTAGAAAGCAGAACTTCATAATGCAGCCTAATCTCATCATTAATCAAAATAAGAGAACAAGTCTCTTTATCACTTACATGGTATTCAATAAAGAGTCAGCTTTAAAGTGAGAGGAAAGCCAAGGTTGACTAGTTGTTTTAAATCTCACGTGGGAAGATAATATTCAAATTTAAAAAATGAGGATAACATGGCATTATTTGCTTAATCATATAGGCCCATTTTATTAGACTTTTGTTGAAGTGTCTCACCCTCCAACAGAAACAATAGTGCCATGGTTTGATCTTTTTTCATTTTATTAGCACAGAATCATGTAGAATGAAGACAGAGAGGAACACATACTCTGAACATGGAAAACTCACTACAAAAATGGGAATGACTTGTTACTTCCTGTGATATTGCCTATTTCTCCTCTCACCTTGAGTACCTGAACACTGTCATAGAGCTTGCAAGCCACAAAAACCTAATCTCACAAGCCCACAGCACATCCTTAAAAAAAAACAACCCTGCAGTTCCATTACCAGAAAGGGGCTAAGCCTAGGTTCAGAATGACAACTGCCAACAGAGACCGGAACTAAAGCATTTGAATTCCCAAGTCTCCTACTGACTTGAGTAACTTTTGGAGCAGATCCTTTATGTATAGAGTATCATACAACAGCTGTAAATCAAAGGAAAAACATTTACATAGTATGTGCATACACCCTAATGTAAATGCATGAATGTTAATTTTTACATAGTTCAATAAAAATCAATTCTATAAGCACATAAGCAATCCTGTGGTTATGTCTGACCACATAAATACATCAGTCACAGAGATCGTTTACAGTTACAGACCTTCTTGTAGAAACCTTTATAGTGGCACTTGTATAGTCAATTGGTCCAGTGGCTTCGGAACACCTATACACACGTAGGGATAGGCAAAGAGTGGCAAGATCTTTATGGGCCAATAGCTGAGCTTACTGCATAACAAGGCTGATGTACAATATGACATCTGCAGCAATATTACCAATAAATTAGATGAAAACTATTCAGATACACTTCCCATAATATGACGGCCAGCATTCACAAAATCAGAATACACGCAATTCTATTCAGATTGCATGGCAACAAACAAGAAGCTGTTTGCCACAATACAGAATCAACACACTTCAAATGTCCATTATTATTATTAGGTTGTGGCACTCCCAATATTTAATTACCATTCAAGGATAACACCTTCAGATAGTTCCTTAAAATTGTCTTGATTATCAGTCAGAGGGTAAGGAGAGATCTACCATCACAAGCCAGTAATATGATCGTTTCTTCATTTGGAAATGGCTGAAACTGGTTGCTATATTCCAACAGATGGCAGACATTTCAGTTTAGTTAGCCATGCAATGGTTTTGTGAATAGGATTAATCACACTGATTTATGACATCCATGTTTTAGCAAAAAAGAGCAGGTAGTTTATTCCTGGGTTTTAACACTTCCCTTCCATCAAAGCGGGCATAACAAGAAGTGTTGTCTGAAAGCAAAGTATCATGATCTCTCAAAACAAAACTCCAGCTCAGTTCTCCAAGCAAACATCGAGTCACTAGAACAGAGCTCTACCTTGTGTCCACTTAACAAGCATAGAATTCACAAGGATACTCTGAGCAAACCGGGGAAAGCAAGAACTTTATGGAATGATTTGTGAGACCAGCCTCACAAAACAGAAAGTGTGATTTTCACAAGCTTAAGTATTAACACCACCAATGTTTTGCATGATAAGGAGGTTAAACTTAAGCAAAACTGGACGTTCTACAGGATAATTTAAAAAACGTTGAGCAAGTGACTATTTGGTGTTTCACATTAAACTCAACTCTCTCATTTGTAAGATTTGACCGGGCAATCAGTCATAGGCAGACTGTTAAAACAGGACTCCAAACTGAAATACCACTGCACTTGCAATAAAGGTGGTTTCAAACTGACATTTCTAACTCCACTGGCCTCAAAGTATTTTTACAGTAGTTTCAGTTGTCGGACGTGAGTTACAAGCTGCTGTGCCACAGTTAGCGCCGCTCTTCTCCTGTGAAACATACTTCAGGCTTTCAGACTACTCTTCTCTTGTTCCACAAATCTTTGGACTGAAGAGCTGACAAGTCTATCCAATGTCTTTAGTTTCCCTCTAGACTGCATTCCTAGGTGTGCCATTGTGAGTCACTGCTTTCATATTCGAGGTGCTTGCTTGATGGTTGCAGATTCTGTGGGAGGCAACACCTACTTCAAAGACCTCATGAATGGCTTTGCGGAAGCAATGGAAATTGTAGTCTATCAGACCTGTCAAGAAGGAGAGGCGGGGAAAGGAAAAACTGTGCTCAGCTTGCCACACGTATGTAAGTCAGACCTTCAAAATCAGGATGTTTCATTTAATACACAGCTATTTTGTTACTTGATTCAGTATGAATATGGATTGAGAAGATTTAACTGTTAAGTTTTTACTCTAGTGCCAACATTTATTTAGACTGTCTCTTAGAAACAAGGTACTCATTTGGAACACAAGGTAAATATTCATAATTAAAGAGCAGATAACATTCAACATTATCTTGTACTTTGATGGTGTCATCGATGCATATGCTAACTCTGGTAAAACTTCTGAGATCAAGTAAAACTGGAGTCAGAACTAGGTTAAAAGTTAAAGGTTGCACTACAGGATCTTAGGGGTCTTTTCCAACCTGATGATTCTAAATACAGTACAGTTATTAAAACATATCTGCTTTTCTTCTTTTGAACAGTCTGTAAATGTAAAAGTGATGGTAAACACCATCACTAAGTTAAGTACTTTAAAATTAGGGTTTATGCCTTCATTTGTACCCCATAATACATAGGAGACCACTCATACCAATTGTCTGCTACTGGTCCAAGCAACTGTATAGTTGGTTAAACTTGCGACACATTAAACCCTTTGCTCTAAGTTCCTACCATGTACTGTACTAGCCTACCACTGCTGATTTCTTCAGTCCTACATTAAAAAGGTTGCAGTAGTGCAACACAAGAAATAGAAAATATGGCTATCACAACACAGCGGCCTATCAAGCAGAACAAATAGGCATTACTCCATTCAAATGGCTGCACTATAGCAGATGGTAATGACACAGGCCTCATTAGCTGCACGAGTCATTTCAACAGGAGGACGGCATTAAAGCAATGATTCACAAGAATAAAAATAAGACCATTTTAGCTCCATGAAGGGAGAAAATTACTCCCAGAAGAAATTAAATAAATTTAATTTTATAAAATTAAGGTGACTTGTAAGGCCATACTAATATTTTATAGTTGGCAAAAACCATCAGACAAAAGCCATTCAAACAGGGACGTCTCTTACCTTTGCGCTCAAAACTTTCTTCTCTAAGAATGCAAACTAATGCCAAAAACTTTGTTACTTCCTTTAAGTACAAGACCGTTGTGTTATTGAGCTTGATAATTGCCATTGACTCCTTATCATAAGCACTTCCAGTACCATCTTCTTTTAACCTAAGAAAGAATGAGTTAATCCAAGGCATAATTTAGTAAGGCATGCATAAGTAACTTCATGACAAATGCCTAATACCTGTGACACAGGGGACACGTTTTGGTGTTAAGCTAAAACGGCATGGGTTTTTAAGAAAAGACTAGGACAAACTATTAGTGTTCCTTAGGTTACTGTAGAAGCAATAGCAGTATTGTAGAGCTACTTCTGCAAAAAGACAAAAGGTTATACAGCCCTGGGGCCGACCCATCAAGAGAGACCATTAAACACTGCTGTATTTGTTGGCAGCACTGTGTTTTTCAGGTTGCAACCACACCTCTAAAATAAGTTACTGCATCTCTAGAGCCACTTCAAAAAAAGGTGTTTTGGACTATAATTCTGCCACAGACCAGGAGAAACAAGTGCTATAAGCATCCATCAGAGAGTTAGCAATGCTGAGGAACCAGAGCCAAACTGAAAGGTGGCAAAAGCTATTCTGTTGAGATAGCAAGAAGGCCGATAGCAACGTGAATTGCAAGTTACACTTCGGAGCTACGGTATGCTATCGACCCCAGTTGTTGCAGGTACTAACATATCTGCATACTAACATACCATGCCAAACAAGACAGCAGTATTCGTATTTTATATTGAACCCTTGCCTTTTCGAAATGTCAAATGGCTTTCTACAGACATGAGTGGAGGGACAAAAATGATTACAAGTACTTGATCCAGCTGCCAAATCATCTGTTGTATTATCCTAGTTACTTACAGAACCAATATGCTCTATAGATCAGCTAATAGCATCTCACAAGATGATGAAGCCAACACCATTTGCATAGTTTGCAACCTATTCTACAACTTTTAAGGAATTTTTTCCTAAGAGTATTCATCACTTACCCATATATACAGGAAACATCTATCACTACATCAATCATGTCACAACACAACTCATATGACTGCATGTCCACAGGGGAACTGTCTGTTGCAATGTAGATTTTGCTGACTACATCGAAGAGAAAAGCCTTTTCAATGCCTGAATTCTTCAGGAAGAGAAAGAATTTGGGTGAGTTTTCAAAATAACTGCATTTTTAAAATCTATAGCAGAATTCATACACTTTCACATATCAGAAAATGTTTTAAACAACAAATTTAGAGACTTAGAACAGAATCAAGACTTAGATCCTATAGTTTATAAATACAATACCCTTGTAGCTGTAGTAGATAGCAATATCACCTTCTAGTTGACAAAATGTAAAGCTTGGGACTTGGTTAGAATTCTCTTTTAGCTTTAATTACAATCTAGTAAATAATAAGCTATATTTTACTATGCTACCAGAATCCATGTTCAGCATTTTTCACCTTCTGTGGTTCTATTAACACCAGAAGAGCTGCATGTTCACCTGATAAACCAGGTTCAGAGATGAGCTGCTTCATAGCAGCAAAGCGTGTCAGCACACACCTGTCTTGGCAGTTCAGTGACTGTGTGATGCAGTTGCCACGTAGACTGACGTGCAGAGCCAATAAAGTCAACTTCTAAACTTTTGACTCCGTGAAGAATACCATATTATGGTGGTTAGGATGAAGGAAGAGCACCCAGCCAATTATACCGTCCCATACGTAACTTTGAGCACTTTAGCAAAGTTCACGTGCTCTTAAGTTCAGAAGCCTTCTGCTGTTAAGCAAGTTAACCACACATACACCATGCATTTCTGGCAAAGCTTAAATTCTATTTATGCACCAGGAGCATTCATTATTGCTTTCTCCTAGCCTGGGTGGGTATCCGAGGCAGCGTGCTGAACAGATCTAACCTATCCTTTTAACATCAGGGCCACACTGTGCTCTGGTAGCACTGAGCAGCACGAGCATGAACATGCCCATTATCCACTGGGCCAGGTTATTACAGTCCTCTGCCGACAAGAAGCAAGCATCAAACAGTAGCATGGGGTGATGCATCGGACCCACACAGCTCCTCTCAATTACAGCTGTAATTTTCCATGTTGTCCACATGCCTGCAAGTCTCAGACATAACTTCAATGAAAGACAGGCTACTTCAGCCTCGTCCCTATGTTGGTAACTCATTTGATTTAAAGCATACAGCACAAAATTCTATGACACAAATTCTGTAAAATACACAAACACTAAAACAAGGGCAAAGGTCCTGGAGGCCACATGAAATTGATGGTTTGGTTTAAGGCGAAGTTCATATGAAAAAAAGCATCTTGCCAGCACAGCTACATTACGCTACTAAGAGCCCTGACAGACTAATTAGTATATCGTGCTGGCAGAAGCCTTCATTATCAACAGTTACAACAAGCCAAACTCTGCTTTGCCAATATTTTGAGGAACCTGGATGAAGTACAGACCAGTACAGTTTAGCTCTGGTACAGACCTTCTAATGCAGACTGTTAGGATGAGTACAGCAATGCTGAGAGCCCCCCAAATCTCCCAAGGACAGTGTCCCTTAGCAGGACTTGCTTTATTGTTCCACGTGTTCCACTTACAATTCCGTTCGATTAACACTTACTGATATAAAGATATTTAGTAGATTTTCCAGTGTTGGCAGTTGCGGAATGAGCTTCTGAACCACTTTACTGAAGGCTTCAAATATTGAATGGTCATAGATACTGGTCAAATAAAAGCTGAGGTGAGGAGGGAAGAGAAAAAGGAAAAAAGAACAGATTAATGAGTCTACTAGAATCACAATACAAATGTTACAGCTTTATTTTCTAACATTCAAGCCTGGTAATTAAACTGGGATGCTTTATCACAAATACCTTTGGCTGCTCCATCAAGAACATCATTTCTGAGACTATAGTAAGCATGATGCAGGCTTCCAAAGAAGATGGGAGAATAGAGAAAAAAAAATGAATTTGCTTTCACAACACACTGAGCCTACAAGAATACTCAATGAGGAGTTAAATGTCTAACTAGGTTTCATCGAGTCCTGTTCCTGGCTTTCCATTTTGTCATGCTAACACTGAGAGACTGGACATAATTAAAGGCTCCATGAGAATTAAAATAGTAAAAATAGAAAAAAAGATAGCTTGTTTTAAAGGTGTCAGTAAAAGATTCCTTAAAAAGCAGGCCAGGTATCAAGAAAGAGACCAAGCTTTTACACCAGCCATGCTGAAAAGCCAGTGCTAGACTGTATTAGAACACAGCTGCTTCTGTCCTCCGTCCCCTGCCTCTCCAGGCCACTTGTACAAATCCGGCCTGTTACGCTGAATGAAAGCTCTGCAAGAGGATCTTGAATTATCAGCAAGCTTAGTCATAAGTCTGGTGATTTGAAAATGACACGCTAGCCTGCCTTATTTTAGTCAGGTAGCTAGCTGACACTTGGCCAAAAAATTCAGCAGTGTATTTTATAATTTTAAGAAACTAACGAGACCTCGCTCCAATCCACTATTACATCCAAAACCCCGTAGTCTGTAGGCATATCAGCAACAGCAGAATCACACACGCCGAAACATGTAACTCACCTAAGGTGAAGTTTTTCAAGCCCAGCATCTGTAAGGTCATCGTTAGCCCTCTGATGAATATCCCGCTGAGTTTCTATTTTATGGTCATCCGATAAACCATCAACTTTATGAATAAAAACTTCAAAGTTCATTTCTGGGTTGACCTTGTAGGCTTTTGAAACTGTGATGTGGAGTCTCGTTAAAGCTTCCATATAGTCATCCTGTAAATAAGTTTTGGCAGGAATGAATGAACAGCCTCTATCTTCAATAACTCCTTTCAGTACAAGAACTTCATTTCACTTCTGTGATGAAACAGAAGTTTGGGAGAAGAGAATACCTTGGAGATTCAGGAATCCAAGTGGCTTAGACTGTTTCATTAGCTACACAAGGCGCAATTATACAAAGCCAGGGTTCATAGCAAAAGGCAGGTTACACTTCAACTCCAGCAAAATGCAGCAGTAATCTCCAAGACGGTCCCAATAACCGGGTACTCTCCAATGGCGCGATTCTTAAGTCCATTAGAAGCTAACAGATACCCAATAGTACCAGTACCTTGACATTGAGGTCAGAAGCATGCTGTTATTAAATGAACTCCATAGGATTCAACAGCAGAGGAAGGGGATAATTGGATCATTCAGACCATTTAGCACATCAGATTCCCACAAGTGCAGAAACGTACTTCAGAGAACCTGCCCCCTTCCACTGTCTCCACTGGGGCTGGATGTTCCACATAACCAGCTCGCAAAACTAAAAATCACACACCAGGAAGTGAGATTGCCAACACAGCCTTTCACACGTAAGAAATGTTTCACAACCTTATTTAGAAATGCAAATTATTAGATTCCCAATTGTTCCTGTCACAAACTCAAATACAAGTCACTAAGAATTGTTAAGAAGTTACCTGAGCATCAATAACATATATTAGAGCACCTGTTCCTCTGAAGATCATCTCATAATCAAACGTTGGATCAAAAAAGTCCATCTGTCCAGGAAAATCCCAGATTTGGAAATTCACAAACGAACTGTTGGAAATATCATCCTTATAGATCTTGTTGGTGCTTTCCAAGAACAGGGTCTCATTGGGGGACATTTTGTGAAACACCACCTGTTAAAAGAACACAAATAACAGCCTTGACTTGGCCTCAGTAGAAGAGATTGTTAAAGGTTCTGTGACTTGCATCTTACAAGTAGGTTTATTTGATCTAAAGTGCGCGGCTTTTCCTACAGGGCCTTGAGTTTTCCCTCCCGGTGCACAGACAGCTTGGTTCATCAGCTGAGCAAATAACCTACTGTTAGACAGAGCCAAGCAACTTTGTTATACTCAGTTAAATATTTTTACAAGCCTAATAATGATACTGCCTAAAGACAGGGGCACGCCAGTTACTCTTTCTTCCTCGCAAGTCAAACACAGTGTCTTGAAATGTTGCTGCATTAGCCACATTGCACGGGGTATAAAGCCACCGTGTTAATTAAGTAACCGCAAGCTTTCAAGAATTGTTCTTCTTCAGTCTAAGAAATTCCGCTACAAAATGCCCAACACCAGACCAAAAGCAGAGTGCAACAGAATCAGCCTGCTCCTAAACCACAGCGTAAGTGTACAGAAACACAACTCTGTTTTAGGGGCCTGAACCGCTAGGTAGTTCACCACCTTCTGTTAGCAACTCATTTATCTTTGCTGGCCCTCTCCCTTCGAGGACCCTAACGGAATGCTGAAAACTATCGAACTGTGGTCCTAGTTGGTAACCA
Source organism: Heteronetta atricapilla (assembly GCA_011075105.1). Taxonomy (NCBI): domain Eukaryota; kingdom Metazoa; phylum Chordata; class Aves; order Anseriformes; family Anatidae; genus Heteronetta; species Heteronetta atricapilla. The sequence goes on along the minus strand of CM021753.1, from coordinate 3,439,095 downwards.
GCTTAGCTGAGCGGTGAAAGACACAGTTACTGCTAGTACTCCAAAAGCTCCCCGGGATTTTAGCCCTTTCCTGAACAAGCAGTAACATGTAAGCCCACAGCGAAGCAGTCTGTAACAAAAGCAGTCAGCTTCAGCAGCAAATGGGCTGCCTGTCACAAAAGTTACTACAAGCCCTAAGGTGGTTGGACGCTAGGACTGCAAAATGAAATGTTTCAATTTTCTTCCTCTAAATGTTTCACGCCGTTATAAAAGTAAACCACTGAAGAGCCTGAATGCAACACTTGCCGTCAAACTGCAGGACAAACAGCTCCAGCACAGCTAACGGCTGCACAGGGAGGTTAAGGTACTATGTCAGATTTTTAAAAATAAGGGGAAAGAAATTCACTTCCTCAAGGCAAACATTTGAGGAAGCCAGCGTCTGAATGAGGTTTTACACAGCAGAACACTGGTATGGAGAAGTGAAAACAGTTCTAGGTAGGTAGCGGCCTTACCGCGAGGGCTAGACATTCCTCGGGGTCTAAAGAACAGTTTTAAAGCATCCTGGAAATCAACACTCCTCTGGAACTCAGCATCTCTCACACGGAGCAGGACAGAATTAATGAATTAAGTTTAAAGCAGATGAGTCTCAGAGAAGCAACGTCATCGTCCCCTTCCCCAAAGCAGCCTGTAGCTGACATAGCTGACGCTGCCAGCTTTGCTTAGAAGAAAAAGAAAGGCTGCATCTGTGAAGTGACTTGCGAAGTCTTCAAATCTAGCCACAATTTGGGGTTACTGCTTCCCGCTGGCTTTCAGGTTTCACAGTTTCCAGCCGTGGATAACACTAAGATCCCCAGTAAGTCTGTGAGGAGTGCCATTCCCGTGCCCAGAGACTCAGAAGAAACCTTCCAGTGCCATCAGGACATCTGCACACGCACGGGGGGCAACAGGCCCAGGGACTGACAGGTGCCTGGAGAGCCTGAAAGGCGGCGACAGCCCCATCTGCAGCCGTGTTTCAGAACACAGAGTAAACATTTTCTAACAGCTCCGGTACGATTTGTAAACCCTGCCTAAGGAAAGGAACAAGTCTACGGTGAAGACAGAAGTCCCAGACTGCAGTTCAGGACCCAGTGGCGCAGCACAGCCTGGGGATTACCACGCAGCCTGCAGTGCACAGCTACAAGCAGCAGACTCCTTCCTCCTAGAGCGCAACGCCCCGAACAGGCTGCTCTGCATAAAAGTTTCACAGAAAGCCCCAAAGGGATCCACGTTTGCATTACGGGGAACCCGGAGACCCCCCTGCTCCGGGCTGACAACCCCCGTGCTTCACCCACAGCCCCTTCCCAGAACAGCACCGCAGAACCTCATCGCGAACAAGACCCTCGGGCTGCAGAACACGGACCCGCCGCCCCACTTCCCCCCAGCCCCCCGACGCGCGAGCACGCCCAGGTTCGCGTTGTTTCACCACCAACCACCGGCGGCTCCGCGCGGCGCCCAGCACCACTTCCTCCTCGCCCAGCACCTCGCCGCGGCCTTCAGCCGGGAGGGGAGCGGAGCCTCTGCCCCTGCGGGAACTGGCGGCGGGGCCGGGGCCGCTCCCGCTGCGCACCGGCAGCGCCTCGGCAAGGCGGCGGACCCGGGGCCGGCTGCCCTGCGGGGGCGACCACCGGGGAGGCGCAGCTCGCCCGGGGCGGCTTCTCCTCGCCCGGGGCGGCCTCCCCAGGGCTCCGCAGCCCGTCCCTCACCGGAGCCGGTGCGGAGGAGCGGCGGGGCACGGCGCTCACCTTCTGGATGGAGGACTTCCCGCTGCGCCGCAGCCCCATCAGCAGGATCCGCGGCTTGGAGTCCGCCCCGCCCGCCCCGCCGCCGGGCCCTCCCGCTCCGCCGCCGCCGCCAGGGCCTCCGGAGCCCGGGCCGCCGTCCAGCTCCGCCTCCTCCTCCTCCTCCCCGTAACCGAAGTCCTTGGGGAACGCGTCCGCCGCCCCGAAGCTGCCCCCGACCAGCGCCGGCTCCTCCGCCGCGCCCGCCGCGCCCGCGCCGCCGAACTGCAGCGCCATGGCCGCCCCCGCCCTGCGCCCCGCCGGGCCTCCGCCTGCCGCGCCAACCCAACGCCGCCCGGCCCCGCTCCCATTGGCTGCGCGGCGAGCTCCGCGCCGCCCATTGGCTGACGGCGGCAGGCAAGGTAGGGTGGCTCCGGGCACAAGACCCGAGTCACCTGACGGCGCGGCCGCACGTGAGCGGGAGGGGCGGGGCGAGGGGAGGGGGCGAGCGGTTGGAGGCGGGGAGAGGGGCGGGGCTACGCGTGGGGGCGGGGCTATGGGCCGGATCGGAGCGACGGGGGCGTTGCTCTGTGCCGGGGTAAGGACTGGGGGTGGGCGTGGCTACGGGCTGGGGGCGTGGCCAGGGGCGGCTCCCTGCTGCGGCGCTCGGCTCCAGCGGCCGCCCCGGGAGCGGGGCTCGCCCTGCCCGGTCCCTTTCTCACCCCGCTCCTTCACTACTCGTTGATGTTCCCCCGCAGCAGCCGCCCGGCTCGGTCCTGACGTGACGCTGTGCTGCGGAGCTGTCATTCTGTCCCATGGCCGGTTAAGGCTCACACAACCGGGCTCCCCTGTGAACGTTTTCAGATGAAACCAGAGGACAGGTGACAAGTGACAAGGCTAAGTGCCCACTATCACCTCCCAGCTGATGCCTTCTAGCCCTGCAGCTGTCTCAGCCCAACACCTGACCTGTGCTGCTCCCAGGTGAAGGCATGCTCCGAGCAGCAGCACCACCTTACAGCACACGCTCAGCAGCACTGCATTTCCTACAGCATCACGGCTCCCAGTCCTTCCCCAGGCTGCAGCTTCATGCAGCGTACACATCCTGACTTACCTTCCGCAACACAGGTGAGAGGGAAGCAGGGCATTGGGTTTGGGATTTATTTTTGTTTTGTTTTTAAGAGTTAACACACCATTATCCACTCATTTAGCTCTCTTCTGTTCTCTCTAGATCAAGAAGAGGTACAGCAGCAAGGTAAGAAGCCGTTACATCCATTAGCACCTGATTTCAATTTGCACACTGACCTCAGCTGTTCTGCTCTATCTCACCACACCTCTAAGACCAGGTGCCCATCCTAGAAACAAATAACTTATTCTACTAGCCAGTAGATCTTGTACATAAACAGCTACTGCACTTCTGTCCCCCCCATCTCCTCTCATTTTTTCCTGCCAACAGTTGCCTTTAAAGTACCTAGGTTTTAGGATGGGAAGAGTGATATTCTCTGAAATGCACCTTTTCTGTAAAGAACAGCTTTCCATTTCAGCAGCACTGTGAAATGATGCAGGTGGTACTGCAGCTCCAGCAGCGTGCTGTGTCCCTCACTGAACTATACCCATTCCTCATGCCACTTTGAGCAGACAGTTGCCCTATACCTGCTTCAGCAGGAGCCTAACTGCAGTGCCACGTAGCAGCCTGAAACATGCTTTGGAGGTCTTGCTTTTATAGCTGGTCACTCCCTCCTCCCAGCTGAGAGGATACCAAGAGATCAGCAGCTTCACAGGATCACTGGCCACGATCTGCAACTTACACGAAGTTGGCAGGCATATTTCTCTACAAGTTAAGATTAACAGTAACCTTTTCTTCAGCACAGAAAGCAAGAAGATTGGCAAGCATGTCTAAATTCATCAGCTGCTGGTGCAGCTGCACAAAAAACAAAATCACACTCAAAATACTAATTTTCCTTTAAGATGATCGGGTACCTAAATAGATGTGCAGAGTTCACACAGAAGAGTCAGGACTGCAGTTCTCAGGAAGCCCTTTATTAAATCAAGGCATTAAAGGAGAAACGACTGTTATTCATCACGCTTCTCTTCTTGAGGTGGTTCATACTGAGCCAGCTGTGGATTTAAAGAGAGGAGTTCTGTTAGCTGCAACATCTTAGAGACAATTTCTACATTAAGAAATGTGAAAGACAGCCTGGTCTGGAAGAGCTGCATTTACTTTTTGTATTTTAATCCACCACTCGCAGTTATGCATGTCCATTTTGTTAAGCAACAAAATAACCCTTCCTTCAGAGCACCAAGTTGCTGCGTTGTATAATCACAGCTGTAAGAAGTGAGCTTTTCAAATACACTTCCATTTCCCCCCCCCCCCCCATTTCTTGTTCTAGGTCTCATGAAGTACTATTAACCTGCAACAGCAGCTGGTATTGATCAGTGCCTTCTAAGTTTAGATTTGTACTGATATATGATGAAATAGTTGTTCTCATAGCAATGGTATCTAAACACTCCCTGAAATCATTCTAGCTTTGATTATTCTTTTAGAAAGCATGGCCTAGGCAGCCATGCATTGAAGTGTGACCTTTACTTGGGAAGTTCTTTCCGAAGGAAAACAAAGATGTTTACTTGGCCTTGGTAACGTAAAAGATAAGCTCAAGCTTCAAAAACAGTTTGAGTGCTAGGACTGATAAATGAAATCTGAAATATGCCAGTGCAGCTTCCTCACTTAAGATTCTACCCCTCATCCTGCAAACTGTGAAGTAGGTTAAAAATCAATACATCAACACAAGTTAAAATACCATCGTGTCCCTTGTAGCAACACTGATTTAGAACAGCCACTATGGCATTAACAAGAACCACAAAAACAGCATTTCTAGCATGTTCTCCTAGAGTTTACCACACCAGATGGCCAGTGTACAACCTGGGGTCAGTCCTTTCCTGTAAAGGACCCAGCTGTTGCATTTCTGCCCTCAACCCCACATAAACACATAGCATTCAGTAAGCTTAAGGAAAAGAACAGCTCCTCCCAGGTTAGCACAGCAGCAGCAGACCTGTTCGGTCATGACTGAAGTTCCCAATAAAGGCACAATTAGAGGGGTGTATTTTATGCTAGGGGAATGCTGAAAATAAAGCTAACGGAGTTCTCCCTGTTGAGAACATCTGTGTGAGTTCATCCATAACACTTCTACTGTGTCAGAATGACAGGTAGAAGATAAGGGAACAAAAGAAAAAACAATAATAGAAAACACAAAGTAAAAGTTAACATTTGAAGATGAAGAAGGCCAAAGTACAAGTAAACTAAAAGGCTTGGCTTATGGAAAGCTTGCTTTCCTGAAACAAGTATTAGCAACACCTCTTTAAGAGAGACCCCGGTCCCTCTGCTGTCACGCATTCACTTACTAGTGGCATTTTCAACTCAGCTACACCAAGCAGACTGCTGGTCTCATGCCACTCCCATACGAGGGGGCAGGATGCTCTCTGCTCTGTTTCCCAGTAAGCACGAACGAGTGCAGCTGCAAGGACTCAGCAGGTACTAGCTGTGGAGAACTGCCAGGTGAACAAGAGGACGTTTGCTGGGCATAATGCCCAAGAATCCCTCCTCCCAGAAGGGAAGCAGAGGTAGTTGTTCAGGATACGAGACAAAGCATGGGGATGTTCACAGTGGAGAAGAGCCATCCCCTTCAGACAAACACATGGAAGCCCCCCAGTGGCACATGAGCTTAAAGCCGTGACACCAGCTCATTAAGGTTCTCAAAGTTTTACTTTGAGACTTGTTCACTTTACAGTCGTTACCCTCTGATAAAGGGAAGCTGTTCACATCTCCGAGCTCTTGTAGAGGGCCGAGGGACCCCTTAAACAGCCCTGCACTCACCAGCACTCCAGCGCCTCGCAGGCACAACAGTACCAGAGCTGGTTTAGCTAAAGGGCAAGTTAATGTTCAACGTGGTAAGAGTGACCTCCGCTGGTAAAATCCTGCCATGTATAACTCTGTACCAGGACACAAAGGCTAATACACACTTTTCCTCCTTCACTTAGCCCTTTAAAAGCCTCTATAGTAGATTTCCTACCTTCCCACCACCACCCTCTTTTTCAAAGCTCTTGTGGAAGCATAAGCTACGTCGTATCAGGTAACTTTAAAATATCCAGCTAGGGCTGAGTGATGATACAGGATTAGCCTTCATACATTTATTTTGTAAAAAATAAGTTATCTAGTTAGTAAAGCTGTATTGTAGAATGTATGTCTCCCATCAAAAAACAAATATACGACATGGAAGTCTACCAGGAATGAGCTGGCATTCCTCAGCCCCAAGGCTAACCAATGTTAACATTTATCAGTTACTCCAGTGAAAGCAAGCTAGCTATACTGTAAACAAAGTATCTCCTTGTGAAACGCAGAAGTACTTCAGAATGCTAGACAGATTTTTACCTTGGTTTTCAGTTTTTTATTTTCTTCCAGCACAGCTTCGTATTTTTCTTTCATCTCTGCCACTTCCAGGCGAAGTGCCTCTATTTCTGGATTCTCAGGAGCTGAAGCTCCCAAATGATGCTTCAGAAAGCTGGTATTTGGATGTTAAGTATTTCTGCAGTTAGACAGCATAACCGTTTTAATTGTCACACTTAATTAAAAGTTAGTGATGCAATAAACATGACCAAAATTGCATTAAGCCACTTGGATTACTACAGAGCTTTTCATCCTATGGGATAATGTTACAAAAATATGAAAGCCTTTCAAGTTCATTGGTAAATCACACAAAGAAACAACACCAGTACGTATGAGATTCTCACGTTTTGTCACACCAACCTTTTCTTCCCTCTGAAATGCAGAATATGGTAGCTTTTCTATTTGTGTTTCAAACACTAAGAAAAAGGAAAAAGGTAGGCTGCCTACAAACAGCAAGAAACAAAGCCTTTAGCTTTGTCTTCTTGTACTCAAATAACACTAGAAGAAGGGGCAGCATGAAGAAGCAGACTTCAGAAGCCACAGATACAGTAATCAAATCTAACACTGCAGGTCTACAACATCCTGTAGTAGCCTGTCGCTTAACTTCATAAAAGCTGACACACTGAGGAGCACGATTCTCTTGCATCCTGCCAGATTTGGTTAGCTCTCTGACAAGTTTTCAGCCAAGAATAATCTGATCCATGCTTGTGAATATTAGCAAATGCTTTGGTGGTAATTTGCAGCCAGAGTCACTTCAAAATGCCAGCTGTCTTAAGGTTATTGGAAGCAGTTTAGCACCAGAGGAATTTCCAATTGTCTATTGTATATTGTCTTAGTGGATCAAGAGCCACCTATAAGACTGCTAGTGGTGACTAAAATCATCCAGAGAAAGCATTTTCTGAGTTTAGGTGTTCTGATTAAGTCTCTCCAGTTCATCTGCAAGGGAGAAACAGCACTGACACTGCGTGGCAAGTCCCCAGAAGCACTCCATAGAAGAGAAAAAGGATACTCCAGTGCACTATTTGGTTTCTCTGGCTCTTCATATAAGGCTACCAACACTGCAAACAGAAAATATTCAACAATTTCAAAAAGTTCGTGCAACTCTTTACTTTTAAAACTCATACCGACAGTCAGAAGGCATAAGTGATGCATGCCACGTTTATAGCACATTCTTCTGTTTAACAAGGTTCTCACCTACATCCTTTGTTGTTAAGAGTAGAGCTGTACAGGAGAGAACAGAGCATCCCACACGGTAACAGCTAGACAGAAGGGGTTTTTTGATCCCCTAACCAGTCACTGACTAGTTAGGGGATAGTACAGAACTAGTATAGCACTGGTTTATCAGCACTTCTGTAGCCTACAGCATAAAAGCAAGCCTCCATCAAACAGGTACAGAACTAAAAGCCCACTGTCAGAGTAGGTGATTAAATTCCTCACTTCACTGAAAACCTTCATGGACTGAAGCTCCTGTGGATAACAGAGTGCCAGAGGGCTCAGCACAAGCAGCAGTACCCTGACAGCTTAAATAAAACTAGCCATAAATATGCCAACCCTGTATCTGGGGCAGCCAGCCCCATGAGCAGACAAAGTTCCCAAATACAATCACCCCACCCGCCCACAGGGGCACACACACACATCTGTGGGTGTTTGGTTTCACAAATCCTTCCCAAGCAGTGTTTGCAGTAACTTAGATGCCCCTCTCCCAGTTTCAGGTGCCCAAACTGCACAGGTTTTACACTGAGCACCTAAGTTAGAAGCAAAATCAAGACGCCACAGTGCTTGGAAGAGTTGTTTTGCTATCTCACAGAGTGCTTCGAACTGCGATAGTACAAACACACCTACAGGAAGCCAAACAGCACCCACACACCCGGCTGGGAGCCTCAGCACGAAACCCATTCCCTCATGTCACGGATCTGCTGTTCACCCTTCAAACAGCGTGCGCTGTCGAGCAGGAATATTAACACACTGCCGGAAGGGTCTCGAGAACTCTTCAGAAGAAGTCAGAGGAAGCCATAAAGAAAACCAAAGTATCTTTCAGCATAGCACAAGTATTTTCCCCGTTCTGATACAAAGTCACTTCCACAAAGGTTGGACGTGGTGCTTAGGGACATGGGTTGGTGGGTGACACTGGTGGCAGGGGGGCGGTTGGACCAGGTGATCTTGGAGGGCTTTTCCAACCCTCATGGCTCCATGAAAGCTTACTGGCTAGCTTCAGAAGACCCAAGCCCTGCTCAGGAAGGGACCTTTAACCAGTCCTGGGTTACTCCTGTTACTTCCCTCACACAATCATTAAGGCTCCAAGCTCACCTGGTGCAACCGCCCACTACCCCCACTGACCATGTCCCCAGGCACCACGTCCAACCTCTCCTTGAACACCCCCAGGGACGGTGACTCCACCACCTCCCTGGGCAACCAGTCCCAACGCCTGACCGCTCTTTCTGAGCGGAAATGTCTCCTCATTTCCAGCCTGGACCTCCCCTGGCACACCTTGAGGCCGTTCCCTCTGCTCCTATCACTGGTAACCCGTGAGCAGAGCCCTCTCTCCCAACCCCCCCCCCACCCCGCAGTGCTGGGGCACCCCCAGGACCCCGCACCCCCTCAGCCCCCCCCGCCGCCTCCGTACCCTTGGTGAGCGTGTCCAGCACCCCCGACTTCTCCAGGTAGCGGCGGAACTGCTCCCGCTTCGAGTCGGCGGCCTGCGGGAGGACGGCCGGCCGGTCAGCGCGGCGGGGCGGGACGGGACGGACGGGCCCGAGCCCGGCCCCCACCCCGCCGAGGCCGGTGCCGAGGCCGGTCCCGGTCCGCGGGCAGCCCCCGGGGGGCGCCGCCGGAGCCGGTCCGCGCTGCCCCTACCTTGTAGTGCGCCATCCGCCCGGCCGCGCGCCTGCGCCCGCCTCCTTTACGGCCCCGGGGCGGCCGCCGCTGCCATGGCGACGGGGCCGGGAGACACGCCCCGGGGGCGGCCTCCCGGGGAGGCCCGGGGAGGCTGGGGCCCTCGGCCTGGCGTTGTGACGTCAAAATGAGGGTTGCTAACGTCACAAAGAGTGTTAGTGACGTCAAAAGGAGTGATAGTGATGTCAAAGCGAGGGTTACTGGTGTCAAAACCACACGGGAGGCCTGTGGCTTGCAGAGGCTGTCGGGCCTCCACATAGTCCCGGTGTTGTGTCTGTGCGCTGTGATGTCAGAAAGAGTGTTACTGACATAAAAAAGAGTGTTAATGACATCACAAAGAGCATTGCATCGAAATGAGGGTTACTAATGTCAAAAGACTGGGGAGGCCTGCGGCCCGGGGAGGCTGCGGGGCCTCGACCTAGTCCCGGCATTGTGTCTGCGCACAGTGACATCAACAAGAGCATTAATGACATCAAAAGGAGTGTTACTGACCGCAAAAAGATTGTTACCAATGTCAAAAAGATTCCTGTGGACATCAAAAAAGTGTTATCAACATCAAAAAGTGTATTAGACACCAAAAAGAGTAGTACTGACACCAAAACGACCAGGGAGGCCCATCGCCTGGGAGGTTGCCAAGCCTTGGCCTAGTCGGAGCGTCGTGTCTGTGCGCTGTGATACAAAAGAGGAGAATCACCAATTTCTCCACTGAAGTCAGTAGTGATACACTGAAAAAATACGTACTATGGAGTCAGAATAAATGAAACATTTATCCAATGTTTTGTTATTTTTGTATTTAATAGTTCAAGCAGCAGAATATACTTGACATTCTTCTTTCAAAGAGCTATCAGCTATGTGAATTCTTAGATTAAGAATAGTTATTTATTGATAATTCATATTTCTCAGGTGTTCTAGTGCTTTCTTTAGCCTAATTTCATTTACTGGTCTTTGTAAAATACATTTTTAGACTGTAATTTTGTCTTCTACTTTTATCTGGTTTAGGTACAGCAGTAATTTTAGTCCTGACTTCCTAATGCATGGATTTATATGATGTATGTTTTCCTTTTTGTCTGGGGTGTTAACGCACAAGTTTGGCGCTGACCTTCAAGCCATCCTTTCATTGACAAGAAATACTGTTTAAAAGTTACTTAAATAATAAGCGAAGGGCTACACAACTTCTATTTTCACTTCCGTGAAAGAGACAGTTAAAGTCGAACAGGCGGCTACTCTTATAAAAAGCTCGTATATTACACCTTCCAGTCACTACCCCGGCACCGAGTAGCGTGATTCACCGGTGCGCTCGCGCTATATGCGCAGGTCGGTGGGGGCACGCCGGCTGCCAGCACTGCTGGACAGGGACGGGCGCCCGGACACGGGGAGCAGCTGGGGGCTGCCGCAGCCCCTGCTCTGGTGAGAGCCAGAGCTCGCCTCCCCGACGGAGTCGGGAGTGTCTGGGCGGCTGGGATTTCTGACGTCGGTTTTAGAAGGTGGCTGCCCTTGGTTTGCACTGAGACCGCTTTGTCTTCTGCTGCTGCTCTTTGTGAGGGAATTCGTGGAAGAGCCGGCGCTCTCAACGGCTGTGGAGCAGTTCCAGGAGGAAACGATTCCTTGCTGCCTTCTGAAGCTGGCAGCTGGAAAAGTGCAAGGTTGCAGTGATGGTTGCGATGGCATTTCAGCAAAGCTTTTCAAGCACATACTTGGAGCTGTATCTGCAGTCGGAGTACCAGCAAGGAAATGTTTCTGATCAGCTTCTTTCTGAGAATTATTTGCTTCAGTCTCAGGCCTGCTAGGCAAACCCTCATTATTTGTGCTAATATTTTGATTCTGAGCATTTAAAGCGCTTGTAGCTGGCCTTTTCCTTGGCAATTTATATTCCTGATTGTGATGGGTGTAGTTGCTGCTATTTTCTGTATGGTTATTTTGAATAGACTGAAACATGGGAGGAGAATTTAGAACCGGGTAGATGGCAGTGTCGGTTTGCTTTTCCATTAAAAATGCATAACCACTAAGTACAGAAGGAAGAGTTTTTGGAGGGGTTGCAGGTATTCCCAAAGAAGAGCGTGGTATCACAGAGTATTTCTTAGATTTGTTGATGTAGAAATTGCCGTGGCCACCCTTGTTTTCCTCCTGCCCACAAAGACCCATTTTAATTTTTCGTAACCCTAGGTGGATAATTTCCAAGACGTTTAAAACCAACGACACAGTCGCTATTGATTGCATGAACAATATGAACACCGTCTTTTCTGTCGGTCTTGATACAAAGCAGTCAACGACGTTTGGGCATGGATCTCTCTGACATTTGTAAAGGGGATCCAGCCGGAACCCATAAAGCAGATACTGGCCAATCATAAAACCGACTTCCACTGCAGACCTAGTGAAAATATGTATCACGTAAGTGCAGAGCAAAGAGCCTCGCAGGGGTGCTTTGTTCAGCTTCCTTTGGTCCAGTTGCCGGAGTTCTCTCTCCAGCCTTTTCCGATATTCGGTCATTTCTAATTCAGTGCTTTCAAGCTCCACTCTTACCTGAGCTTTCTTCCTTTGTCTCTCTTTCTCTAAGGCTCTTAGTCTGTATAAGGCATGACCCATATACACCAAGGAAGGGGAAGACACAAAGATAACCTGCAAGACCCAGTACCTTATGAGGGAGATAGGGAAGGCCTCATCATAGCACACGTTTCTACAGCCGGGTTGCTCGGTGTTGCAGATAAATTCTGACTGTTCGTCATTCCAGACATCCTCGGTTGCCACTCCGAGGACAAGCATTCGAAATACAAAGAGGATAGTGAGCCAAATCTTCCCAATAATGGTGGAATGAATGTGGACCTCCTCTAAAATGCCTCCAAGGAAATTCCAGTCTCCCATGGTTATTCTGCCATCTTAACACTGAAACGTATGAGAGAAAAAGTATCAAATGCTGTAAAATCTGCAGTCCTTCCTTAATGCATTATGAAAATAATTTCAGTGGGAGGAAACGTCCTATGTGAGATAGTGAAGGTCATGAGGTTTTATTTCTCTGCAGACAAACAGAGAAATATTTCCTGGTCCTCATTTTCAGGTGTTCTGAGCCCCGTGTTGCAGCTGAGGTTATGGTAATGTCCAATTACTGTTTTGCTGTGAAAACTGGTTATACAAAGACGCTCATGAGGGAATGAAACACCTCACTAAAAATGCAGTGTTACATTTTTAAAAAAAGTATTTTTGAGTATTTATAATTGGGAGCAAACAGTAGCCTTTGGTTTGTGGATCACAGTGATAAACAAATAAATAAATCACCATAATCGGACCACTTTCCTCTGCTCAATGATACCTGCATATGAAATCCAGAATGAACTGTCTGAGTGTCAAGTGTTGCTATATTTGTCTCTGGTTCTATGAAAAATGAATGATTTATGCAAAAATTACCTACCAGTATATTCACAAATAATTATTATCTGAGTGCAGATAAACTGGTAATATATGTGCAATCACACACCTCGCATTTACTTCATATTTTTGGTTCTTCCTCTGTTACAGGATGCTATATAGTGAACAAGATTATAAATTCCCTTTCAGCACTTCTGTGGGTGTACACACTAACAAAAATATCTGTCTTCTGTATGTGCAGGGATAACAGTTACATTTGTGGATATGACTTTACTTTGTTCAGAATTCAGTTATATTAAAAACAGAATAGTCAGATTTTTTAGGATGAGGATGATTTAACAGAGCTTTCAGTTCGTATGTAAGGAATTTTTACCCTGTAATATAAGAATATTAAGAAAGTAAATGGATGTTGAAGTCTTGGCTGCAATACTGATGACCACAGAGGAAATTTGATGTTAAGACAGCCTATGAAGCATGACAATACACTTTTGTATTGGTAGACAAATAGGTGTTAGACATTTTAAAAAGATAAACAAATGACAGATAAACAGCACATTAAAAAGAAAACATACCTTTCTTTACAAAAATCTGTAAAATTAAGCTTTATGGCATCCAGTGAAAAGTTACAACCCCTGACATCTTCCATCCGTGTGAGCGAATTTCACATTATGATCAGTTCAGTTCGCTACTGGAGCAACCGACGGAGTGTAAGCTTTGCACACTGAATTTATACTTGCTAGGGATGGAGGGAGGAGAAAATCAATCTGCTGGCCAGTCTGCTACAGCTCCAAGCATAATTTAACTGTAATAAAATTAACATCTACAGGGAAAAATCCCATTAAAAATATATTAAAAAAATCCACTGTTCAGACTTCCTTCAGACGATCTTCCCTTTCCCTTCTCCAGCACTTTGCAAGCTTTAAGAACCATCTCAGCATCAGGTAAACAGCAAAAAAAGAAAGCAACACCCCAGGCCACCCCACCCCGTCCCACACCCTTACCTGTTAATTTGATTGCAAAACGCTGCTTGTTCTAATGCTGGGCGTAGGCAGGCTGTGCATCATGGACGGAGTCCGTTCCGATGGAGCGAGCAGCCCTCTTAGCAACTTCAGTTACAGCAGAACTGAGGTCCTGGTGTGGACAACTTCAAGTTTTGCGTTGTGTCCTAGCACAGTGTGGTGGAACAAGGAGCCTGCGCACCTTACGTGTACAATTCCAAAAGCAGAGAACAGCCCCGCCATGAACTGCCCGAGGTAGGAGCTCGTAACAGAGGGGAGAAGGACAGAGGGAAGGGTGCTTCACAAGTCCCCACCTTTGGAGGCTTTTTGCCCTTTGTAAACCTTGGTCATGGGTACAGGGTAAAGGGTGATCAAAGACACCAAGCAGAGTTACTCCGGTGAACCAGGAGAATTTCATTCCCTTTGGTGCTGGGAATGGAGTTTCATTGGTTTGATGAATGTAGAGTTCTCAAGCAACACAGGCTACATATCAGACTATCAGGACAAAATACTACCAGACCTTCCAGTTGCTTGGGGCAGAGGGTTTTGTTGTCTGATTCATTTGTGGTTTGCCTAGTTTTCTTAAAGGAAACTTGCTTATTTTGAATTGAAATGGGAGTTTCAGAAGACCTCGGCCACTACACAGATGCACATGGCATTAGTGCCCTACACTTAACTCTATTTTTAATGCCTTCAAAAAACAGCAAAAAAAAAGTTTTCCTTTGTCAATTTAAATGAAATAGTTGTTGACCAACAGAAGATGGTTTATCCCTGTGTTATAATGTTTATAATGTCTTATAATGTTTTCACAGAATTTCTAGGTTGGAAGAGACCTCAAGATCATCGAGTCCAACCTCATTGTTATAAAACCCTGTTTTATAACACATTACTTATGAAAAATTATGTTACCACAGTAGCCATATTAACTTGGTCAATTAATGGCATAATTATCAATACTGATTTTCAGTGGCTGCTTCTGCCAAGGCACTGGAATTACCTTCTGGCATTGTTTTTCATTCTTTTAATACCGGGTTATAAAAAGGCTAACTACAGCCAAGCTATATTTTACATGTCACAATAGCGACATCCAGCTTGGCCGTGCAAAATCTAAGAATGTAAATCCTCCCCAAAGGAATGTGGGGTAAATTTCTGCAGAAAATCTGTTCTTCTGTAACAGCTTCGTGCTGCACTCCTGATGCAAAACAAAACAAAAGACAGTAACGTTACTTTGGGCAGCTCCAAACGCAATCCTTCTTCAGCACCTGTCCTTACATTCCGTGATTCCTGACCTCTCATTTATTTTCTCTACGCCACCTCTCGTCATATTGACTTCTTTTAAACATTGCAACTGCTACTCCATTTTCCCACCCCTTGTAACGTGGTATTTCCTTTCAGGAGCAAGTCGCTACCACCCCAGTCTAGCTGTCAGACACACGGAAGGTGGAGTGATATTTATACACAGCCTGCAAAAACGGAGCAGGCGACACCCGTTCAAATACTCTAAAATTTAGTAAGCGCAAGCAAAATGTTTGGAAGAGGGAAGAGAAAGAGACCTCATTGTAGAAAAGGGAAGCTAGGGAAAGAAATGTGCTTGCTTTGTGTACAGAGGTTTTCCTGGAGCTTGTGTTCGCAGCACAGTAGCCAAAAATTCGGATGTGTTACGCACAATTGGTATTAAGATGCCACTCCTGCGCTAGAATCAATATTCATCAAGAAGTATAACCAGCACTATAATGCTTTTAGATTTTTCTGATCAGTGCCCTGCTAAAGTGTATCGCCAATACAAGTGGCCTGTACAGGATGAATAAGCTTCCTCTGCTGAAAACTCCGACGCTCATCAATATCTTTTAATTTTGGTGCTGAGGACCAGTCAATAGGTCATGTCCGATTTCATAGTTAAATGACAGAGTGCTGGAAGTACTCGGTCGTTTTGGCAAGCTGTTGGTCTCCAGCCAGCCATTTCTATTAAAGTAGGTTTTGCAGCATTTTTCTGCCATTGGTACAAAAGATTCTTAGCCCATCTGAGTGGTCCATGGCCACCCCCCACCCCCAGCACAGATTCTGAAGCTTTGTTTGAAAATCCCAAGAATTAGAAGAGACTGAGCTTTGCTGTCTGGGGATCTCCTCGTTTCGTAAAAGATTTATGTTAGGAGAAACCTTTATCAATCTGCACTTAGTGTCCCGAGATGCATTACCTCATGTAAAAGGGCATTTCAGTCAAATGACAACTTGACCGGTCAGGAGGGAAAATGAATTCAAGTGCTGATGGCAATTTTATGGCAGCGATACGCTGCTCTTTACTTTAGTCCAGATATTTTGCAGATAGGAATATTTACACAGACTGTCCTGCCAGCATTCAGTGTTTAGCAATAACACGTGTAGTGACATAAAGAGAGAATACTCATTTTCCCCCCGGTCAGGAAGCTACATCACCCACATTTCGTTGTAGTTGGTTTTGCTGCAAAACACCCTCCAAATTTCATCTACCTACTAAATGATGTTTTCGTAGCTCAGGGTCAAACAGCATCAAAATCATTCCATTGTGGAAATATTCTCCTAAGATCAGACCTTTTCATTCCTACTCATCAATAATGTGCACTTTATATGTACAATTGATTTTGATTTTCTACTGCACTTGTCTGACCCACAGCGGCCAGCTGGATAACGAGAGGCACAGACAGCAGCCACGTGTCCTACAGGCTAGTGGGACAACGCAGACTCACTCCTGCAGTCTCACTCAATAGTGACATCAGGATCACAAATGGTAATGAGGAATGTGGACAACCACACTACTCAATATTGGCTTTATGATTGCAAAAACCCAGCGGTGCTGGAGGCAGATGACAATAGCACATAGAGTGAGAGGCACACGCTCTTGATCTCTGAGTACTTTCTGTGCTGGTTTATAGAATCGATTTTTATTGCTATGATATACGTGCGAATTAGTAGGTGCAGACTTGTGGGTTTGCTTTCCCAAGGGATCTTTCTGAAGATGCCCTGGCATTTGTCCAAGAGGTTTAAGGTGGTTTTTTGGTCACTAGTGACTTTTAAGCTTAGCTTTCGTGCAACAATTCTACTCAGGACGCCCTTTTTTGCTGCTCAGGTTCTTTGCTGTATTGCAAAAAGCTTCCTGTACAAGCAGGGTGCTTGTACTCACAAAACACTCCCTGCTAAGATGCTGAATGCTCAAAACCAGCTTAGTACTATTTAGGAATTTCTTGCACAGCAATTTTGTAGATCAAAGTTGACAATATTTAAATCCCACTCCTACAACCAAGCAATATCCAATCTGATGTGCCTCAGCACGTTTAAAGAGAAGGCAAGCTGCTTTTCCCTGAAGATGCCGTAGACGTGTTTGTGTGG
The DNA here is from genome assembly GCA_011075105.1 of Heteronetta atricapilla. Classification (NCBI taxonomy): domain Eukaryota; kingdom Metazoa; phylum Chordata; class Aves; order Anseriformes; family Anatidae; genus Heteronetta; species Heteronetta atricapilla. The sequence continues at coordinate 3,422,308 of CM021753.1, read as the reverse complement.
AGCTCTCCCTTGATGAGCAAAGATCGTTCAGTGCTCGTGCAGAGCTGCTGCTCGCCGCGTGGCTGTTCGTCCTGCTGCAGCCCGGTGAATAAAGCAGTTAATGGGACCCGATGAGGAACGGGACTGGGCACAAGTCTGGTACAGCAAGAAGCCAACACCTAGGGAAATCTGAAAATCATAGAAGAGAGAAGCCTTCACTGGTCTTTGTTAAACTGGTTTCTCTGTTATTCCACCAAAATAGTAAAGGAAACAGGAAAGATCATAAATCTGATCAGAGCAAGGAGTACGGCTACACCAAAAATTGAAGAGGCAGTGGTGGCAGTCACACAAGAGGAGCTCCTCAAGGCCTCCACTCGCCTGGAAATTCCTGGCAGATCTGGAGGCAACCAGGGCTCCGCACCAAACCCAAAAAAGCCAACGGTGCAATCTGGTGAGAAACAAGCTGACGTCCACCTGGGGCTCCCAGGAAAAAGGGGCCCCAGGAGGAAGCCGTGGCAGCCCTCACCTCCCTCTGGTTTCCTCCTCCAGCCCGGCCTGTCTCACCGCGCCTCTGCAGGCTGCAGCAGCAGGCGTGGGGCGGACACAACGCCAGCAGCTCCCCGCTGCTCACCTGGACTTGGGCAAACAGACCGATTCCCGCAGCCTTTTGTAGACAAACTGGTGGGATTGGGGTTGGGTGGGGGCTGTGAAGAGGCCACGCTCAGAGGGGGTGATCCATGGCTTTACCCTGGCCGGCAGCCTGCCAAAGGGGGTCCCCCAGCTGGACCCCATGCTGCTCGCCACCTTCCTGAACGCTCTGGGTGACGGGACTGGAATTGGTCCCCAAAAGCCTGCTGCTAGCACCAGCAGTGGGGACTGGGGGAGCTGGGCCTGTCCTCCCTGTGAGGAGCAGGCCCAGGGGCCCTCATCGCAGGGCTCCCGTACTTGGAGGGCAGCTACGAGGCGGCCGGGGGCTCCCTCCTCACAAGGAGAGGACAAGGGGCAATGGGTGCAGGCTGCACCGGGAGAGGTTTTGTCCTGATATATGAAAGAAATTATGGTGAGAACAATTGATCAGGGGCAGAACCTCCCCAGGGATGTGGCAGAAGCCTAATTGATGGACAGGGCACAAGGGGACAGGGTGCCAGATGTCCCACCAGGGCTCCCTGTCCCCATCCAGCATGGGCCCGGTGATCTGGGGTCCCTTCCAACCCCAGCTGTTCCGATGCCACCACCCCAAGCCCACCTGCATGATCTTTGGTTGGGCAGCTCTGCACAATTCCCTAACCTATATAAAAAGGCCCAAACTGATTTTAAATAAACCTTTTACACTTCATTACGATTTACACAAGCCCCCATGGCTCCGTTTGCTTTAGTGGGTCGGATGCTGCCACCACGAGCGGGGAAGTCGGTCGGCAGCTCCTGACATTTTGCCCCAAGACCCAGGAACATCCCAGAAACTTTCCCAGCCCCCACCTGCGAAGGCACAGGGCTGCACCACCACCAGCGTTTTGTTCCAGCTGTTTATTCAGACGTGTGAACGAAACCAGTGTACCATTTTGAGAACAAGCTGGGATTAACTGTGAATTAAAAAAGCACGAAGAGCAGCTCTTATTCCCCCTCTCCCTAACCAGAGCAGTGCCGAGAAGCAGCTCGCAAAGCATCTCATTCCTCTTCTCCTCGAATTCTGTGGCCTTCGCCACGGCATCGCTGCAACCAGCTGCAGAGGAACCACTCGGGCCCACAGGGAAGCGCCCCAGCTTCTCCCGCAGGGCTCCTAATCTTCTTTGAAGCTCAGCTTGTTCTGCACCTTCCGGGCCATGTACGTGGCCGTGAGGACCGAGCAGGTCACGGTGAAGAGGCACAGGGCAGAGAAGTTGTGAGCCAGGTCACCGTGCAGGGAAGAGTAGATGTGCCGCCGGGACTCGTAGTCCAGCACCACCGCCTCGATCTGCGCCAGCGTGCAGAGCACCAGGCAGACGTGGAAGATCTGGTGGCTCTGCCCGAAGAAATGGCACTTCCCGGGGAACCACTTCTCTGGGTAGGGGTGGGAGAAAAAAAAGGCGCCGATGAGGAAAAACAGGACCTGGCACTTGTGATACAGAAGGGCCGGGTCCGCGTGCTCAGAGGGTGGCACGGTGTAGATGCGGTGCACTACGGGGCTGATGTCCAGCACGTACGCCAGAGCCGAGGGCATCTCCTGGCACAGCCTGCTCAGCAGGCGGGCGGACTGGTGGTAGCGGAACTTGGCGTAGCAGGAGCCCGCGCAGGACAGCCACGCCAGCAGGACGGCCCCGGGCATGTAAAAGCCCTTGACCTTCTCGTGCCAGCTGGGCTCGATGGCGTAGTAGTAGTGCCCCAGCGCGCTGCCGTACTGGTAGACGGCCACCCCCACGTAGTCCATGAAGAAGAAGCTGTAGTGCCAGAACTCGGACTTGGCCTGCAGGAGGTGCGCGAGGGTGCTGAAGGTCAGGTAGGTGATGGACGCCACGATGATGATGAGGAGGGGCTGGGCGTGCGGGTCCTGCCCGAAATCCACCCTCTGCGAGAGCTGCTGGAACCGCAGCAGCAGGATGAGGGCGGCCACCAGGTGGGTCCAGACGTTGATGGCTTCGTTGTGCTGCTGGAAGAGCGTCGAGAAGTAATAGCGCCAGGTCTGGTGCACCGGCCGGTAGCCGGCGTGGATGTAGGGCTTCCAGAAGACCTTCGGCACCTCGGCATTGCTGACGGTGGAGGGGGAGAGCGGGGCCAGCAGCTGAGGGACCTGCCGCACGTTAACGAAGAGGCGGCTGAGCTTTTCAGGGACGGCCGTTGCCATGACACAGCCAAAGTCCAGTTCGCCGCCACCCGGCACAACCTTCAGGACAAAAAGAAAGTTTTGCTGTGGGGTTTAATGGCGACTTCACCGAACTCAGCAACAGGGGCTGTTTGAATGCTTTTTTTATTTTAATACGTAAAATCCTGCATGACTAGAGAGCGGTCTCTGTAGCTGAAATAAGAGAGTCACCAAAAATAGCAATATGAAGGAGGCTGATGTGATACTTCAGCCCTGCTGCAGTGCCCCATGCAGGTGACAGGCTGGAAGACTACAGAGGCAAAGGACACCAGCACGGGGTTAATCAACAAAATAATTAACTCACCACGATACACCAGCTCCTAGCTGAGCTCGGCTCGGCCCTTCCCAGGGGTTCGGGATGTTCTGTTCCCACAACATCCTGAGAGAACTTCCCGCTCCAGGAGCGGCCCCAGCCTTCCCTTGCCAGCCGCCTGCAGACTCCATGCTGGAGGCTGTGGCCAGGCACCCTGCCCTACCTCACGAGGAGCTGCCTCGGGGGACGAAGTAACAGAGCGCGGACGTAATCTGATTGAGGTTTTCACCGTCTGTTTTCAGCTCCGCATTTGCCATATGACACTACACAAAAACAATGCAGCCTGAGTGAGTTTATCCGGTTGCATCACTGACATTCAGCAGCGTAATCTTTCCGAGCAAGCTTCCTACATTTACGCTTTTGAAGCCGCTGTCCTTGCCGAGATAAAGGCAGCCCCGCTCTGCCTTTGCGTGGAGGCCTTAAAGGCTCACTGAAAAGAACTCGCTGGAGGTGAGCTCCCCCACGCCCGTTTACCTGCTCTTGCTCAGACAAGCGTGGAGGAAAACAGCCAGATTCCCGTCCAGCCCCGGTGCTGATTTACAGCCTTAACTCCTGGCAAGTTCAGTCATTTCAGGCACGGCTCAGACAGGAAAAGCTTTTCAAAGCTTGGAAACGGAGGAGGGAGGGGGACGGTTTTGTACTTTTTACACTCCAGAATTTCCAGTGGAGCAGATAGGCCCATAACCCACCCCTGCCTGAGGAGCACAGATAGGGATAAAAATCGGCTCTTTGCCACTCAGATCCCCTCTGGAGTGCTCTTTTCCCACCTCGTCTGGCTGAGGATGCTCCCCTTTGACCCAAGCCCTCCTGTGATGCTGTGACGTGCCGTGGGGAGGTAACTGCTCCAGCCCTCGCCCCGCGCTGCTGGTCTGGAGCAGCCTCGGGTCCCGCTGGGGTGGATGTGGGTGAGAGCAGCACTGAGCGAACCACCAAACCTTTCCAGGGCAAAGCCCCGCTGCAATGCACGGGGAGCTCCGGCCCGTGACGGTTCCCACGGGAAAGGTGCCCCCGGGGAGATCTTGGGGCACAGGCAGCGGGATCCCCACGCTGGAGGTAGGGGAGGCTCTGGAGATCGCTTCAGGCCCTCCCAAGCCCACAGGAACAGGGTTCACCTCCAAAGCTTTTCCCAGCCACGAAGCCTTAAGGGATGCTCCCGTAGGGCAGGAGCACCGCAGGGAACCCCGAGCCCTGCTCGTGCCGGGCTCCAGCCCCCCCCTCGCCCCTGTCGCACCCGGGATTTCCTGCAGAGCATTTCCGCAGCATCCATCCCCCCCCGGCCGAGCCTCCCTCGGGGCCGCAGCCCCAGCCCCAGCCCCTCGCAGCTCCAGCACCTTGCCCGCAAACCCGGCTCGGCACCGGGCCTCCCCCCCCTCCGCCTCCAGCCTCCGGGAGGCTCCCAAAGGCGAGGCCCCCGCTCGGCCGAGCCTCCCCCCCTCCCCCGCCACCTCCTCCCCTGGGTTCCCGTCCCGGTGCCCCCCAGCCCGGAGCTGTCCCCGGTTTCTCCCCTCTGCCCACGAAGGCACCTGCAGAGCCCCCGCCGCGGCCGCGCTGCCCGCCGGAGGTCGCGGAGCCCCGGCTGCCGCCCAACCTCCGCAGCGGCCGCCCCCTGCGCCGGGCCCGCCCCGCACCGGGGCTCGGTGCCACCGCCCCCGGGGGGGGGGGGGCTCGGGGTCCGCTGGGCACCGGGCGGGGGGGTGGGACCCGCACCGCGGCCCTGCCGAGCGCCGGGCACCGGGAACCGACCCCGGGGCCTCGCCTGGGCCGGGGGAGCGGAGGATGCCCGCGGACGGGGGGAGAAGGGCTCCATGCGCAGCCTCCGCCCTGCTGAAAAACCTGGGTTTTATGGGTGGCGGCGGTGAAAATTGGGGTTTTTGGCGTTATTCCCTTGGTGGTGGTGGAAATTGGCGTGGTGGGGCTGTCGGCCTTACACCCCTACAAGGGCCGGTGCTGTTCGTGCAGCTCGCTGCTGCGCAAGGGGCACTGAAGGAACAAGGAAGCTGCAGGTTTTTGCTGTCGTTTTGGGCATTGTTCAGACAGGTTCTCCCCATCAAGCAGAGGAATTTTCCCCTTTTGCTGCCCCTGCACAAGGGCAGGGCTTTTCCTCGTACCCCTTTCTCCCCTCAGGCTGTGCATCCCCCTCTCCCTTCCCCCACCAGAGCCCCAGCCCCACACCTCGGGCTCCATTTCACACAAGGCACAGAAAGGAGAACTGAAGGGAACAGAAGGCCCCAGGCTCCCATGTGACTGCTTTGGCAAGTCAAAGCCATGTATTTAATGTCTTCGTGCTCTTAATAGCGTTTGGGTTTTGGCATCCTTCTCATCCTTGGAAAGAAGGGGGAAAGCGAACAGGATTTGGGCTGCTGAGACTTTGCTCAAGCAGCAAGCAACCATGTTAAGGGGTAGAGGTTTTTGGTTGTCAGTTAGCGCTTACGCATAAAGATGGGAACTGATTCTGAGACCGGCAGCCTCACAACGCAGGGTCAGAGCCGTTCACCTTCTTTCACAGGCACTTCTCTACTGCCTGAGGTCTTTTTCCCAGCGCTGAGCTCATCGCAGCCCCCACCCCGTGCTCCGTGCCACTGACAATACAAAGCCTGCTGTTCCCCCTGCCGCTGGTGCTTCTGAGCAGGCACAAATACAGCCCTGCCTGCCTCAAAGCGTGAAATATAAGTGATGAAAAGTTCCTTAAGAGCTCAGCCGCCCCATCTGCGCAGCCTGGCTTTGTGTCACTGTACTCCCCATCTTCCCCCCTCTCCCCTTTTTGTTGCATTTTCCCAATACAACCAAAGGCACTGAGTGCGATACACCAGAGCTTTCTGAAGTAAGCCTCCCTCTTTGGCAAGCCTGAGAGCAATGGTGAGTGATCCCAACGGTGAGTGATCCAGGACTCAATCAGCCCCTTTAAAAATATCCTTACCAGGTTTTCCATCCTCAGAACATCCGTGTCTGGTGCGTGGTCAGGGCCAGGAGCTCTGGGCATGGAGCAAAACCAGCCCCACAAGCAAGAAGGGGGAGCTGGGACCGAGCCTCAGAGCAGAGCACGAGGGGCTGAGAAGCCGCAGGCCCCCCTCCGAGGGAAGGCGATCGCTAATGCTGAGTATTTCAGCTGAGGAAGTTGCACTTCATACCGACGTGCTTCATTCACGGACGGCTAATTATACTCACCCATCGCAACCTCATCTTTACTGCCAAGCTGCGCGGCTACTCGTGGACACGCCAGACACCGTGTTAACCTTACAGGAAGGGTGATTGTTGTTTTTGTTTAAGGCAACCGTACAATACAGCCATGCGCCACCTAAAAGCATCTTTACTCACAGCACAAGTACAGTTGTACGTTTCACTTCCCAGAAAAACAAGCACGGCATGCATCTCTGCGGGCAGGCATTATCTCCAGACTCGCCCCAGAGCACAGTTTTTTATCCCAGCACAGCTGCGGCAGACACCAAGTTAAGTCTTCAGCGGCATTTCCTGGTGGTGGACGTGCGTGATCCCAGCACGGAGCAGGTCTGGCTTTTGCCCCGTGACGCTGCAGCGAGCGGCACACAGATCCCGATTCAGTAACACAAGTTATCTTCCAGAAACCCTTACCAAAAAAATAAGAGGGTCAGATCAGAGTCATGTGGCAACAAGGACTCGTTTGTCGAGGCATCAGCATCTGAAGGGAGGTGGCTCTGAGCCCTTTGAACAAAAACACCCCACAGCTGACAACTGCTGAGGTGTCCAAACAAAGCTCCCACTGTACAAGCGAGACAATGAGCGTGCTCTAGGAAGAGGCAGTTACGCAGCATGCCCATGGGTGGAGGGAAAAGTGCTGTTACAGATTTTTCGCTCAGCGCTGGGTAAGGACGCCTGCTGCAGGCATCAGCCAGCCAATTATTCCTCAGGTCATTTCCCGAAATGATTCTCGTGGTAACAGCACTGTGCAGCTTTATTTAGTCACTCAGTTACAGCAGTATTTTAGAAGACTGGGACAGAGTCAGATTTGTTTGAAGTGTAACATATTGAGCATGGAACAGTTTACTACATATTCCTTTCACAAATGTCTTACAGAGCTGATACAGTACTAGCCATCAACCCAGTAGCAAGTGCTCTGGAGTAGAAAAGGATGCAACAAGAAGATAGCTACACTGGAAAGACAACACTTTAGAAAAAGTGAAACATGGAAGGTCTCCCCTCTAGCCCCCAAAGAAAGCGTACAGTTTGGATCTAACTTTACAGTTCTACATCAGTTTCTAGAAACTTAAAAAACAAAACCAAAAGTAAAACCACTGGCCAGTACAGTCTTTGGATATTTAGAGGAGGGGGAGAGTGTCAGTTTCCAGAGTGAAGTCAGTCGGTTTCGGCCTCACCGGGGTCTTTGCCTTCTTTGTTCTTTCGAACCTCTTCAATGTGCTTGTCCTGGAAGACAACAGCGGGGGAGCAGTGAGCCGCAGAGCGCGCGGCAGAGCGCGCCCCGCCTGCATCCCATCCCCTGCATCCCAACCCCCGGCTCACAGCAGAAAACCTGCCCCACCTTGAGAAAAGCTTGAGAAGTCGAGCAGCCTGCTGGAACCCCACCCACCCTCCTCCCCCACGAGGATTTCTACAAGGTCTCCCATGGATTTAACAGCCTTTCCAGACTGGACCCACCGAACACCCAGGGATGTGTCTGTTTGTACCAGTTCCCTCACACAGCCGTGTACTGGTCCCTAACTGGTTTGTCAGCGAGGAGCACTGACACCTCTCCCAGCCACAACTCCACACCTACCTTCTCCCTCAAGCGTTCCAGCTTAGCAGCCATTTGTGCCTCACGGTTCTCTTTGTTGGCTTCCATTTTGTGGGTCAGCTTCTCCTCTGCCATTTTGCTGAAGTTGTTGTTTTCTTCAATGGCTTTCTGAAGCACTTCTTTTTCATGCTCCCTCTTCTCGGCTAGCTGCTTCAGGACTTCTGCTTCATGAGACTAGCAAAACAGACCAGGCACGTTTTGAACATAAAACAAACCACACGGCTCCAAGCCAGGTGCCTGCAACTCCTGACCAGAGGAGCTTCTGCCATTTTAATGGGAATCTGCACAAGTTCTTGATGCAGTACCAAGCCCCCCAGTAGCTGCTTCACCTCCACAGCCCGTATTTCACTATTAGCGATGACACAGGAAAGCAAGTTTCTGTCATTACTCACAAATCCCTAAGTGGGATTTTTCCCAAAGGGTACAGATTTTTACATTAATACCTATCGATCTTTCCTAGAAGACTCTGGCTTCTCAGAACAGTGAGCTGTTGTGATTCCAGTCACACGTGAGGCTTTACTTCAATTCCTAAGCCTCTGCACAGCCCAGGGCTCTAAACCACATCAACAGCAAGATCTTACATCAAGATACTGCATCCACAAGCTTTCTCATTATAGATTCACCACTAGGTTTTCTAGGAGAAAGTCAATCTTTAATGATGCTACAAATACAGAAGAGAACAGCTTCTTTCTGAAGGACCATCACCTCTCAGTTATCTCCCCAGTTTTCCAATTGACCATTCCAAATAACTTCAGGAATAAGTCTCCCTAAGAGCCCAATAGTCTAATAAGCTCAATTAATATTCCATTTATCATAATGCAAGCCGCTCGTTTGTCTTACGTAACACAAATTTAAGACCCCACTGATTAATCAAGGAGACTTCCTTTAACCTGTTACTGCAAACCTACCTTACGTCTCTCTTCTGCTGCTTCCAACTTCTTCTGAATTTCCTCCAGTGACAGATCCTTCTTCTTTGGGGGAGAAAGAGGGAATTCTGGGACTGCTTCTTTTGAGCGGGGACTGAGTATCAGCTCAAATGCCTGCCCAGAGGCACGCTTTTCCAGTTCCTTCACTTGTATATCTAGGAACATGAGAAATAAATGGCATTTTAAGCCATGAAACTGACTTAGCTAACTGGCACAGCAGTCTTCAAGAACTGAAAGCCACCGAGCTCCCTTCAGGATACAGCTGTATCACAGCAGATAGCTCTGCTCTAAGCAGCAGCACCATTCAGAAATGCAGTGGGCAGTTCTGTTCGCAATTTCTCCTGGATACGTTACTCAAGTGCCTGACACTGCATTTTAGCTTTTAACATCCAGACTCACAAAAAAAGCATAGCATTACTTCCAAATGAAAATATATATATATATTTCTTCAATGAGAAGTTAGAGGTGAGCATTTTGAATCTCTTCATATGACCTGACCTAGAGGGCCAAGCACTGAAAGCGCTTCTCCGAGAAACACCTAAGCCAGCATGCTGCTATTTAAACACCTCCACGGGGGCACAGGCACGTCAGCCCCGTATGGCTTCAGCTGTAGCAGCACACCAGTTTTGATCCCCAAGATGCCTAGATGACAGTCGGTTTTGTTAACTGAGCAGATGGCGTGCAGATGAACCGAAGCCCATCTGCTATCAGCCTAGTTCGAGATGGCTTTTGGTTCTGTTTCCACAAGCGCTGCTTTAACAGCTTCTCCAAAGCAGCCTAGAGATGGTAGAAAAGCCTGGTGACAACAGTTAAATTTAGCACAGCGCAACAATTACATAGGAAATTAAGAGGGGTGGAGGAGAAACACATCGGGCACACAGTGCTACGTACCAGAAGTAGCCATGACCGAGGGAAATCGCCTCCAGCAGCCTGCTCCGCGAGACCTCCGACAGCTGGACTCCTGGGTAACAAAGAGACACGGCTCTGAGCAGCAGGCACACAGCTGCCATTCCTCCCAACGCCCCACAGCAGAGGGAAAAGGAACAAGGGGCCGACAGGTGCCTGCACCTGGTAATTAGCGGCCGGTGGGGCTGATGAGCGCGGGTGGGAGCGGAGCCGCCGTTGATTTAATTAGCGCCCGCCAGGGCTGCGCCCACCGCAGGCAGAGCGGGCGGCGCTAGGACCCGGCTCCACGCCTCGCACCCTCCCCTCCCCGCGCCGCCCGCCGCCAGCCAATGAGCGCGGCGCGCTGGGGCGGAGGCCCCGCCCCCCCGGCACGCGCCTCTCCAACCGCACCGAATTCAAACGGCCGGAGAGAGGCGGGCGGGGGGGAGGGGGAGCGCGCGCGCGCGGGCGGGGGGCTCGGGGAGGGGGCGGGGCCAACGGCAACATCCGGGCACCCCCCGGCGCCCCCTCCCCTCCCCTCGCATCCCCCCCCCCCCCCCCCCCCCTCCCCCCACCCCCCCCCCCCGGGGGAGCGGCCCCGCCCCGCCCCCTCCCCACTGACAATGGCGGGGTCCTGTCAGGGAGGGGAGGGGGCGCCGCCGCCTTTCTCCTCAGCCGCCATCAGGGCGGCTCCCCCTCAGAGCCGACGGCGGGACAATAGGACCCCCGCCCATTGTCTCCCGCAGCCTCCCAGCTCCTCGTCACCCCCTCACACACCCCCCCGGGCCCCCCTCACGACCCCCGATCCCCCTCACGGACAAAACCGACGACCCCACGTCGCCCCCCCCCCGGCCCCTCAGAGCTTCCACGACGCCTCAGAGCCCGCCGGGGCCCCTCAGGACCCCCCGCGCCGCCTCCCCTCGCCCTGACAGCTGCCCTCAGACCCCTCCCGCCGACTCCCCACCCCGCTACGACGCCCCCCTCCGCGGCCCACCGGCCGTTCTCAGCGCCGCCACCGCCGCGCCCACCCTCGGCCCGCCGCCGGGCCCGCAGCGGCGGCGCGCACCCACCTGCCCGCTCCGCCGCTCCGGCCCCACTCCGCTCCCGCCCGCCCCGCCGCGCCCAAAAGCGCCAAACAAAGGCACGTGACCCGCCCCGCCCCGCCCCTATTGGCCGAGCCCGGCGGCACGTGCCGCCCGCCGCGGGAGGGAGAGGGGGGGAGTAAGGAGGGCGAGGCTGGGGGGCTCGCGCCCCGCTCCCCGCCGCCCGCTGCACGCCGGGAGTTGTAGTTCGCGGGGGGCGGGGGGAGGCGATGCGGGGCGGCGACCCCCGAGGGCCGATCGCGGCCGTGGGGAGGCTGCGGGGTCGCGACGCGGAGCGCGGCGGCTCCGCGGGTCGGCCCGGGGGCTGCGCGGCTCTGCGGGGCGCCCTCCTGCCGCTCCTTGAGGGCGGCGGGACTCCCTTTGTCTGCCACCCCGGTGCTGGCGAGGAGCTGGGGGCCCTGCGCGGCGGGGGTCCCCCTGCCCCGCGGGGGATGTAGCCGTGACAGGGTGGGTGCCACAGGGATGGCCGCTTACCTCAGTGCCACCTGCCTCAGGGTTGGCCACTTGTACCTCAGGGATGGCCACCTGCAACTCATGGGTGACCACCTACCTCAGGGATGGCCACCTACGCCTCAGGGATGGCCACCTGTACCTCAGGAACACTTACCTCAGGGCCATGGCTACCTCAGGGCAACAGCCATCTGCCTCAGGGTGACAGCCACCTCAGGGCCACGGCCTCTCACCTCAGGGCCCGTGGTCGCTGCAGAGCCACGGCCACCCGAGGAGCCTTGTTCCCCTCCAGGCCAGCCAGTTGTCTCAGTGTCTTTGGTCGTCTCGTGGCCATGGTCACCTCAGGTCTCTTGGCCATCACCAAGATGACCACCATGTACCTTTTGTGCACCTCCCAGCCACCAGAGGCTGACCCCACGGGATTTGGGTCTGGCAATGCGGTGGCCCCGCAGCCCCTAGAATGACGTTTTGGGATACATTTTCGGGTGTCCACCCAAACAAACGACATTTTTGGTTGGCCACCCGGCCACCCTCTCCTATGAGGTGACGCCAGCAGGTCCAGAAAAGCCACGACTGTCTTCATAACACAATTTCCATAATACATAATGTGCAATGGCTGCATATAGGGGATCCTCCCTTGTCCTACGGGCTGCACTATGAGCGGTTCCCTTCCCGAGACAACGCCATTACCACGCATAGATAAGTGGCTTGCTCGTAAATGTGTTTCAAATGAACTGGCTGCATTTTTGCATGTTCTGTACAAATTACTGGTGTACAATTGCTGCAGTGGTTCTCATGCTGCAGTCACTTGAGTTAACACCAAGAGTCAATACACATAAAAGGCAGATGGCCAGAGAAAAGCACAAATCTTCTGCTACAACACAAGCCCAGCAGAGCAGCCTTTGTACCCAAAATACCAAAGAAAGGACTTTTCCGAGGGGACCCACCCTTCTTGTGCACAACCCTAAAACCACCGATTTTGCACCAAAAAAATAAAAAAATCCTACCTTAAGGAAGGTTAATATTGTGACAGAAATACATAAAGCTTTCAAAACAGAGATTATTTTAAACACTTGCCCTGTTTTTTGCTGATCTGACGTCTATTTCCATGGAAACCACATCCAGCCGCCGAGCTGCTAGAACTGGGAGAGGTTGCTGTCGGAGTGGCTGGCTGGGCATGGGAAGAGCCATTTTCCAGCAGCATGGCAGAGCTTTTGTAGGGTGGAGGGGGCTTCAGATTCAAAACGGTTTGCCTGCTTGGCCATTCAGGATCACGCCTGGTACATTTACGGGGCTCCTGGCTCAAAACCGGCAGTATACGCGTTGATATCACACACAACACGTGTTTTTAAATGAAACATCTTGAGTGCTTGGATTAAATTGCGTTAAATGGTGCTGGAAGACAAAGAAGCCAAGAGATCATGTCATCAGCTTGTGTTTTGCTTTATCATTCGTTAATTAGCATCCATGTAGATCAACAGTGTGCTGGATGCTTTAATATTAATGCTTTTTAGTAAAATCGGTGCGCTTATCCTGGGATGATCTCAGGATTTCCCAAAGGAAATAAATCTTCCTGGGCTGGGGGCTTTTTGTCTGGTACCTTTGTGACTGCCTTTAGTCACTCCTCAGCCCCTGGAGAGCTGATGATGAAACATCATTTCCAGCTTCCGAAGAAGGGATGCCAGCTGAGCTATAACTACAGTCATGCAGGGGCTGCTCTCAGCGCTTTCCATCTTATTTCCTGGGCTTCTCGCAGGGAAAAAAAAAAAAAAGGAAAGAAAAAAGAGAGAAAAAAAAACGTGAATGTAGCTTACCTTCCTTCGCAGACCAGCTTTACAGCCAGTATCATTTATTTCAGATAAGAGCTCTCATACGCAAGAGGCAATGTGCTGGGAATCAGATTGGGGATCTGTTCTCAGCTCTGACATTTTCCATTCCGTGTTGCTTACACGGAGACTCTTTACTCACCCCTTTACAACACCTGCCACCATTGGTTTCAGTTTAACCCAAAATCTTGGAGCGCTGCTGTAATGCAAAGAGGAACAACAGCCCTCAGCAGCTGGAAACGCACGGAGACGATCTCATTTTTGGCCTCATTGCGAGAGGGTTTTTATTTTTGGAACGTTTCATAAGACCCGCTTGTTTATGTGGAATTTATTTTTGTCGGATCTCAATGAGAATGGAGTATATGAAAGGCTTTTATTTAATTTGCATTTGATTTGTGTTTATCAACACTTTTACTGGGATTCTAAACAGACTCTTCTTTCGGCAAGCCTAGCAGCGTGTGGCTGCAGTAGCTTTTGTCTCCTGGGCTCCTCATCACCAAGAAGAGCTTTTTGCTCAAATTCCAGTTTTTCCAAAAAAAAGAACAAGCATCATTACGAGACATTTCCTTCAAAATGCCACTATTTAACCCCTTCCCCCCCAAAAAAAGGCTCAGGAAGGAGCACACTGTTTCAAGCCCAAATCCAACCAGATCACCCGGATGAATCAGACGAATTTGTGCATCTTGGGGCAATAAAGGACCACAGCGGGAGCTGTTCCCAGAGCAGGAAGGGGCGAAGGCTGTACAGCCCGGGGATTTGAGCCATTCTCAGGGTCCATGGCTGCCGTGCTTGCGAGCCAGTGATAAAATCTAAATCTAAACCTAAAATCGCTGCCCTCGTGCCGGTCACAGCAACTGCTCACCGCTGGCTCATGCGGGGCTCGCTCCCAGCACAAAGCACGAGACCCCTCGGCTTCGTCTCACCACGCTCCGCTCCCAGAGAAACAAATAAGTCAAGGTCTCATCCCGAGGACCCCTGGTACGTGTGAATTTAGGCCGTGGCGCGATCAGATTGAGCACAAAAATAAAGAGTCTCCTCTGATGTGCTTATCACAATACCCCACAAAGAGACTGACAGAATTAGGTGACAACTCAGCCCACGGCGGCTCTTTTAACTTGCAAAAATATTTAATCTCTAGTAAGGAAATGCGCTTTCTGGGTATAAAATTGCCACCCTTAAGCACCCACGGTGGACGGACTGACAGCTTGTTTGTTTGAGAGTGCTGTAAAGGGCCTTTGTAAGTAATAGGAGCAGCAAGTGCAGTTCTGAGACTGGTAACAGGCACCGCGTGAGTAAAGTTCGAGTTAAAGCCAGGAACCCAACACACTGACCCGAGTCAGCCACAACCACATTCCCGTAATAAATAACCTGCTAGAGGAGACCGTCACTGAAACGAAAATTGCTCTCAGAGGTAGAGAGAGGGGCCGCAAGGTTTTTTCCTGTCCGTGTTTTCCAGGCTTTGTGTTCACCCCCGGCAGATCTTCCTCCTCTCGGCCGCTTGCCCATCGCCGTGCTGCTGGCACCTACGTGCTGCTGCCTGACAAAAGTCCTGCGGGAAAAAATCAGCGGCTGCAGAGCTCTCCCTGATCTTCAGCTGCAAGTATTTTTCAATCCACGTGCAGCCTAGGAGGCCGTGGAAATGTAGAATAAAACACAACTTTCAGGGAGCGTCTGCCTCCCGTGGAAGCTCTCCTGTGGACAAGGAATGCGTAAGGTCATTGATATTTGTTTGCCGGTGGGGTTGAGGCTGATTATTTATGCTGAAATACACCATTAAGAAAATGTTCCCTTCGGAAAAAAACTCGCACTTGCCAACGTGCTGTTGGAAATGATTTGATTTTTTCAAATCAGGCAGGGCTCCTGGCTCCCGTTGCTGGTTTGTTCTTTGAGAAATTCACTCCAACTCGCTGAATTCCTCGCTAAAATGAGACGAGTAAAAGCACTCAGCACAGACGGCGATTGCGCCTGCAGCAAGAGAGATGAAAATACAAATTAATTGCTCTGATATCGGGGCAATACAGCCCTGAAACATCATACCCAGCTCTTAACACGCAGCCACATGACGGTACCCACTTACTGCAGGGATGGGAGCTCCAGGGCTCTAATGAGGGGGGAAAAATATGATAAGCTTCCAATGTACTAAAGGCAGAGGCTCCACGAGCACGTTGCTGTCCTTGCAAACAATCCCCCGGCACACGGGGATAGTGACAGACCCTAAAGGTTCGGCAGAGGCTGCGGTTTGGGCTCGTGGGCACCTTCACCCCGGGTACAGCCCCGTGGCTGTTGTAGCGCTGGCCTTCCTCCCAGGCGGCTCAGCCGGGGCGCAGAGGAGCACTGCCCGGTCTCCTGGCGTGTTTTTTGCTCTTTGTTTCCTCAGAAAATGGGGCTTTGTGCAACCGAACCCCTTCCATACCTCGGCCTCGTCTCCCGTCCCAGCTCTCGGCTCTGCGAGCCGCTCTCTGCCCCTCCGGTAAATATGGATGAGATCTCAGCGGCTCGAATTCCACAAGTTTCTTGAAAACAGATGGCTGGGGAGAGGCGAGAGCGAGGGAAAGGCTTCAGCACAAGCCCGACTATTATTAGAGACCAGAGGCTTCGCGCTGGGGGGGAGAGCCGCCGCTCCCTGCAGCGGGGAACATTTCGGAGCCAGTGGTTTCCTTCGTGCCACCAGCAGATCCTCCCAGGCAGTTGTGGGGTCCTGGGAGCAACCTGCCCGACAGAAGAAGTTCCCTACACGTGGTCTCAGCCCCACGACACCCCGAAACACGCAGGGAAAGCCGGCCCGGAGGTCTCCTTGCCTCGCTTCCCCCTCCTTGCTCTCAGCATCCTCGCCGCTTTCCCCTCCTGCTCCCACCCGCAGCGCCCTGTCTGCGTTTCCGGATGGAGCGCCGAGAACTTCGCCACTCGAGGAAGCCCTGGAGGGTGCAAAATACCCGAGCTGCGCCGCCCAGCCGCGGCGAGGGGCTGCGAGAGCAGCGCTAAGAGCGGCTTGACGGCCGGGTTTTCGCACGTGAGGTGCAATAATTCCCATTTCCGAAGCCGCTTCAGCTGGGGTGGGGCAGGGGAGGCAGCGTGGCTTTGACAGCCCCACGGAGCAGCAACGCGCGGGGAAGCCATCAAATATTCAAGAGCGACAGAAGATTCCAGCAAAGACATTTGCTTGGGCTCTTTGCAAATGAAGTGGGGTGGGGGGAAGGGGAAGGAAAGCCGGGTGTAGCGCTAATTATTCCCTCGCTCCTCATTAGTTCCTTGAATTTAAAACACGGGCTCAGCTCTGGCAGAAGCTCCGCGAGCCCCTTGTGCTATTAATACATCCCTGGCGTGATACAGTTAAAAACACTGCCACCCTTCCAAGACAAGATGTGGCTTGGAAGTGTCACGATGGGAGGAGTTGAGGGCTGGAAATCCTCTTAAAGGAGTACGACTTCCCCGCGCCCAAACCCCCAGAGGAATGAGCCCGTCACGACCCCCGGGCCGAGCCTGCCCTCGCCGAGTGCACGTTTTGAGATAATTCCCGGTGCAGAGCTCCCAGGACACTGTCGCTGCCCACATCGGCGCGCAGCCACTCGCTAACAGGTTCATTTATTTTTCTCAGGGCTCTGCCGCCCGGGGAGCAGGTGGATTTGTAATTTTCAGGTGCCCGACTTCCTTCGAACGGGCAGGGCAAGGTCAGATTCGGAACAAAAAGCGGGATTTGGAAGCGTCCCCTCTCCGTGCAGCCAGCCCCGCACCGGGGAACCCACCCCGAGGTATTTGTCCTGCGGTGGAAGCACAAACTGTGGGCGAGAGCTGGGTCAGACACCGCGGGCACAGCACAACACGCCTCTCCCCAGGGGCCGCGTGAGCCGAGGAACCGAGGCAGGGGGGTTAGCGGCACCTTCCCACCTCCGTCCGGCCACGAGCACCAGATCTTCGTTTTCAGATTTCGATCCCTTGAGGACAAGCAGCAATTCCCCTCCCGTCTCCTCCTTGTTCTGCATCCAAATGGGTTAATCCCCGCTCCATCCCGCCGGCTGCCTCCAGTGGCAGTGCCAGCGGGGAAACAATACCTGCACTTCACATTTGCTCAGTGCTGGCTGATCTCTTTCTCCCCGCTAATTTGAGTTCCTAATAGATCAATAAATATACGTGTTAAGAGAAAAAAAAAGACAGGCGCGTCCGCTACAGGCAAACAAAGGCAGCCATAAGCCAGCAAGCTGCTGCCGTGCGCTGAAATCGATACCCGGAGAAACACGCTGCCGGTGCGGCTGCTAACAGAAGTGCTCCGTTTAATTAAAAATAGAAAACCCCAAACCCGGCCCAGGCCTCGCGTGGTGAACGTCGTCAGAGGGCGGCTGTCAGCTCGAGGAGACGAAGGGAGCTGGGGGGGGTCCGGTGCCCCCGTGTCACCCGGGATGGGTGCTGACAGGGGTAAACGTACAGGGGTTAAAAAGGAGGATGGGGCGTTTGGGGTCCCTGTCCCACCCCGCCCAGCCCCCTGCTCTCCCCCATCGCTGTGCTCGGGTACAAAGCACGTGCCAGCACCCGCGGCGCTGAGCTCAGCCTCGCTTCCTCCTAAACCCAGGAGTTTCATCCACAACCGATCCCTGCGATGTGTTTTGGGGTGGCCTGAAACTAGAGAGACCCCACGCAGCCCCTTCCCTCCTCCCGGGCCTCAGTTTCCCTTAGTCCTTTCTACCCTGTTTCTTCAGGAACCGTCTCTTGTCCTGCGTAGGGGCAGTAGGGACCGCCGCAGCCTGAAACAGGGCTTCTGCTGCAGACTGAAAACCATCAAAAAACCACAGTTATTCCCTCAAAATGCTCCAGATGCAGCTGGCTGAGGGCATGGGAGCCTGCTGTGCCTGCGCCTTTGCATTTCGGTGGCCCGGGGAGCTCAGCGAGCATCGCAGCGGCAGCTCAGCCCCGCGGCATCGCAGCAGGGCAGCGGCAAGCGCGTGCCCTGGTCCCGCTGCGCGGCCCCGAGCAGGAGGAGCTCTGGGAGGTGACAAAATCGAGGCGAATCCCTCGTGACTGCGAGCGGCCGGGGTTTTCAGCTCGAGGCGGCCTGGAAGCTGGGGGACAACTTGCTTCTGAGCGAGGAACCGGGCGCCTCCTGCAAACTTCACGCAGAGCCAAGCTTTGGTTTGCCAACAGAAAACAATAAATCGACACAAAAGCGAGCGTGTACTCACCCGATCGGCGGAATCCCGGGAATTCTGCTCAAGTGGGTGCTGCTGGGTCTGGGGTAGGAGCGGGGCGAGCGCTGCACCTGCGTCCCTGCTGCTCCTTGGGGCTGGTGCCGCAGCTCGCGGCCGGACCCCGAGCTCCTCTGCCGGAGCTTGTGGGGGTCTCAGGACACACGGAGCTCAGCCTGCAGGGCTGCACACCTGGGGAAGCTACTGGGAACCCGGGCCTTACTATTTCCCTTAAAAACACGAGAAAAAAAAATACGAAACAACAACAACAAAAAGCTCCAGTAATTGCTATGGTAATTAAAAGGAGGTTTGAACACAAGTCTCAATTTGCATTAATTAAATCAACCGCGGGGGAGCTTCAGGGGAGTAAACGAGGTTGTCTAAGGAGCAGCGAACGCTGCGGCAGGCTGGGGCTGGTCGCTGCAAATTGCTGCACGTCTCTGCACGTCTCTGCACCCTGCTGCACATCTCTGCACCTCGCTGCCTGCACGCACGGGCTGGGGGGGTCCTGCAGCTGCGAGGGGCTTCCCGGCAGGGAGGCAGCGGCAGGCAGCAGGGGCTGGGCAGGCTGGTGGGCAGGCAGGAGATGCTGGGAGCTCCACGCCCGGTCCGTGCTGCCGGCTCTCAGCCCCGAGCCTGCGGAGCCGCGGCAGGTCCACGAGCGGAGGTTGCGCCGCGGCGAGGCGTGGGTAAGAGGAATTTGCCCATTCACACCCCGGCCACGCTGCGGCGAGCACAGCTGTGAGGGGAATACAAATGGGCAGCTGTTTTTTTTTTCCTCTCTCGTTTTGTTTTGAATTTATTTATTTTTAAAGCCGCCGGTTGGAACAGGAAGGCCGGTCAGATGCACCGAGGCGCTTGGCTGGAGGCGAGCCCAGCCCAGCGCAGAGCTCCGGGGCCGGCTGCGCCCCCAAAACCAGCACAACCCAGCGGGACCCCCCCAGATTAAAACCCGGCCCTGTCACATTCAGCCCTGAACCCCCGCTCTGTGGGGTCAGGCTGACCCAGAGCTGATAAGGGAGGGTCAAAGGGGCAGCCGGCAGCCCAAGCTAACCTTGAACTGCTGCCTCCTGCCAAAACCAAAATCAAATCAGATCAAAACCAAACCCAACCCTGCTGGCCAGCCCCAGCAAAGGAAAGCAACCGAGCTGGGAAGCAGGGCAGAGGTCTCCATGGCGTGGCAGCGAGCCCCGGGGATCATGCTGCTCCTCTTGGGCTAAAGGAGCGTGAACGTGATGGAGCCAGGAGGAGGCTGCGGGACGGGATGGCTCCGGGCTGCGTTTGGCAGCGGGGCAGCGAGGTCGGGGAGTGCTGGGAGAGGGATCCCGCAGCAGCCGAGTACAGAGGAGCCGGGAGGGGACGATGGAGCGGAGGAGGGAGGGAGCCTGCCCTGCCCCAGCGACGCCGGGGCTCTTCCAAACTCTCCTCATCCCTCTTCTGGGCAAGAAGAGAGTCGGGGACTGGCACGGGGGCCAAATCCGGAGAGGGGAGCAGCCCACGGGGGGCGCGGGGCCGGGCAGCCGCTGCTCCCAGCCCCCTAGGCACGGCGAGGGCAAGGAGCAGCTCCTGCAGAGCCCAAGGGTTAACGTGTTCCAGAGCCACCTTCCGACCACAGCCGCTCCCCCCCCTGCCTCCCGAAGGCCCTTACGTAAGGCTCCTGCCCGATTTATGGCCTTCCTCAGCTGGTGCCACAGCCGGGCTGCTCCGTGCGGTGTCAGCGCCGATTGCGGCGGCGCCAGCTCGGGGAGGAAGATGGGACTTGATTTCTGCACCCGTCGCTGTCTCTCGCTGTTAGGCAGGATGCAGAAGCACGTCCCCACCCGCGGTCCTGTCTGTGTCGGTCCTTTGTGCCACGGGAGGAGGACAGGAGACGCATCCTCTGCTGTCACACCTTCCCCTCGGCACCCCAGAGCATCCTCAGCCCTCCATCAAGAGGACGCAGCGAGGGGAGGATGCGGCCGGCGCGTTGCAGGAGGGAGGGAAGGATGCTGCTCCTCCGTCCCCTGCTCCCCCCAGGGCCCTGGGGTTTGCTGTCAGCGGGCGAGGAACAGCTCAGGCATCCCCCAAGCCCGAGGCACCCGAGGACACCTTGCTGCTGCTGCGGCACCGTGCACGTCCCCAGCGGGAGCCGCGGGGGACAAAGGACAGGCAGATGGCGTGCCACCACCCCGCTGGCGGCAGCAGCTGCCGAGGCAGCGCGTCCAGCAGCACCGGCTGCGGCCCCGGCCACAGAGCCCATAAAGAAATCTGGGGAGGGGCTGCGGGGCCCTAAACCAGTGGCCACAGCGTCACCGGGCTGCTTTGGGACAGCTGAGGACCGGGCCCTCCTTTAAGAGCAGCCCTTGTGCTCACGTCTCCGGTATTCCTGGGGGCTGGGCTGTGGATCCTTACGGGCTGCTTCCATCCTGCTTCCAGCACGTGCTTGTGCCTGCAGCCTGCTCGCGGCGCTGCTCCCAGTGCTGCCAGAGAAGCTTCTTTAACCACTTCCTTCCCCGCTTCCCCTCCCCAAATATTGCGCTTGGAGCAAAGCTCAGCTCCCCGCTCAGATTCGCATCACCTCGGAGCCCTTTTGCTGGGTCTGCTTCTCGTGGCCCCGCTTGGTCCAACCCCGACCCTGCCCCTGCCACGTGCGCCACCGCCGCAGCGCACCCAGCAGGGACCGGAGCTGCCCCCGCGCCCCACGCGTGCGAGAAGGGTGCCACCAAGGGACCCCGAGTCCTCGTCCCCAGGGGTTTTATTCCCTGAGCTCCGCAGCCCTCGCCACCCCACCGTGGGCAGCCCTGGAGCCGGGAGGGATTTCCTGGCACCCCTGGCGAGCGTCGCAGCCACGTCCCCCAGGCGCAGTCCCCAGGCCCTGCTCTCCCCGGGGGCCCTCCTGCCCTTCGGGGCTGGCTCCCGAACGTCCCGGTGCTGGCTCCGAGCGGATCGTTTCCCGGTACCCGGCTCCCAGCGGCGGCCTCGCGGCGGGTTACAGCTTGGAGAGGCAGGGAGGTGCTTCTGGCACGACCGAGTCGCCGATGCCGTCCAGGAGGTGGTCCCAGCGATCGAAATCCTCCCTCAGGTCTGCGTGGGGCAGAGCCGGGCATGGGGTCACTGCAGCAGTCCCCGGCCTGGCCCCAGGCATAAAAGAGGAGCAGCCACCGGGCGCCCTGCTTTGCTCAGCGAAGCTTTGCCTTAAGGAAAGGGGTGACCCAAAGATTTCCCGCAACCGTGTGGGGTGCCAGAGCCTCGGCCACGTGCGCCTGGAGGACAGGAGCCACGCCATACGGGATGGGAAGCCCCCCAAAAAACCCCAGGGAGGCAGCCCTGCAAGCTGGGGGCTCTCGTGCCCTCCCAGACCCCATCCAACGTGCCCCACACCCGCACCGCACCGAGATGCCTTTGCAGGAAGGCCAGAGCCGCCCGGCTGATGATGTCCAGGCCCTCGTAGGGGTCGAGGGTGCCCCCCGCCTTGAAGATGCGCTTGACGAGCTTCCCGGTGAGAAAGGCGAAGTCGGTTTGGCTGTGGTGCACAGAACCCCTGCGGAAGGGAAGGGAGCGTGGCAGGGGTCCTGCTGCCCCCGGCCGGCTCCTCGCTGTGGGGACCGGCAGGTGGCTGCCCCCAGCCCCGACTCACAGCACGGTTATGATCCTCGTCTGGCTGTTTCTGGAGCTCAGCCTCTTCATTTTGGCGACGCTTTCCGGCGTCTGGAACTTCTCGGCGTTGATGAAGAGCACGGGGCTGGGCACCTCCGGGTACAGCGTGTTCTCCAGGGGGAACATCCAGGCGTCGAGAGCCACCGCGCACCTGCGGGGGACGGACGCACGGCGCTGGCCTCGGGCAGCCCCCAGCCCCCCCAGACCCTCGGCAGCGTCCCCAGAGCCGCTCACTTGAAGCTGGGCTCCTTCACCAGGGCCAGCACGGCGGTCACCCCCCCCGAACGAATGGCCCATGACGGCCACTTTGGCCAGATCAACGCCGTCCTGGAAAAAAGGGTGAGCAGGAGTGGCTCTGCATCCCCAGGAAAAGCCTCACAGAACGTGAGCCCATCCTGCCCGCAGCCCCCCCCAGCCCGACGAAGCCCCCGGGGTGCTCCCCCAGCACCCCTGGAGCCGGGCACCTTCAGCACCGAGAGGTCGAAGTCCCGGTGCAGGACGCTGGGGACGGGCTGACCGCCGCGGATGGCCTGGAAGAGCCGGAGCGCCCGCACGCACTCGTTCGCTCTCTGATGAAGCTGCAGCGAGAGTTACCCCATGCAATTAGCCCCCTGCTAATTACAGTGTCCTCACGGTGCTGTTTTCCCCGGCGTCCCCCCCAAGGTTGTTCCCTCTAAACCCCAGCCAGGCTTTCCCTGAATTACAGCAAGTGAGAGAGGCCGCAGCACGGCGGCTGCAGTGAATTCATTGGGGTGGTTTCCTCTTTCCCTGCAATTCACTCCGTCTGATGCCTCAGACCAACAGAGATAACCGAAAACCCCCCAAATCCATCAGCGCTGCCCTTGGGCCGAGCCTCTGCCCTCGTCCCAGCACCCCGGGTCCGGAGCTGCGCGCCCCGGGGAGCCGCTCCACAGCCTCAGCTCCCGTGAGGACACCGCACTGGATGGATCGCTCCTTTTCAACACGGTCATTTCAGCAGAAGCAGGTGAGCACAAGCTGGTGGGGTTCTTTTTATGGGAGAACTATTTCCCTCGTCTGTGCCACGCGCCGTGAAACGGAGGGGATGTGAAACAGGCTGGGAAGGGATTTGGGGCTGCTAAAACACCTCCGGCTGCTCCGCGTGCTGCAGTCCTCCTGCCACAGCTCTCAGCTCCTGGGGTAATCCCTGGGAGGGAGCAAGCGGGGCACCCCCAGCATCCCCAGCACCCCCAGCAGCACCAGCAGCACCTCCAGAACCATCACCAGCACCACCAGCACCAGCAGCAGGGCTGCAGACACGGCCAAGCCCCGCCAGGCTGGGGACAGCCCGGCTCCCTGGGGTGCCGGTGATGTTACGCAGGCGGGGACGTGGCCAAACCCAGCCGGGCTCCAGCTGCTGTCAGCCTAAAGCTGGGTAGAGAGACCCCAGGAAACGGAGACAAGCAGGCCGGGTGGATTTTGATCAGCTCGCGAGGAAGAAGCTCGGGCTCAGCCCCAGAATTGGCGCTGTACGGGTTGGGGAAGGGCAGGAGAAGCCCCCAGGGAGCGCAGCTCGGCTTGCCCTGCAGTGGGGATTTGATGCGTCCCGCTTTGCCCACCCGTAGCCCCCCCACCCAGTACCTGCATGTTCCGAAAATAAAACTCCTTCTGCCCCGGGGGCACCTGCTGGTGGCGGATCCACTGCTCCTGGCCGCTCTCCGCCGTGCAGAAATACGTCGCGGAGGCAGAGCGGTCCCTGCGGTGGGAGGGCAGGGGGCATGTGGGGGGGGCAGCACCCCCTGCCCCATACCCAGACCCCCCCCGGAGGCACCAGCGGGATCGTTTCCCTCCTGGGACCACCGGGGGCTGGGTGCCAACCTGTGCTCCAGCGCCGCCACCACGAAGCCCCAGGACGCCAGCTCCGTGCAGACGGACGAGTACAGGGTGCTGCGAAGGGCCCCCACGGGGTCAGGGCCCCCACCCGGGGTCCCCGTCCCGGCTCCAGCCCCGAGCCCCCCGGCCCGTCCTCCTACCGAAAAGCCCCCAGGCCGTGGGAGAAGATGACCAGCGGGTAGCCGCCACTGTGGGGTTTGAAGGGCGCCTTCCAGCTCACCGGCACTGTGCAGGAGCCTGTGGGGAAGAGAAGGGACCCCAGAAAAAAACGGGGAGACGGGCACCGGGGCGCTGCGGGTCCCCGCTCGGCTCCGTCACCACCCGCAGCGCCCTCCCCGCATCCTCCCCGCACCGGGGATGGGGTCTGTGGCCTCAGACCCCATTAAGGCCTCAAACCCCAGGGCAGGGGAGGCACCCGGGATGGGGTTGGGGTGCCGGCCGCCCCCTTACCGAAGGCGACATGGAGCAGGGGCGCGCCCCAGCACCGCCCGTGGCCGGTGAGGTCGGCCAGCCCGCGGCTGTACTCGTAGCGCGGGATCCAGCGCGGCCGCTCGGCCCCATCCCGGGGCTCGCAGGGGTAGAAGAGGCGGAGGAAGAGCCCCTGGAGGGGAGAGGGGACACGGGGGGGGGACGCGGTGGGGGCTGTGCCCCGCGCCCCTCGCAGCCGTGCCCACCACAGGACGTCCTCAGCGAGCTCAGGCTGGCTGCGGCCACCCCGACTGTCCCCGTCCCCATCCCCGTGACCCGTCCCCGTCCCGTACCTGCGGCGTGTGGCCCACCATGACGTCCACGCAGCCCACGCAGTGAGGTCCCTTCCCCGGGGGCAGCGCCAGCGACTGCTCCCCCCCCCATGGCACCTGGCCGGAGGCAGGGGGTCAGCGCCCGTGCCCCGAAGCGGGGTCAGCCTCCTCCTTCCCCCCAGCACCTCCCCGTCACCACAACCCCGCGCGGAGCCCACCGGGGTGCTGATGGGGGGGGGGAGAAACGGGGGTCCTGGCTCCCACCGCCCCTCACGAACAGCCACGGGCACCTGGGGGTGGCACCGAGGGGGTGACGCCGAGGGGTGACGGCGGGATCTTGGGTCCTGGGCGCTGTCCCCAGCCCCGCCACCGCACCGTGCCTGGCCACGTGCTGTCCCCGGAGCCCACCCGAGGCCGTGGTTCCTCGCCCCGTCCCCGATGGGGCTGGGGGTTTTTAATCCCTCCCGTGCCCAACTCGCCCCTCGCCGTGCCCGGGGTCCCGTCCCCGTCCCACCCTGTCCCCGGGGACACGTTGGACGGGGCCCCGCAGCATGGCCGGGCCCTGCGGAGCACGCGAGCAAGAGGTCAGCGCAGGGCTGCGCCCCGGGAGCCCCCTGGGGACACCCCTGGGGACATGGGGGGCAGAGGGCTGCCCCCACCCCCGCGGAACTACAACTCCCGGCATGCCCCGGGTGGGGACTGCAGCTCCCAGAATGCCTCACACCCCCCCGGACTACAGCTCCCAGAGTGCCTCGCAACCCCCCCCCCCTCCCCCGACCCCCTCCCAGAGCCCTCCCTGCAGCCCCCAGGGCTCCCCCCAGTGCTCCCAGTTACCAGTGCAAATCCCAGTGTCTCGCAGAGCTCCCAGTGTCCCCCTATAGCTCCCAGTACCCCCATAGCTCCCAGTGCCCCCATAGCTCCCAGTGCCCCCCATTACTCCCAGTACCCCCATAACTCCCAGTACCCCCATAACTCCCAGTGCTGCCATAGCTCCCAGTGACCCCTGTCCCAGTTCCCCCCCAGCTCCCAGTGCCCCTCCCACAGCCCCCCGAGCTCCCAGTTTCCCTCTGTGCCCCCCCAGCTCCAGCACCCCCCTGCACCAGTGTCCCCCAGTATCCCCCCAGCGCTCCCCACGGTCACCAGTGCGGGGGTACACAGCTCCCAGCACGCACCAGTGCTCCCAGTACTACAGCTCCCAGTGCCACGCGTGGGCGTGGACTACAGCTCCCAGTAGCCACCAGTGCGGGACACAAATCCCAGTGTCATCAGTGCAAAACCAGAGCTCCCAGTGCAAAACCAGAAATCCCAGTGCAAAACCGGAGCTCCCAGTATAAAGCCAGTACAAAACTGGAGCTCCCAGTGCAAAACCAGTACAAAACCAGAGCTCCCAGTGCAAAACCGGAGCTCCCAGTATAAAACCAGTACAAAACTGGAGCTCCCAGTGCAAAACCAGTACAAAACCAGAGCTCCCGGTATAAAACCAGTGCAAAACCAGAGCTCCCGGTGCAAAACCGGAGCTCCCAGTATAAAACCAATACAAAACCGGAGCTCCCAGCATAAAACCAGTACAAAACCAGAGCTCCCAGTGCAAAACCAGAGCTCCCAGTGCCCCACTCACACCCAGTCCCCTCAACCTCCGTGGGGCTGCCCTGCCCTAATTCCCCTGCAGCCGGGGCTGGGACGGTCCCCACGCTCCCCACGCCCCCCCAACGCCCCCTCACGCGTGGGTCTCGCTGCACCCCCCCCGCCCCGTGGCCCGGCCCCCGCCCCTCCCCCCCCCCCCCCACGCGGTAATCCCGCGGGCGGCGGGGGATTAAAGCTCCCCGCGGGGCCGAGCTGTCCCCTGGGCCGGGCAAAGAGCCAACGACTGGGTTAAAAATACCAGAAAACACCAGAAAACGCGATAAAACCGCAGCAAACCCCCGCCAAGCTCCTGCCCACGCAGCCCACGCGGGACTCTCGGTGCGCTCAGTTTCTCCCCGGGGAAACTGAGGCACGGGTGGGCTGCGGGGGTGTCACCGCTCCTGGCCCGCAGGTCGCCCCCCTGCCCCGCGTGGGAGCCAGCCCCTCTCGTGTCCCCCCCCCGAGTCCCACGCGTATCCCGGGGCAGCGTCCACGGGGGTTCCATTGAAAGGATTGGCCCGACCCACGTCCCCACTCGAGTTTTTTGTGTTTTTTTTTCCCAGTTTGCCAGTGGATGGCTAATTGGGGCGGGGGGGCGAAGGGGGGTCAGGCCAGGCGCTCCCCGTCACGGGAGAGATCCCCTGAGATCAAGGACACGAGTGGGGACACGGGGCGTGAGGACACGGGGCGCGCCGTGGGGTCGGCGCTTAGGACCCCGCGGACCCTCGGGCTCCCCCCCCCGCCCCCCCACCGCGGGGAACCCCCCCCAGGCCCACGTGGGCCCCCCGCGGGCGCGGCCAATGGGAGGACGCCGGGGTAGGTGGGGGTGTCCGAGGGCCACGCCCACTAGGAGAGAATGACCAATGGGAGAGGAGGGGGCGTGGTCGAGGGCGAATGTTGTGACGGTGGGAACGTGGAGGGAGGGGGTGCGGGGCGGGGGGGGAACACCGAGGGGAGGGGTCACGGGGCGGGAGTGGAGGGGGGGGGCACCGGGGAAGGCGAAGGGACGGGGGGGGGGGGACACGCAGCGTGACACGGGGTCCCGGGGACAGCAAGCCACGGGGGGGCACAGGTAGCAAAAGGGGGGGGGGGACAAGGACGGACGGACAGGACGCGGGACGGACAGACGGGGCAGGGACAGACGGACAGGAGGTGACAGGAGGCGGGGGGGGGTGGTGTCACCTGGGGGCAGTGACAGCACCGCAGGAGGGGAGAGGGGGAGAAAACCGGGACACCCCTAATCCTAATCCTAATCCTAAATCCCCATCCCAATCCCCAATCCTCAACCCTAAATCCCCATCCCAAACCCTATCCCAATCCCAAACCCCAATCCCAAACCCTAATCCCCATCCCAGCCCCCTCGCCTCCATGGGCTGCAGGCAGCGGCGGGATCCCCCCCGGGGCTGGGGGCCGGGGGGGGGGCCGGCACCGACCCGCAGCCTCCCCCCGCTGCTCCTAAGGAGGCTCCGAGCCTCCGGCAGCGCCTCCCTGGGGATGGGGCACGGGGCGGCCGCACGCAGCGACCCCACAGGGCACCGGCACCGGAGGAGCACCGCAGGTACGGGGACACGGGGCTGGGAAGTGCCGGGGTGGGGGGGAAAAAGGGGGGAGACGAGGGAAGGGGGGGGTGTCCCGGCGGCCCCACGGGCTGACACAGTTGGCAGGGAGGCGATCATGCGACCTCGCTCCCTCTCTAGGGATTTGAAGCTGGGCCAAGCGGCGCTGGAAATGTGATTGTCGCTGCAGCCAGCCCGCGAGCCGAGGAAACACAGCGCCGGAGGGACGGGAGCGGGACACCGAGGGACAGGAGCGGGACACCGAGGGACAGGAGCGGGACACCGAGGGACAGGAGCGGGACACCGAGGGACAGGAGCAGGACACCAAGGGACAGGAGCGGGACGCCTCGCACCGGCCCCGATTCTTGCTCCCCAGACCCCACGGAGCCGGGCACGGAGCAGGGACCGCGGCTCCTCGCTGTCCCCCCACGCCACAAGCCTCACGAACCAACCCGGAGCCGTCCCCCCCCCAGCCTTCCGCCCGGACTCCGTCACCCGTGGGAGCCCGATGAGGCGCCGAGGCCGTGCGTGAACCTATGCAGGCCAGGAAGAAATACATTTTCGTGACTCTCCTCGCCTCCTGGCTCCTGCTCTTCCTCCTCCTCGGGGGCCGCCTGCGCCGTTTCGCTTTCTTTTCCCAGACCAGAGCCGGGGCCCCGAGGAGCTGGCCCCGCTGGGCCGATCGCGCCCTCCTCACAAGCTTCGTGGCCCCCGAGGAGCCGCAGAGCCATGGGGACCTGCCCTCGCCCCGGGCCCGGCGTGCGGCGCGGCTGAGCGCCTACAAGGGCAGCCGGTGCCGCATGGAGACCTGCTTCGACCTCGGCCGGTGCCAGAGGCACGGCTTCAAAGTCTTCGCCTACCCGCGGGAGCGCGGCGAGCCCGTGTCCGAGAGCTACGGCAAGATCCTGGCCTCCATCGAGCGCTCGCGCTACTACACGCCGCGCCCCGAGGAGGCCTGCCTCTTCGTCCTGGGCATCGACACGCTGGACCGCGACCGCCTCTCGGGCCACTACGTCCCCGACGTGGACGAGAAGATCCGCGGCTTCCCGCTGTGGAACGGCGGCCGCAACCACCTCGTCTTCAACCTCTACGCGGGCACGTGGCCCGACTACACCGAGGAGCTGGGCTTCGACGTCGGCCAGGCCATGCTGGCCAAGGCCAGCTCCTACGCCGAGAGCTTCAGGCCCGGCTTCGACGTCTCCATCCCCCTGGTCCCCAGGGACCACCCGCAGCGGGGCGGGCAGAGGGGGCGGCTGCGGCGCGGCGCCGTGCCCCCGAAGAAGAAATACCTGCTGGCCTTCAAGGGCAAGCGTTACCTGACCGGCATCGGCTCCGGCACCAGGAACGCGCTGCACCACATCCACAACGGGCACGACATCGTCTCGCTCACCACCTGCAAGCACGGCAAGGACTGGGAGAAGCACAAGGACACGCGGTGTGACAAGGACAACGTCGACTACGAGAAGTGAGCGGGGCGGGGAAGGGGGCGGCTGGGAGAAGGGGCCCGAGCCCCACGGGTTGGGGGGCGCGCGGCCACGCTGGGCGAGAAATGGGGAGAGGGGAGGGTTTGGGGCTCTCCCCGCTGCGTCCCGGCCTCGTTTTGAGGTGGGGAGGAAGGTGTTGGCTGTGCAGGGCTTCCCTGCTGTGCGTTAAAGTTGGAGCGACCTGGCCCGAGTGGCTCTTACCTGCGATCGCCGCGGCCGCCCCGAGCATGATTTCCCTTTTTCCCTACGCTGGTGAATGATGCTTTTCTTCTCCCCCCCCCTCCTGCCCTCCCCTACCGTAAATGTTTGTCCTGGAGCTGAGCCCGAAGCATCCCCCCCCCCTGCCCCGGCTCAGCTACAAGTCCCATCGAACCGGCCGGGTGCTCGGCGTCCCGGGGGGCAGCCCCTTGGGGACAGCGGGGGCACCGTGCGGTGGCACCCCCTGGGAAAACGGGATGGGGACAAAGTTCTGCGAGTTGGTGGGGTCCTCGCCTCCCCGCCCTGCCCTCAGCCGGGGCGGGTTTGGGTGGAAAACAAGCGGTCGGTGCCAGGATGAAGCGGCAGGACAAGCTGGTCCCTGTCCCGCCGCCTGGGGACAGCCCATGGCCACCTGGCCCTGAGAGCAGATGGAAGGGCTGCGTGGGACATCATCCTCAAAGCGTCTTAGGAGGTGCCGGGAGGTAAAAGTGAAGCCTGGGACGGGGGCACTGGGATTAGCCAGGGCTCTGGGGCTGCTCGGGCATCGCCTGGCGCCGACACGGCACCGTCAGCCCCCACCGTGGGGCCGTTTTTTTGGGGACGGGGGGACACGAGGTGGGCTGGTGGGACAGGGCCCAAGGTCAGCCCTGCGGGGTGGGAAATGCCCCTCCCCGGTAATCCCGTAATTCCTCTGCGAGTACGGGGGGGATTTGCACCTCGCCCGGGGCGGCTTTGGCCGGCAGGTAGATGAGGGACACGTGGCAGCGTCCTGGCGCGTGACCCCGTGTCTCTGCCGTCCTCTCACCCCCGTGGGACACGGGCAAAAAGCCACCGGCATCTCCCTCGTGCCTGGCCAGCCCCGCGGGGGGATTTGTGCCCTCCAACCCCAAGAGGGACAAAGCCGGACTGGTGACAGGGGGACGGTGGGGACGGGCCAGCGGGGAGAGGACACAGCAAGGCGGGCAAAGCGAGAGCCCAGTTCTCCCAGCGCTTCGGGGCCGTCCCCGTTTGCTGGGGGAAACGGGCGGGAGCCGAGACCCCCAACCCACTGCGTGCAGCAGGATGGGGCCGGCCCCGCTGGGCCGCACCCGAGCGGCTTTGGGGAAGGCTCCCTGGAGCCCGCGGGTCCCCCGGCAGCCCCGTGCCCACCCGGAGCCGCTCGGAGGGGACGTGGTGGGCGCTCGGCCCGGCCCCTAACAAAACAAGGAAGCCCTGACGGCGCGAGTGCCCGGAAACCGCAGCGCGTCAGGAGCCAAATATTTCCATCGGGAGGTTTCGGCCCCGCAGCCCGGCCGGCGCCAGCCTCCCCGCCACGGCTGCCGGTGAGGGAAGGATGCTCAGCACCCCCCGGGGCTCATCCTGCCCGGTCCCCACCGAGCGGCTGGCAGCGGGGCGGCCCCGAAGGGCTGGAGGTGCCCGGCCCTAAGGATGTCGCCGTCGGGGCTGTCACCGTCGTGGTTTCACGGGGTGTCTGGCCGGGAGCTGGGGGGTGTTCATGAGGCAGGGAGCGCCCGTGGGGATTTGGCGTCCATCGGAGACGCGGGGATGAAGCCCTGCGGAGGTGGCTTCTTGTTCCCAAATCTGCGTGCTGTGGGCTGGTTTCCCGCAGGGATGCTCCAGGGAGCTCCAGCACCCGCTGATTTGGGGGTGCTCATCCCCACCGCAGCCAGGTCTAGGAGACCTTTCCCCCGGGGACCAGCACCCCTTTGTCCCCGCAGCCCCCCCATAGCCGGTGTGTGTCCCCCCCATCCCCTCCAGACCCTCCCCGCGGGCAGGAACAGACGGGGTCTGTCCCAGCTCAGTGTCAATATTGGATTTTCCGGTGCGGTTGCCGGGCCCCGGCAGCGAAGGCGCCTCTCACCCCCCCCCGGGTGGCACAGACGGGGCTTTCATAGCCTGCGGCCCTCCTGGCCCTGCCGGCCCTTCTGCCCCCCCCAAAAAACAACCACTGTCGGGGCAGGCACGGCCACTGCTGCCCTGCAAGCCCGGGCACGGCGCAGGAGTCACCGCAGTTTCGGGCTCAGGGGTTTGGGCGCTGCGTTGGGGGGTGGTGGAGGGGGCTGTGCTCCCCCCCCCGGGTAACGCTGGGGGTCTCCTGACCCTTTCTTTGGGGTGAATTTGGCTCCTGGCTCTGCCACAGGTTCCCCCTTGGTGGGCATCCCCCAGGGCGCTGCAGCCCCACCAGCCCCGTGGAGCTGTGGCTTTTTGGGGCCAAGCCCAGCCCTGATCCATCCTAACCCCACGGGATGGGTGTCAACAAGAGCCCGTGGGGTGCACACAGGTTGGGGGGGGCTCGTGCCTGACCCCCACCACGTCCCCCCGCCAGGTTCGACTACCAGGAGCTGCTGCACAACTCCACCTTCTGCATCGTGCCCCGCGGCCGGCGCCTCGGCTCCTTCCGCTTCCTGGAGGCGCTGCAGGTACGGGGGGCTTCGGGGAGGGGGGGACAAGGGACCCGGCTGCGGGGTCCCCGGGCTCCGTGCCAGCCCCTGTGGGGTCCCGTGCAGGCCGCCTGCATCCCCGTGCTGCTGAGCGATGGCTGGGAGCTGCCCTTCTCCGAGGTGATCGACTGGAGCAAAGCCGCCGTGGTGGGCAGTGAGAGGCTGCTCCTGCAGGTACCGGGGCCGGATCCTGCTCCGTGCTGGGCATCAGCAGGGGGGCTGACCCCAGAGGTGGTGGAGTCCCCGCTTTTGGGGGGTGAAAGCTCCTCAGCAGACCTCAGCATCCCTTCGGTGTGGGGATGCAGGGGGTCCCAGCCCAGCCCTGCTCAGCTTGGGGTGCTGAGCACCTCCGCAAACCCTCGGGGGGGAAGTCCCGGGCCTGATCCTGCTCCACAGACAGGGCTGGGTCCACGGCACAGCGTCCCTGTGGGGCTGCGGGGGACCCCTTGGGGTCTCGGGGGGGGGGGCAAACCCCCCCCCTGGGGGGGGCTCCCCGGGGGGGGGGGAGGCAGCGAGGTGAGAAACCAGCACCCCCCATCCCACAGCTCCCCTCCGCTGTGCGCTGCATCCACCCGGAGCGCGTGCTGGCCTTCCAGCAGCAGACCCAGTTCCTCTGGGACGCCTACTTCTCCTCCGTCGACAAGATCGTGCACACCACGCTGGAGGTGAGCGTGGCCCCACGACCCCCCCACACCCCCCCCCCGTGTTACCGGGACCCCCTCGGGACGCTGAGGGCACCTCCCTGCCCCTGGCAGATCATCAAGGACCGGCTGCTCCCGCACCGCTCGCGCTCCCGCTTCCTCTGGAACGTGCCCCCCCGGGGGGCTGCTGGCCCTGCCCGACTTCTCCACGCACGTCGGGGACTTCCCCTTCTACCACCTGCAGCACGGTAGGACCCCCACGTCCCCGTCCCCCACTCCAGGCCCGAGCACCGTGGGGCTCGGTGCGCGTCCTGACGCCTCTCCTCCGCCCCTCTCCGTCCCAAATCGCAGGCTCCAGCCCCTCCGACAAGTTCACGGCGTTCATCCGCGCCGTCTCGCCGCTGTCCCAGCCCCTCCTCAGGCTCATCCAGGCCGTCTCCAGGTCCCAGTACTGCGCGCAGGTGGGGGGAGATGGGGAACGGGGGCACATCAGGAGGGACGGGGCAGGTTCCTGGGGGCTGGGGGCATGGTGGGAGGCACGGGGCAGGTTCTCGGGGGCTGGGGTGGGATCGGGGTGGGCTGGGGGGGCCGGCAGTGCTTGTGTCACCCTTGGGGGGGCAGAGCTGGCCCCTCCTCGCGGTGCTGGGACCACTCCTGGTTGTATCCTGGGTCCAAACCCTCGTGGGATGGTTTTGGGGTGGAAGAGGCGCAGCCCTACTGAGAGCTGAGCTGGAGCTGGTCCTGCTGCCGGATCCGGGGGGGGCTCAGCCCTGAGAACCCCAACACCAACACACCCCAGTGGGGACAGCCCAGCCGAATGCCCTCCTTGCACCCCCAGCCCTGCTTTCTCACCCCCCCCCCTGCAGATCCTGGTGCTGTGGAGCTGCGAGAAGCCACCCCCACCGGCCGAGAAGTGGCCCCAAATCCCGGTGCCCCTGACCGTCATCGAGGGCAGGAGGAAGGTACGAGGAGCCGGGATGCGCGGGGAGCCGGGCACCCGCCCCGGGGCACATCCCTAATTGAATTTCTGCGCCCCCTGCCATAGCTCAGCGACCGCTTCTTCCCCTACGCGGCCATCCGGACGGATGCGGTGCTCAGCCTGGACGAGCACAGCAGCCTCTCCACCAGCGAGGTGAAGCCCTGGGCACCGCGAGCCCCGGCCCCACGGAGCTGGACGAGCCCCGTGCCGAGCCCGCGGGACGCTCAGCGGCCACCGTGGGGCTGGCAGGGAGCCGTGCCCGCTGTCCCTGTGTCCCCACACCCAGGGGACACCTCGGGTGGGACGGCAGGGGCGGCGATGGGTCCCCGCAGCCCGCTGACGCCGTCCCCTGGCCGTGCCAGGTGGATTTTGCCTTCGTGGTGTGGCGCAGCTTCCCCGAGCGCATCGTGGGCTTCCTCGCCTCGAGCCACTTCTGGGACGCCGAGCAGCAGCGCTGGGGCTACACCTCCCGCTGGACCAACGAGCTCTCCATCGTCCTCACCGCCGCCGCCTTCTACCACAGGTACCGCAGCGCGCCGGGCAGCCGGGGAGAGCCCCGCGAGCTGTGGGGAGGGGGGGCACGGCCGGATCCCGCCCCCGCCTCGCTGCCTCCCCCCAGGTATTATCACAGCCTCTTCACCGGGTACCTGCCCGCGGGGCTGCGCGAGCTGGTGGGCGGCCTGGCCGCCTGCGAGGACATCCTGATGAACGTCCTGGTGGCCGCCGTCACCAAGCTGCCGCCCATCAAGGTCGCCCAGAGGAAGCAGCACAAGGAGGCCGTGCCCCAGCAGGTAGGGGGGGAGGAAAAGGTGCTGAGACCCCCCTTGTCCGGGAGCAGAGCCCCTAAACCCTGCAATCTTCCCCCTGCCCAGGTGAAGGGCACGGCGGCGAGCGGCAGCCGGGGTTTCTCGCAGCAGCAGGACTGCCTCAACCAGCTGGCAGACTGGTTCGGGTACATGCCCCTCGTGTCCTCCCAGCTGCGCCTCGACCCCGTGCTCTTCAAGGACCAGGTCTCCGTCCTGCGCAAGAAATACCGCCACTTGGAGAGGCCCTGAGCCCCGCTGGGCACCCCCGTCCCCATCGCACGGACCTCGCGGGGAGCAGCGGATCCCTCGCTGGGGTGGCTGCCGGCGGGGTTTTACTCGGTATTGGGTTTTACCAGTACAACAACGGGCAGGGGAAGCACGGAGATGGATGCAGGGGGAGCAGAGTCTGGCTGGAGGCCGCAGGATGCGGGATGAGACAGCTGTGCCCGGTGGTGGCGCAGCAGGGGACCCCGGTGCCACCAAGCCCAGCACCTGGAGGCCGTCATCAGGTCTCGGTGGTGGCCGCTGCGTTCCCAGGCACGGTCCCCAGGCACTGGCGGCACCCAGGAGGCTGCGTTCGGGGCTGCCCCACGCCAGCAGTGTCCCCGCCAGGTGCTGCAGAGTTGCCCGTGTCCCTGCCATTGTTTTGTGCACCGGGCGCTTCTGTCACCACCCCCACCCCACGAGCAGCAGGGAGGGGACAGCGAGTGCTTGAGCTTCCCAAAAGCAAACAGGGGCGTGATAAGAGGTGAGAGCAGGGCGAGCGTCCTCCCTCTGTCCTCCCTCCCCAGGCTGGGATGGACCCCGAGCACCGGGAGGCTCCTCCCCGGGCACCCCTGCACCCCTTTTTTTTTCCCCCAAAGTGAAATAAAAGGGATATTTCAGCTGCTTTTCCCAGCTGCGTTGAAACTGTGAAAATCAAGGCCCCCGCGCCGCCCTTCTCCGCAGCCCTGGCCCCGTCCTTGCTCCCGTCGCCCGCAGCCCAAACCCCGCAGACACAAGGTCATCCCCCGCGGGGCCGCCGGCGCTCGGCGCGGCCGTTTGCTCTGGTTTATTTGCCTCCTGTGAAAAGTTCCTTGGGAGCAGGACGAGGTCGCCGGGGCTCGGGGGGCTCAGTCGCGGGGGGGCTGGCACTCGCGGCAGTCCCGCATGTCCTCGGAGTAGCTCTCGACCTGGATGGTGGTGGTGTGGAAGCGGAAGGCGCGCTGCAGCCGCGAGCTGGCCTCCTCCAGCACGTCCTGCGCGTTGGCGCCCGCGTCTGCAAGGACACCAGGGGGGTTGTCGGGGTGCGGGTGAGCCCCCCCAAATCCTTTCCGTGTCCCCCCCCCCTACTCACTGATGGCGATGTGCACCGAGAGCAGCGGCTGCGCTGCCGTCAGCGCCCAGATGTGGAGGCTGTGCACGGCCTCCACGCCGCCCACCGCCAGCAGCGTCTCCCGCACGGCGTTGAAGTCCATGCCCCTGGGGGTGCCTGCGGGGAGCCACAGCACAGGGTGGGTCGGGGGCACGGCCCCCATGGGTGGTTTTCACCACCCCCTTGGTCCCCGCGGGTCCCTACCCTCCATGAGGACGAGGAGGACGTCGCGGAGGATGGTCAGCGTTGTCCCCAGCACCAGCGCGGAGAAGAGGAAGGTGCAGATGGGATCCACGTACTTGTACTCGGGCTGGGAGAGGCGGCAGAGGGTGAGGACCCCTCGGTGCCATCCCCCCACTCCAAATCCCCATCGGACTCGGTCCCGTCCATCTCACCCCTGCGTTTAGACAAGCCACCGTCCCCTTGTCCCCCTCCCAAGCGTCCCCTCGGCCCCCAGCACCACCCCGACCTTAAAGAAGATGACGTAGGACGCGATGAGGACGCCGACGCTCTGCAGCAGGTCCCCCACGACGTGGACGAAGGCGGCACGGACGCTGGCGTTGGGCTGCTCGCCCGGCGCTCCGTGGCTGTGCCCGTGCCCCGTCTGGTGCAGAGCCACCCCCATCCTGCGGGCAGGGCAGAGGTGACATCCCCGGCCACCGGGGTCCCCCCTGGAGAGGGGCTGGCAGCGCGTCGTACGTACACGATGTTGACGGCCACGGCGCAGGCGGAGGTGATGAGCATGACGCCGCCCTCGATGTCGTAGTCGGCCGAGAGCAGGCGCTGGGCCGCCAGGTACACCAGGACGCCCGTCACCACCCAGATGGAGAGCACGGAGAGCAGGGCCCCCAGGATCTCTGCGGAGAGCCCCCCGCTGTCACCGCGCCGGGCTCCCATTGGGGACGGCACCCCGGGGTGCTCCTACCGTGCTGGGGTGCATCCCACGGGGCTGGCAGTGGGGTTCCCCGGGGGGGGGCCGTGCCGTTACCTGCCCGGTGCCAGCCAAAGTTCATGGTTTTGGTGGCGGGGCGTGAGGACACCCAGAGGGCGAAGAGGCTGATCATGACGCTGGCGAAGTCCGTCAGGAGGTGGGCGGCGTCCGTCAGGATGGCCAGGCTGTGCGCCAGGTACCCGCCTGCGGGTCACACGAAAGGGGGGGAGAGATCGGGGAGGGGGGATCCCCACCGGGAGCCGGACACGGACCGGGTCACCCCAGGCCGAAACGGGGCGCCCTGCCCGCACCCTGCTTGCGCCCATTTCACAGGTGAGGACAGAAGAGGCTGCGCGGGGGAAACGCAGCTGCTCAGGGCACGACCGCCCTGGCCGGACCCCGCACCCAGCACTCACCCACGGCTTCTCCCACCATGAAGACGAGGCAGATGCCGGCGGCCACGTAGAGCTTCCTGCGCGCCCGCTGCTGCTGCCCGGGGTGGTCGGCGGCCCCCGGCGCGTGGCAGTGCCGGCTGCGCCGCGTGCCCAGCTCCAGGACGGGCGCCTGGCCCTGCAGGGAGCTGTGCCCGTTCTCCTGAACTGTCCCCAGGTAGGACCTGCGGGGGGAACGGGTGACAGCGGGGGGACAGCGAGGGGACAGCGGGGCACCAAGCGGTGCTGGCGCTGGGCACGGCGGGGTGCCCAGGTGGGAGAACAGGGGGGGAAGGAGGGGATGCGCTGCCCTCCCTTCGTGCTCAGCCCTGCTCCCCCCGTGCCCCCGTCCCCCTCCCCAGCGAGAGCCACCCTTCCCCGGTCAAAGGGCTTTTGGGGACGCCATCTGGGACCCCCAAAAAGGGAAGGAGGGGACGTGCACGTCCCCAGCCCTCAGGGCACCCCCTTACCCCGCTGCGCCCTCGGTCAGCAGGTGCTGCTTCTCCTCGCCGGCCGCCATCGGGGCCGGTGACCCCGGTGGGTGCGTGGCGGGCGCTGGTGGCAGCCGGTGGCCTCGGTGGCGGCCGTGTGAAAGCGCTGGGGACTCGTGTGCAAAGCCAAGCCGGGGGAGGCAGGGCCAGGCCGGCTGCAAAGCGCCCGCCGCCGCCTCGCCCCCCTGGAGGGGCCCTGCCTCACCCTGCACCCTGGGGGGGGTCCCAGTGCTGGGGGGTTGCTGTGAGCTCCCCCCTCTGTAGGCACCCTGGGGTGCCCCAGGAGCTGCGCACGCTTCAGGACTTGGCTGTGGTCACCCCATGGAGGCAGGGGGAGGACGGGGAGCCCCCCGAGCTCCCCAAAGACACCCTGGTTCACCACTGTGGGAAGCCCTCAGCCTCCCCCCCCCTCAGGTTAAATCCAGCTGCAGAACAGCAGATGGGTGAAGGTGGGGCTGTGCCCGGGGGTCAGGCTGCTGCCTGCCCCCCTCCAAGAGCAGCGTTAATTGCTTCAGGGTTAATTGCAATCAGGGTACAGCCCAGAGCAGCGCTCCCTGCACAGCCTCAGTTTCCCCTCGAGCAGGGGCTGAGCCCCTCACAGCCCGGAGTGCAGCCCCTGCAGGATGCCAGCACTGCCGGAGGTGTTAATGAGGCTGAAAATTAGGTGCTGGACCTGCCCTGGGAAACCCTCCCGCGTCCCCAGAGCCCATCCCAGGACCTGTGAGGCGAAAATGAGAGGCGAGAGGGGGAAAAATGCCCAAAGCGCTGGTTTTCTTTATAAAATACACAAAATTCAACTCGGTTACAATTATATACAAAACAAGGAACATATAAAACGTGCGGAATAATCCTTTGCACCTGTATAGAAAAGTGTCCTGTGCTGGAGCAGCCGTCGCCTCGCCGGGCAGCCAGCCCCCATCGGCGCATCCCCAGGTCCCGTCGCCGGACATCCTGCGCCCGCCGCGGCTACTGGGAGGCTGCGGGAGGGAGAGGGTGGTGGGTGGGTGCCGGGGAGGGATGGGACCCCCAATAAATCCTCCCTGTTCCCCCCATTGCGTGCGGCGGGGACTCCCCCGTGACACTGGCACGGAGGTGGCCGTCCTTACCCGTCACCATCCTGCCGGGCGCTGAGTCCCCTTCTGTCTCTTCCTCCACCTCCTCATAGAACTCCTCATCCTCCTCATCTGCAAAGGGGCACCCAAATATCAGCGAGGGGCAGCTGCAGCGGGGCCCCAGCCCGGGAGCACACAAAGGGTTTTTGGGGCTGGGTTACCTGCTTCAAAGTCCAAGGCGCGGACGGCGTCGGCGAGGTGGTCCAGGCTCACCGAGAAGGAGTCCATGCTCTCGTAGCCTTGCTCAATCTTCTCCAGCCTGCCACCCTTTGAGGCCTCCACAATCCTGTGGGGAGAGCACGGCCATGGTCCTGCGGTCCCCAAGCTTGGGGACACCCCCAGCCAGGCTCATGGTTCTTGCCCCACTGCTCCTTAGCCCCGGCTAGCAAAGCCCCGCGGCCGGATCCTGGCCTGGGGACAGGGTTGGGGAACACCGAGATCTCCAGTTTGGGCACTTACGTTTTAATGAGCTGCTTGGCGTTCTGTGGGAGCAAGAGAAAAGGTGAGGGCGTCAGAACAGCACCACCTGGGACGTCCCCGTGCCACCGGGATGTCCCTGTGCCACCAGGACCCGGCACAAGAAGCACCCCACGGGCACCAAGGGGCTGTGGGGCCGGGGTCTCACCATGAGGAAGGTGGCCTCCCCGTTCTCCTCCATGGCCTGGATGGCCGTCTCCACCAGCCGGCTGGACTTCTCCAGCTGCTCCTTGTACTTGTGGATGAGGCCCTGCACGAAGCCCGTCTTGTCCTCCTGCTCGCGGGCGATGCGCCCCAGCAGCTCCGTCTTCTTCTCCTCCAGCAGCGCCACGAAGGCGTCGAAGCGCGCGCTCAGCTCCCGCTTGGCCGCCTCGCTGTTCTCCTGCGGGGACAAGGGACAGCCGTGTCCCTCCAGCCCCTGCGCGTCCCCTCCCCGGGCTGCCTCCTCCGTTCGCTCCGGCTCCCCGCAGCACGCCGGGGTCTCGGGGGGTCTCGTTTCCCCGTCCCTCACCTCGGTGCTGCGGCAGGAGTCCTCCAGCTGGGCGATGATGGTCTGGATCCGGTCGTTCCCCGCCACCAGCATGGAGATGCAGTTGTTCAGCTCGCTCTGGGTGGGGACAGACGGACAGAAGCAGCTTTAACCCCGTCCCCCTGGGACAGGGATCACTGGGATGTCACGATCCCTCCCCCATCCTGACGAGGGGACGGGCTGGGAGCCGGGGGGGGCATCACCGTATCCACCACTCTAAATATAGGGCTGTCTCCTGGCTGCAGTCAGCCTGCTGACTATTAATACCCCATGAGCACGTCCCAGCGCTATTTGTGGCCACCCTCAGCACATTGCCCGGAACCTGCCGTGCCCCTCCATGGCCCCAGGTCCCCGTCGTCCCCCCCCGTGGCACCTTCTGGCCTTGGAAGACGCTCTGCAGAGGGGCGACTTCGCAGTCCTTGTGGGCACCGAAGACCTTGCACATGGAGCAGGTGGGGACCTCGCAGGTGACGCAGTAGATGTTGATCCGCTCGTCCTCGTGCTCCTTGCACATGAGGTGCTCCCCCTTCTTCAGTGGCCTGCTGGAGAGAGCAGCCCGGCCGTGGTGACGTCCCCGTCACACCGATGTCCCCATCGTGGTGACATTCCCACCGTGGTGACATCCCCAGAGCAGTGACATCCCATCCCCGCTGCAGTGACATCCCCACTGGTGCTGCAGGGGCCACCCCACCATCGGATCCCCTGTGAGAGGCCAGACCCTTGCCTCTGAGCCTCCACAAGCCCAGTAAGCCCCAGTTTGCACCAGTTTGGCACTGGACACAGCAGCAGTCAGGGGCTGCGCTCCAGGGATGCTGCACAAGCGCCTAATTTTAGAGCGGCGCTGCTGGCATTTATTATTATCACCCGACGTGTGACCACAGCGGGGGCTCCAGGGCAGCTCGAGGGGGGGCAGGGTGACAGCAGTTGAGTCCCCAGTGGGGGGGGGTTAGCCAATTTCCTCCCCCCCCCGGGGCCGCAGCCACCTGCCACGTGCCATCCGTCCCTGTCCCCATGGCACTGGAACAATATTTACAGTGGCGCAGGGCAGCGGGGAGGTGAGCCCCTGTGTCTGGGTCCCTCAAGAAGACGTCACCCTCCTTACTGTCCCCCCCCCAACGCTGTAACCCTGCTGCTGAGCAATGCCTTTACCCAGCAGGGTCCCCCCCAGACTGTCCCCCTGTCCCTTATCGGCTCCCTGCTGTCACAAGCCGAGCCTGGATTTGTCCCTCACACCCCTTATCTCCAACTGAAAGCCTCGGCTGCAGAGTGTCAGAGGGGGGACAGGATTTGTTCCTCTGCCACCCCCCCCCTGGGTCCCCGTGTCCCCAGCGAGCCACCAGACCACAGACCTGAACGGCATGGGAGGTTTGGGTCGGGAAACGGAGATTTGGGTTGGGACATGAAGAGGTGGCTCTGGGGATGAAGATGTTGGGGGACCACCAAGCCAGCCCCCCAGTTTCTCATCCAAAGCAAAATCACCTCCCATACAGCATGCCGGGCTCTGTGGGCACAGCTGTCCCTATGTCCCCGTGGGACCAACCTGGAGCACTCCTGCTTGTAGATGTCGATGATGTTCTCCACCAGCAGGTTCCTCTGCAGCCCGTAGACGCCGTGGCGGTCCAGCAGCACCTCGTGGCGGCACGAGGGGCACCGGAACCGGCCCCCCGGGATGATGCTGCCCCGGCTCTGCCAGCAGGGGTTGGCGGCCTGGAGGGGGACAAGGACAACGGGGGGGGGGTTCTCAGGTGTCCCCACAGAGCATCCCAGAGCAGGGGAAGGGGTCCTGGGGGGGGTCCCCATCTCACCTGGAAGACGTCGTTGGCGCACTTGCGGCAGAGGTTGTGCTGGCAGGGCAGGATCACCACGGGCTTGCTGAACATCTCCAGGCAGATGGGGCAGAGCAGCTGCTTCTCCAGGCTCTCCATGGGGCTGCCATCCCGCAGGATGCTGGGCTGGAAATCCATCGTACACGGCACCTCGTGTCGGAGCAGCCCCCGCTTCTGCCGCCGGCGCCCCTCGCGCGGCTTTTTATCACTCGCTCGGCGTCACGTGGAGCCCAAAACCGCCGGCCGGCTCGGGTGTCCGGCGAGGCACCGCCACCTGTCACATGGCGGTGACAATTGGGGCGCAAGGCCGGCGGTAAACAAGCCGGGGACAGGCTGTCCGCGTGGCCCAGCCACCCATGCTGGGGGGCAGCGTGGCCCCGTGGGGGGGGGGGGGGGGGGGGGGCTCAGTCCTACGTGGGGTTTAGGGTGAGGAATGGGCAACACCAAGCTGGCAGAGTGGTTTGTATGGAGCATCTGCCTTTGTACCCACAAAATGTGAGCGCTTTTGGGGTGCTGAGCGCTCATAGGGTGGGGGGCTTTCTGGGTGGATGGCAGCACCGTGCTCGGCGTGCGCAGCCCCCCCCAGGCAGGGTACGGGGGCTTCTCTGCACCCCAAAATGTACTTGGCAGCCCTTGGGGAGCTCCCCAAGGCCGGCACCAAGGTGCTGGCACAACCCGCGTGGCCGGCCGTGCCCTGAGCTTGTTTGCAAAACCTGACCCAGAAACCGCAGCAGGAAAACAGCAGCAGCAGCGCAACCCCTCCGGAGCTGCCCCAGCTGGGAGCGGCCCCGATCACATTGCCCGGCAGTAAACAGGGTGTTCTTCCAAATCCCAGCACCGGTGCACAGGGAGACCTGTAAATATTAGCAGCTGCATGAGGAGAGAGGGTAATTATAGCGCCTTGGCTGCGGGTCACAGGGGACGGGGTGGGACGGGGTGGCCGCGAGCAGGAGGTGCTGCGAGCGCCAACACCTCTGCAGGCTGCAGGGATGTCTGTGAGGTGCAGGGGTGCAGGGGTGCACAGGGTACATGGGTGCACGGGTACCTGTGTATGGGGTGCACAGGTGCTTGGGTTCACGGGTACATGAGTTTAGGGGTTCAGGGGTAGCTGGGGGTGTGTGGGTGTGCAGGTACATGGGTGCATGAAGATATGGGTGCAAGGACACACGGCTGTGTGGTACAGGTGTACATAGGTGTGTAGGTACACGGATGCACAGGTACGTGGGTGCAGGTGCCCATGGGTGCACAGGGACGTGGGCACACTTGTACACAGAGGTGTAGGGGCACACAGGTACACTAGTGCACATAGGTACAGGGGTACATGGGTGCAAGGGGCCCTGTTTTCACTGCAGCTGCCCCCCCCCCCAGGGGCAGGGCAGCCTTAGGGCTGTTTTGGGTGCTCCTTCCGGACAGGCTCACATGTCAAGCAAGTGACTGTGCAGGCACCGGCCAAGCACATCTTGCAAAATTGTCCCCGTTTCGGCACTTGGGGCTCTTCCAGGGAGGAGTGTGCTGCTTGGAAGCAGGGCTGGCCAGGCACATTGGGAGGTTGGCCACCGGACGTGCACCCATCCCCATGTCCAAAAGCTGGCCCTGCCCAAGGCTGGCATTGATTAATTAATTGCTCCTGGACTCGATTAAGGGGATTCACGGCAGAGGACGGGTTTTAATGCTTTAATCAGCTTCCAAACCCTACAAGGGGCTTGTTGGCCCCTAATTGGCTTGGGGCAGCTTAGGCAGGGCCATGGGGCACTAATCACCACTGGGCTTGTTACCAATTAACCAGGGAGTGATGTGGGAGCTCTGCTGTAGTGGGAGCACAACCGAAGAGCCCCCAGGGGCTCCTCGCAGGACCCCAGCAGCAGCAGCCCCACCGCACCCCAACACCCTCAAGGGGGCTGCAGGACCCCAGCCGTGGCAAAA
Source organism: Heteronetta atricapilla (assembly GCA_011075105.1). Taxonomy (NCBI): domain Eukaryota; kingdom Metazoa; phylum Chordata; class Aves; order Anseriformes; family Anatidae; genus Heteronetta; species Heteronetta atricapilla. Next base: position 3,379,022 of record CM021753.1, on the reverse strand, counting down.
GCACAGAAATGGGGGAGAACAGGGCACAAAAATGGGGGACAACTCTCAGCCAGCAGCTCCAAACAAAGCTAGAACACGACAAAGGGCGTGAGGGACCCCACTTATTTATTGATTAACGCCGGGCGATTGATTGATTAATGACACAGAACTGAGGCGGCCGGGGGCGGTGCGAGGGGCGGGCCCTAAGATGGCCGCCGAGGGGGCGGGCCCTAAGATGGCGGCCGGGGGCGGGCCCTATAATGGCGGCCGGGCGGCGGCAGCGCGGCAGCGCTGAGGTAACGCGGGGGCCGCGTCCCCCCTCTGTCATAGACGGACATGGCTGCGGGGTTCGGGGCTCCCCGGGGGGGTTCGGAGGCTGTGACCTCCGCCTCAGGTGTGTGTGTGGAGCCCCGCCGCGAGGGGCTCGGCTACCGGAGGCGGGCAGGGCCCTGTGGGGCCGCTTCTCCTCAGGCCCCGGTGCTGGGGAGCGGGGGACGGGGGGACGGGGCTTGTCCGCCGGCAGCCCCGGCGCTGCGGGCGCTCTCTGCTCGCTGAGCACCGCGGGGTTTTCCCCGGGAGGTTTTTGGCCGCTGGTGAGGTCGCAGAGCCCTGAACCCCCCCGTGGAAGCGGCCCTGGCTCCGTGCAAGCGTTGCTGGAAGTGCTCGCTGCAGGGCTTTGAGGAAAGCTTTGAAGTGTCCGCGGTAGCATTGCCCTGAGACTGATGATATCTGTCTTTCTCTCTCTCTTTCTCTTTTTTTTTTGTTTTGTTTTCCTTCCAAAAAATAGTACCTAAAACACTGGAAATACTTGAAAGCTTCCTACCGATAACAGGCTCTTTTGATGTGTTCCTTATTGCCTGGTTTACTGACCTAGAGAATTACATTTATCACTGGCATTCTTGCAAGCTATTCCTGATACACTAACTGTGATGTTTTTTTTCTTGCATTTCACGCTGTTTGACCAGTGATATTTGGCCAGACTTTTTTTTTTCTGTCTATGGGCAGTGTCCCATTTTGGTGTGTTTGTATGGAGGCGGTGCTGGTGTGTTTTGATTTATAATCCTCAAGGGAAGTATGCAGGGAGGATCATAGATCTGTGGCAGTGTTTGGTGTTTTATTTTCTGAGTGTGTGTGTGTGTCTTGTTTCCCTTACTTGTTTTATGTTGAAGCCCTTGCCCGGTTGGGCAAAACTGCAAGTTAGGTGCTGGGTACAAGCTTCTGTAATAAGTTGCTCTTTTACTGTTTTTGTGACAATAGAGTTCTCATACAGATGAAACCAGTTGAAATATCATAGTAACATTAAAAGTCTGTGGAGTATCCTCTTATCTTAGCACCAGAGGAAACAAAAGCATTATTAAATTCTAACAGAAAAATTTATCTATGCAATCATCTTCTTAAAAGACAGCTTTATTTAAATCTGTTACTCCTCAACCACAGGCTTCAACTAGAACCTCTCCTCCGCTATCCCAGGCGTGGATGGAGGGCATGATAGAGTGCTGTAACTCACGTAGACACTCACAAAGGACACTGAGAGAAAGGAGTAGGAGAATATGTGATAATCCTGTCTCAGCACAGTACAATTCTAGGTTTGAATTGTTGCCTTCCTGAAAACTGAGCTGTATTTTAAATCTTAACAGTCCCCTCAAAATAATGCACTATTAGCTAGCCCTTAAGAGGTACAGGCTTACAGAATTACTTCTGAAAGATTCTAGCTATCAAATGCAGTGTTATGCTCTGTGCAATGCCCAGAGGTGCTGCCCTGTTAATTGAAGGGCATTGATAGCCCTCATATTGCCACGCCATATGGGGGAAAATGCAGCTCAGTTCTTGTTCATAAGTTATAGTTCTGTGGGTTTTTCCCCCTTCCCCAGAACCCTTGATCTTGAAGATGGTGAGTAGCCAGCCTAAGTACGATCTAATACGGGAGGTTGGTCGTGGCAGTTATGGTGTGGTGTACGAAGCAGTCGTCAGGAAGACCTCTGCCCGGGTCGCTGTGAAAAAGATTCGGTGCCATGCTCCAGAGAACGTGGAACTAGCTCTGCGTGAGTTCTGGGCACTTAGCAGTATCAAGAGCCAGCATCCCAACGTCATTCACCTGGAGGAGTGCATCTTGCAGAAAGATGGCATGGTGCAGAAGATGTCCCATGGCTCCAGTTCCTCCCTTTACTTACAGGTACATGAAGCTGAGGTAACGGGGTGGAAGTGCTTAATATGGATGTGCAGCTGGGAGGGAAGGAGATGGGTAGCTAAGACTACTTTTGAGGTATTCTCAGTTAGGAGAGGGTATTTTCACGTTGTTGACACCAAGAACTACTTTACGTCTTCAGAAGAGCATATGTATTGAACAATCACCTGTATCTTTTAATTTGAAGCCATGCCACTCTAGAAGACTCCAGGATGTGCTTTGGTAATTTGAGGAAACACTGCAGATAAAGCACAAGGGAGGTGCAGGGAGCTGATTGAAGTCCCGCTGCAGGGTTAACAAGTCCTACTAGTGTCTTGAGACAGAGCTCTGAAGAATTTCTTAATGTCGGATGTCCTTGGAGGGGAAGTAGCTGTCTGATTTCTTAAAGAATTTTAAGTGTTGGCTTCCTAAATAATAAGCAATTGCTAGAGTAAGTGGAGCTGTTTAAAATTCTTTTCAGGTAAATAACTTCATGTCTTCAAAGAGAAGCAAAGGTATGATAAATAGTGGAACAGAGGAATAAATATTGCTTTCCCCTGTGTGGCTATTAAAAGCTGAGTTGCCTTAGAATTTGAAGGCACATACTTCTGGAAGAAGTACTCAAGTATATTTCAAGGGAGAACCTTGAAATCTCATCTGATTCATTCCCTTGTCAGGGATCTGCCCCAAACTTTAAGTCAACCCCTGGCAGAAACTTGTCTATTTGGTTTAGGTAGCCTGCTCAACGTTTGTTATCCGTGGTTGGCTTTTATCCTTTTGGTTTTTATTGTTCTTGCATGTCTGGCACAGGGCCTTTTGTTGCTGGGCATTCACTTGACAGCACTTCACGGCTGTCCAGATCCCGTTGTGCTGGGTGCTGTACGAGCCTGAGAGCGAGGATTCTTGCCTTTGTGAACTTGCCATTGCTCAGTTGTTGTTACTGGCTGGCTTTCAGGAAGGGATTAGGGTAAAATAACGCAGCTCAGCTCATACAGGAGAAATTAGTGCCTTACCTTCCTAGTTGTTAGCGGCTCCCCGAGATACTGCATCGAACTTGCAGGCAGCCTCACAGGAGTTTAAAAAAGGGGGTTTTGAGGGGAAGGCTGCAGGGTGGAACTGCGAGGTGGGGGAGAGCTTCCAGGGCACCTGCAGCACTGGTTTTTGCTGGCAGTAATGCAGTTGATAGGTCTTGTGTGTGCATGGGGCACAAGTGCTGCAGATTGTTTTCCTCTCCAGAGAGCAGAGAAGGGCAAAGGGCAGGGCTGAGCTGGGCTCACTTTATAACAGCATATGCTAAAATAGAGAACCCCAGATCTCCTGCGGCGTGTCCTCTCCCTGCCCCAGGTGCTATTACATTACAGAGCTGGGCTGGTGCAGGGGGCAGGAGGCTGGCTGGGAAGGGGGTGTCAGTGTCCCCTGCAGTGCTCTGGGGCAGGTCCTAAGCTGCTGTCAGCCCGGCCAAATGGATTTAGTCAGATCTGGGGCCTAGCTTGGTCTCCCTGTGCTGTCAGGTCTGGGGTGGATTTTGCTGTCCTGATGCTCTGAGCCAAAATACAAGTCCAGCTTCTGCAAACCCTCGTGGAGGGAGGAGCTGCGCGTTGGTGTGCTCCTGGCAAGGAGGCTCCTCCTGTGCTGCGATACCTTAATCTCCTGTTATTGACTCTGAGCCCTGAGAATGCAGTTTTGGAGTTCTAACACAGAGTTACTCCCAAATTAGTCTGGTTTGAGTACTAACCATGCTTGTAATTAAAGATAGCTATAATTTGCTACTAATTTTGCTTTTGAATGGAAAACACCACTTTTTTTTAGAAGTATTTTAAAGTGTCTTTCTAAATATGAATAGCTACCTTAATTTTTGGAAGCCTGTAGAGTTTGGAAGCCTGTAGAACCTGCAGAAGCTACATTTGGGTTAGTAAACATTGGTGTGCTACTAACAAATAATGGCAAGCCTCATGGCCACCTCAGAGGAGCTGAAAAGGCAAATGTGTAGCTGTGTAAACAGGGTGAGCAAAAGTGATTGCTGGCTTACTCCTGGTTTTTGTATGAAGTGGCTCTTAGAACTAGCTGCTGGACTCATTCAGTGCTTGTGTTCTAGGAAATAGCTGGTGAATAATGATGGTGAGAAAGGTATGACTTGCAGCAGCTGTTTAGTTGTGCCTGTAGCTTAGTGTTCTGAGCCAGGAGATCCTTTACTAACACTTGCTAGAATGCCTTCATGTGTAAGGAATGGAGAGCAGGCTTTAAAAACCTCTCGTGGTGCTGCAGAGGACAAACAGAACCCGCTGGTGCTGTGCAGGGGTGACTCGGAGCTGTGTTTGTACACGGGGTTGTTAGCAAAATGGGTGGGACAGGCTTTGTTGGGGTGGGACGCTGCCCAGCTGAAACAGATGGGAGTGAAATAGCCACTTGGTATCTCTCAAAATACTCTTATCGGGGTCTAGCTCTAGTTTCTGGGCAGCGGTGTGAGCTTGATATGCTCCGTGCACACACAAAGAGGCTGTCAAATACTTTGTGATTTTTCTTTTAAATCATAAGCTTTGCATACACTTTTATTTTTACCAGTTGCAGTATCTTACTCTCTGGATTCTTGAGAGGAAGATCCAAAACTCACACACTTTTTTCCATCATATCTTTATATTCCTGTGCTCATCAGGTAGTTATGACGCTTCTTTTCCTCGTTGCAGCTTGTAGAGACCTCATTAAAAGGAGAAATAGTCTTTGACCCCAGAAGCGCTTATTACCTATGGTTTGTAATGGATTTCTGTGATGGAGGAGATATGAATGAGTATCTGTTGTCCCGAAAGCCCAACCGCAAGACCAACACCAGTTTCATGCTTCAGCTCAGCAGTGCCCTGGCTTTCCTGCACAAAAATCAAATCATTCACCGTGATCTCAAACCCGACAATATTCTGATATCCCAGAGCAGGATGGATGCTAGTGACTTGGAGCCCACCCTGAAAGTAGCTGACTTTGGGCTCAGTAAGGTATGTTCGGCTTCAGGACAGAACCCCGAGGAACCAGTCAATGTAAATAAGTGTTTTCTATCAACTGCGTGTGGGACTGACTTCTACATGGCCCCCGAAGTCTGGGAAGGACACTACACTGCCAAAGCAGACATTTTTGCCCTGGGGATCATAATCTGGGCGATGCTAGAAAGAATCACGTTCATAGACACAGAGACAAAGAAAGAACTTCTGGGGAGTTACGTCAAGCAGGGGACGGCCATCGTGCCTGTTGGGGAGGCGCTTCTAGAGAACCCTAAAATGGAGCTGCTCATCCCTGTAAAGAAAAAATCCATGAACGCTCGCATGAAACAGCTGATTAAGGAAATGCTGGCTGCCAACCCGCAGGACCGTCCCGATGCTTTTGAACTCGAGCTGCGATTAGTCAACATAGCTTTTAAAGACAGCAGCTGGGAGACGTGACCCGCCGAGCAGGCCGGTCTCTTGGTAGAGCTGCTGCTGGCCTAACTGATGGTGAAACTTCGTGGCAGTAAAATGAACGAGCCTGACCTCAAACCTGCAGGTTTAGTTCCTTCCGACAGAATTTTGGGTTTCATAAACGGTCAGGATGTGAGTTGGCCGTTGTGTTAGCGCTGCGTCGATGTGTGTATTACCAGGTTGTCATATGCAAGTGTAAGATGTGACGATGTTATTTGTGTACGTTGGCAGTGGGACATCTGAAGAGCTGAGACTTGGTTTCCGGCAATATCTCAGAGTATTTCCTACATTCCAGTTTCCTACATCAGTGTTAGGAGCTCTCCTGGGAAAAGAGGTTTGCACGCTGGCAGTGCAAATCTTCAGGCTTTGTAAAGTAATTCTGTGTATATATTTATGTCTGAGTGACTGGGAGATGTGTGCCTGCGTGTTGCATTCCATGGAGAAATGACACTTAAATTATTTGCTGTGGGTCTGAATGATTGGGGTCTGCTAGAAAACTGGGTGAGGAAGACGGGTGAGAAGCATTCCTTCTTCTCCAGTCCTGGATAACTTTATTATTTATTTTTTATCTAATGTTAAAGGTAGGGTCTGAGACTTGACTTTGTAGACAAAAAAAATACAATGCAAGGGTATCAGCAGCTTTAAAAGTGCTGAGGTGGTCGAGTTTAGCACTTCCAGCCTAATGAGCTCATCGCTGCGGGAGTCAAATTACAAGTGTATGCAATCAGGTGCTGGCATGGTGGCTAGTTCATTAATCATTCAATTCTGCTTTCCCCTACTAATCAAACACTTTATTAATCCATTAATCTGCAGCTTCACGACATGCTCCCTCCTTTAAACTAGGATCCAGCAGCAAACCGAGTAGTTATGATAGAGCTTACAAGTGGAGAGGCAAATCCCTGATGAGGGAATCCAGCAGCATAAAGCACCGTCCTGAAGGTTCTCCAAAACAAAGGTTATGGCACAGTTTTTTCTTGTGAATTGGATCTGTTACTGGTCATGGTCTCCCTTCGTGGTGCTGCCTGTAACCTGGTAGCGATGAGGAGACGAAGGGACGGCGGTCTTGTTGAACACACCTCAAATATGGGAGAAAACCCTTAGAGATCAGGGAGAGGCATCTCAGACTTGTGCAGCAACCTTGACCAAGCTTTGGATTTATTTCCCTCTTAAGTAATACTTAAAACCAGTAGGATGGGAAGCTTTGGGGCAGCTGGAAGGCTGCTTGTCCCCCTCTTGTCCCGCACAGGAGCATATTCATGTGCTAGGAGACACTTCATTTACACTACCTGACACTGCGGGCCTGACAGAAGCTTTGTGCTGGTATGATGCTTTTCTCTTTAGGCTGCAGGAGCATGACCTTTCCCATCAATCTGACCTTTTGAAAATGTAGTCCTAAAAAAAAAAAAGGCGTTTTTTAAAAAAAGCTGCCTCAAAGGCTGGTTTTTCTTAATAAAATCAACTGAATGCTTTTTTTCTTAAATCTTACCTGAAAACTGCCATGAAACCTGGAACTCTGCCCAGAGTAAGCAGCAAAACCAACACATTGATTGGAAAAGCAAAGGTTTCTGATTCTACCAGGCTTCTGAGGCTTGACAGACTACAGCAGGGAGCTCTTACCTGCAGGTCTTGCCTGCTGCTCGTAGTCCTGGTGGCAGCAGTTCCCTCAGGGCCCTTAGAGGTTAATTCTTGGTTTGCGTCACTTGGTGTAAGGCAAATTGCCTGAACAGTGATGCTCAGACAAACATTTTACTGTCTCAAAGTAAAACAGTACCTAAAAACAGTACCTAGAGTCTAGATGAGCTTTCCCAAGTGGCTTTGGGAGGACGGTGCTGCATCACACCGAGGCGTTTGGGTCCGGCAGAGTGCCTCATGCCTGAGCTGGCAGGGATGGAGGCGAGTGCATGGTGCTGAAGGTACGGCCTCCTGCCTGCACAGGTCCCAGCACTGCACCATCCCTGCAGGGAGCCTCGTCTGTAAAGGAAGACTGGGAGTAATGGGTGACAAGGAGAGCTCTCTTCTAGAAGTGAAGATCTGCTCATTCTCCAGTATTGACTGGGTTCACTACAACCCAAGACCCAGCTTGTTAGGAGCAAAGCAAACCTTGCCGTCTGTGCTAACACTTCTACAGCACTTACATCCCAGCGTGGTCATTCAGGGAGGCTGCGTAACGGTGAGGGTAGGCAACCTTCCATGGCCCATTCTTGCAAATGCATTGACTTCTCTCTCCTGTGCACCCGAGGGACAGAATCGGCTCTGTTAATTCAACCCTGTTAATCTCACAGTATTAATCCGCTCCAGAATCATAGTGCTTACCTGGAAGGCGCTTTGCAAATCAGGAGCTTCTCCTCTGAAGCACTTCAAAGGACGAGCACCGAACCTGCTGCCTGCCTGCGGTGCAGAAATGAGTGCTAACGAATGCACAAAAAAAACTTGTCGTTTGACTCCCGAAGGATGTGTTTGCACTGATTTGCCACTTTAAAGGGTGGGGGTACCTGAAATCCCTCTCATGGTGCTTAGCCTTGCTGTTGGGTGACACTGAGCGTTTCCTTGGCTCGTTGGATGGCAGTCCTTGAGGTCTGTGTTCAGTTGTCGTGTTGTCTGAGGTCTTTGTTTTCAAACCTTCGGTGAAGCGAACTGTTGTAGCAGCTACGGAACTACTCACCAGCGTGACACAAAGTCAAGATACTCTTCGGCACTCAGAACAGGTTTTTTTTTTTCAAATCTTTTCCTTTAAAAATTGTAAAATATATTTTGTGCAGAATTTATAATGGGGGAGATTATTGTGTAATTTATTAAGTTCCTGACTTTTTTTTTTTTTGAAATAAAAATCTGGATTTCGATGAAACTTTTGAACTCTCTCTACCGAGAAATGCTTTCCTTTTGCTCAGCACGATGCCACGGGCTGCAGAAGGGTTTATTTGCTCTGCCAGAGCAGTGGTGAGCTGCAGGAGTACTCGAAGTGACTCCAGGGTTGAAGAGATGCTGGGCTGGCCAGGAGCTGTGCTCACCGTGAGCAGGTAGCGGCGGTGCCAGGCTCTGGCAGGTACGTGACGTGCTGCTGGAGGACTTGTCCCCGCTGGATGTGCCCGCGGCTGGCTTCTGGACCAGCTGAGGTGAGCCCTGGCCACGTGGAGTCTTCTGCTGAGCCTTAAGAATCAGGGCGCTGCTCTTCTGGGTGTGCTGCTCCCCTTTCAAAGAGGGGATTAAAGACAGAAGAAGTCTCGCAGCTGTTGCGTGCTTGAAGCTGTTACTACAGGCAGAGTGAGTACCACCCCGGGCTGAATGGAAACTGCGGGCAGGCTCTGTCTGCTCTGTTACTGGTATGACTGGATTTGAGGCTGTGGATAGGTGCTGCTGCTTTTCTGGGCGCTGCTGCTCCTCCCTCTGAGGCAAGCCTTCCCCCTGCAGGGAATGAGTGCTGGAGGAGGAAGCCCTCACCCAGCAAACCTCCAGCTGTTCCTCCTGTTCCCCCCTGATCCCCTGTGCAGAGAGCTGAGGGCAGCAGCCTGGTAAAAGCATCCCCCAGCACGTTTCCCTCCTGTGTGTGGGGGCTGAGCTGTTCAATCCAGCCTGGTTTTGTTCAGAGCTGCTGGGGCTGACCCAGCTGTAAATGATGTCCTGGAGGCCGCGAGGTGCTGGCGACCTGCTGGTCTCACATGCCCCGAGAAACCTTACAAATAAAGGTGGGGAAATGCTATTACTTATACATGATACAAGAGGCTAAGGTCATTTGCATGTTTTTAATTAAAAGTGCTCCAGAACAAAGGGCTGTGCAGACCGGGAGTGGGACCAGCACAAACTGGAAATGCCGTAAATTATCCTGTCCTCCAGTTTTTACCCCACCAGCGAACCCAGACCCAGCAGTCCCGTGGATGCCGCTGTGCTTGCGTCGTCGCCTGGAGTTCTGTGTTCCCTGGTGCTGCGGGCAGGCGGGTCCCCGCCTGGCTGGGAGCTGTGGTTAAATCTGTAAGTCAGCACGGTCGTTGCAAAAGAGAAAGGCTTTGAAATTTACATTTTTTCTTTCCCATTAAAGGATAAGCACCTTAAAGGATAAGCACCTTAATTAAAGGAGAAAGCTGCACCTCTGGTTAGCTGTAAGACCGGTGACTTTACATACAGACACAAGCTAAATCCCTCCCCCGTAAAATGGAGAGAACTAAACCTCCACACTTGAAATATGCCCAGCACATATAAAACAGAAATTAATCTCTCTGAAGAAATGCTGTTACAGACCCTAGAAGTTAAATAAAGCCACGTCTCAGCTCAAATAACCCAACCCCTGCTTTATTTTGCTCATTTTGCAGAGTGCAGAGTCCTCGGGCTGCGGATTGCCCGTCCCATTTCCTCGGGCAGGGTTTGGCCAGGAGCTCCGTGCTCCGTGGTGCCGGGGCTGCCAATTCTTGTTTTATTTGGTGCTTTGTGTTGGTTTGAACGCGGCTGTGCTTCGTGCCAGCCAACTGCAGCTCCCGCTGAAGCTGCGGCGCGATGGCAGGCGTTGCTTTGTGGTGGAGATAAGGCCCTGCCTGCGGTGGCAGAGCTGCCCGCCCCTTGGAAGGATGCCCTCGCTCTGAAGTAACGTCTCTTTTCCCTCGTGCAGAGGCTCAGCGGACACCCTCGGGTGGACTCTGGACCGCGGGCAGCACGCAGATAACCTCTGCGTTGCTTTGCCCCTCGCTGCACCGCATCACCCGAATCCTCTCTGGGATCCATCGTGAAATGTTCTCGGTCCTCGCTGGTGGCCCGCGCTGTAAGCCCAAGATGTGGCGACCCTCGGAGAGCTCGTTACAGGCTTTTAAGCATAAATTGTTTGTCAGCAGCTCAGGCACTGCTGAGTGCTGACCAGGTTTCGTTTCCTTTTCGCTCGGGGTCTGGGAGCAGTTCATGCAAAGTGCTGGCTGTTCTTACACGCAGTGAAGGAAGAGGGATCTGTCGCGAGCGTCACAAGCTGTCCCGAGTGCCTGCGCTGCGTTTGGGGAGGGGTGGGAGGTGGAAATCCCAGCCCAAGCTGCTGCTTCTCCTCCCTGACCACCAGGTCTGTAAGATCTGGGGGAGTCGGAGGCCCTCTGCTTCTGTAAGCAGAGCAGGGGGAGCACGGAGAAGCTGAGCGACCCCAAAGATCAGCCAGCAGCCCCAGTGCGTCGCCGCAGGAGGAGCCGCGGCCCAGGTGATGTTCTCCTCTTCAAGCCCCTTTGTTCCCAGATGAGTTTCCAGCTTACCTGGGTGCCAGGAGCAGGAACAGTTGCATAAAGGCTGCAGTTCCTGAGGGTGCCTGGGGCCTGTGGGCTGAGCTGGGAGGTGATGAACTGGGGCTGGGGCTGCCACGGGCCTGGGGAGGAGGAAGAGGAAGGCAACCTCCCTTCGGTGCCTCTCTCACAAGTCCTGCTCCTTTCAAATGCTTTAACCAGGTAAAGTATGCTGGGCTTGGGTGCTAGAGGATATGGCTGATGTGCTTTGCATTTCTTGAAGTGGGTGAAGGGAGCAGCAGCGTTAGAATTGCAAGTGCTCTGGGGTTTGAAATGAAAACACAACACAAAAGTGTCCGTGGGTCCCTTGCAGCAGGTGGAGGATTCAGCCCAGACACTCGTATTTCAGAGCCCCCTCTGTCGTGGTAACCTTCCCTCTCTCTCAGCATATGTCCACGGTCCGAATACTGACTGGTTTTGCTTCCCAGACTGGTACAGGCACCCCAGGTCAGGCCAGCCTCACCCTGCCCCGTGGTTTGAAGCCCTGCCCGTCGGCAGGGCATGAACATCTGCGTGAGGCTCCGTGTCCTCTCCTGCGCCCAGCTGCTCTCTAGTTCCTACTTGCATGAGCTTGTGGGTGGCTGCCTTAGACACGGGGTGTTGGTTTCAGATTTATTCATGCCCATTTGAGCCCTTGATATTTTTAAACTTGTATGGCAGGCCTTCCGTTCCTGCTCCGTCCCCAATACACGTTTGTGCATCCTGAGCCCTCTGGCTGGCAGCCATCCAGCCCTGAGCCTGCCAGCTCATTTCGGCTGCTCTCTGCTCTTTGGTATTTACATGGGCCCCAGACCAGAGAGGGCTTTTGTGGGCTGGGAAAGTAAACTGGCAAGTAGAAACAGATGGTGATGTTATCAGTTCCCTCAGTCACGTCTGCACCTGGTCACAGCGGTGTTAAAGTGATTTGCAAAGGAGAAACGCATCTGGAGAGGTGACTGAGGGGCACCTCGAGCCCTGACCGCTATCCCCCAGGCTGAAGTGAATCTCCATATTCACCATTTGTTTGCAGACCGGGTTGTTATTTTTCATTTTCTTTTATATCCTGGCGTGTGCTGGGCTCTTTGGGCGTTTTGAGGCCTTTCCCGGGAAGCCCAGCGGTGCTGAGGGGTCAGAGCTTCCTCCCCAGGAGGCTGCATCTGTGTGCCCCGAGCAGATCTGTGGGACGAGGGGCTGGTGTTTATACACCACAGCATTTTGTATCGTGACTGTACAGAGAGCCCTGCACTTGGAGGAGCAGGGCTGCGAGCTCTGCTTATCCACGCCAAATTTCCCTCTCTGGAGCTCATCCTCCCTGCGGTCCGTTGGCCATGGGCAGCCTCAGACCTCCTCCACGTGTGGCTGTTGTAGCCTCGGGGCTGGGGCTGCTGCTCCTCTGGGGTGGGTCGGGGCTGAGGTAGGGCCCTGGTGATCTCAGAGCTCCTCTGGGGATCCTCTTCTGGGGTTCCTCCTCCTGGAGCCTGCGGTGCGTAACTCCGTGCCCACCTCGTACACACCACCACAAGCCAGGAGAGAGGAGGTCGTGCTGGGAGCGGAGCTGTCAGATCAGGAGCTGGACGTACCCTGAGAAGTCCCTTTGGAGGGAGGAGCTGTGCTCTTGGACTCCTGGGGACTTTCTCCACCTTCTCTCCTATCACAGGCTGAAAGCATCCTACAGCTGGACCCAAACCTGTGCCTCACGTCATCACTGGCCTGGTAGTGCTGAAGCTGTAAGACAAACAGGCTTAATTAAATAACAAGAAACTTTAAGGGGCTGCGTGACTAAGAAATGCCACCCAGTGTGTTTACAAGAGGCTGATTAATTGGGTAAATCACTGGAATCACTTCCTAGAAAGGGAAGTGACAGCCACCCCCCACCTCACCGGGGGCTTAAGGAGCTGCCTGGCCTCCTGATGCCAGGGAGGACCCCTCAAACCTCCCCTTCTGCATCCCCAAAGGAATTTGGCTTGTGCAAATTGTAGTTCAGTTCGGCCTGCTGCCTGTGCCCCCCCCAAATGCTGTCTGTCCCGTTCCCAGGGCAGGGGAAGCAGCAGGCGCTTGGTGGAAGCGTATCACGGGGACACGCCACAGAAAAAGGGAATCAGAGCTGCTCTTACTCACGGGTGTCCTTACCAGAATGGCTGCCTCAGTTCCGGCTTGGAAAATAAACCTGTCTCAATAAACAGCGATTCCTGTTGCTTGGTGTTAAAACTGAGCTGGGTGGGGAGCAGTTCCCAGTCCTGGCACGGGTTTCTCAGCCACTTGTCCCCGTCCTTTTCCCGTTTTCCTCTGGAGCATCCCGTGCAGTCTGCGTGCTGCAGGGAGCAGGGCTCAGTGCATTGCTCCTCCGCGGGCTTGTCTTTGTGCTTTCATTGGGGTTCGGCCTGTGCCAGCAGGGCTCAGGCAAGCCCTCGTGCCTCAGACCTTGCTACAGCCTCGACTTCAGGCTTGTTTTTTCCAGTGCTGGGCGTGCTGGCCCCATTCCTGCCCCCCCGGGAGCTGCTGGGCGCTGACCCGGCCTGGTTCCCGGCACTGGCAGTGACACCAGCGGTGACACCGGCGCTGCAGGAAGGAACTGGTGTGGGGACAGGCAGGTTTGCGGCCATGTCCCCCCCTCTTTAAGGGAACCTGCAGGTCCCGTGCCAAATCTTGTGGCTTTGTCCCTGGTACATCCTCCTGGATCCCTCTTCGGCTTCCTGGCTGCAGGGAGCTGCTGCAGGTCCCTGGGGTTGCTCGGGCTCCGCAGCACAAGCTGTGGGGAGCTCAGGTCCCCCCCCTAGGTGGGCTGTGGGGCCTGGGGGATGCTCGGCCCTCCGGGAAGGGGAGAGGGCAGAGGTAAAAATAAACCCCTGGGCTGGCTCCGGTCCCCGCGGCTTCCTGCAATTTACAGCCCTTCCCGGGGGAAGAGGAGGCAGGAACCTGCCTGGCTCAGAGCTTGCTTTGACCCTTTCACCACCGACACAGGCGGCGCCGGGACCTTTCCTTGCTCCATTCTGCCTGCCCCCTGCAGGGCCATGGGGAAGGGGGGATTGCGGTGGGCTCCTGCTCCTCAGCCGGGCTCAGCATCTCCGGGGCACATAGAGGGGGAAGAGCTGGTGCAGTGGGTGTGCTTCCATCCTCCTGCTCCTGACGCAAAGGGTATGAGGGGGGCAGACAGGCTGAGACAAGGCAGACACCGCTGCTTCGAGCCCCCGAGGGGCAGAGGGTGGTGGGGAGCCTGTCCCTAAATCAGGATCCCTCCAGGGAGGCAAAAAGGGCTGGAGAGCAGATGGAGCCTGGGGCTGCAGGAGGAGAAGGGTTAATGCTGGCTGCGCGGGGGTCTGGGGTGCACAGGCTGTGGGAATGGGGGCCCCAATGCCAGCAGGGTGCTGGCACGTGGCGGTTGTGCTGATGGGGCTGGGCTGGCAGGGGTTAACGGGGTGGCTCTTCCTCCCCCTCTATATGAGGCTCCTGCAGCTCCGGGCTCAGTTTGCTGCTGGCGGCCGGAGGGACAAGGAGCGGCGGAGACCAGCGGAGCACCCCTGACCCCTGCGTGGGCCCAGGTGAGCGAGAGCATCCTCTGCATCCTCTGCATCCTCTGCATCCTCTGCTGCCACAGCTGCCGGGCACGGCTCCTGGCGCCAGGCTGGGGCTGCGGGGACACTGGCACCCTGGGCGTGCTGGCTGCGCCCCGTGAAGGGTGACGGGACCACGTGCCGGGAGCAGCATCCCTTGAACCACCCCAGAGCTCTGCCCGAAACCCAGGGAGGTTTGGGGGTTTGCCCCCTTAGGAGCGCAGGAGCAGCAAAGCTCCGTGCCTCAGTTTACCCGTCTGTAAAATGGGGTGGGCGCGGGGCTGCAGCCCTGGGCTGTGTGTCAGGGCAGAAGGCTCCCGGCTGTTTGCTCTGGGTTAGCCGTGTTCTGCCCATCCTCGCCTCCTCCTCACGGCCATTTGGGCTTCTGCTGAGGGCCACCATCTGCTTTGGGCATTTACAGCCCCCGGCCAGGCCCCACCTCCACTGCCCGATTTATGGCCCTGGCCCCGCGCCGGCTGCCTCCGAACCATCCTCATGTCCTCTGCTGTCCCCACGCAGATGCTCGGGTAAAGCTGAGCAGGAGCCATCATGTCCCCAGGGTGAACAGAAGCCCTTTGCCCCTTGAGCCCCACAGACAGAAGTAGGAGAGGATCAGAGGATCGCTTATCCCAGCGCTCGGGATCCTCCCGCTGCGGAGGGACTGGGAAGGCCGGGCTGACCCCACTGCCCCCGGCAAGCCTCGGTGCCGACTGTCTGCCGCAAGCAGCCTCCGCTTAAAATAAACCTGCCCCGAGCTCCTTTGTTTTCCTTCCCGAAAAGGGAAGTGGAGCCAGGGCCTGGCCCAGGCCAACGCCGCGGGGAGCCGCGATGCCCGCACGGCACGGAAACCCCACTGGCCAACGCGGCCCCGCTGCCGGCACGCTGGGAGGTAGGGCCAGGGAAGCTCGCTGGCTTCCCCGCGCTGTCTTTGTTCTGCTGTCCCTGGGCTCATAAAGATAAGGCGGTGGCTCCGGTATTTTTTCCTGTTTGAAGCCGCTCTTGGGATCTCGGTGATGCCGGCGGATGCTCGGCGCTTCGCTCTTCCTGCCCGTGATTGTTCCTGCAATGGCTCGCGGGGCACCTCTGCTGCGGGCAGGGGACAGCCCCAGTCCCTGCGTTGCTCCTGGTCCTTCTGCTGCTGGTGCCAGCCCCGTCCTCGGTACTAACCTCATCTCTCCTCTCTCCTCCCAGGGCCGTAGCTGAGTCCAGGAGCCGAGCAGACCTTTGGGGTCCCCGTCCCACCCGGAGCCGGCTGGGGGCTGGCGGGCGATGGTCCCCCTCGGCAGCTCCCCCCGGGCAGTGTGCTCCCCCGGCCGCGGCGTCTCCCCCCTGCGCCTTCTGAACCGCGGCCCCGAGTACCTGCGGGAGCAGGTGGCGGGGGGGCAGTGGGGGCCGCGCACCCAGCGCCGTGGAGCGGCTGGAGGCCGACAAAGCCAAATACGTCAAATCGCAGCAGGTCATCAACAGCCGGCAGGAGCCGGCGCTGCGGGGCTGCTCGCCTCGCTTCTCCCCCCGCGGCCGGCGCCTGCTCGCCCTCCAGCAGTGCCACGAGTTCTGCCAGGGCTCGGACCTGAGCCGCGACGGCCCCCGCAAGCCGCCGTGCCCCCAGTCCCCCGTGCTGCGGAGGGGTGGCAGCGGCAAGCGCCTGCTGAGGCCCGACTCGCTCATCATTTACCGGCAGAAACGGGACTGCCCGGTCATCAACAAGGAGAACAAGGGCTACGGGCTGGTCAGGCGCCTCTTCCAGGGGCCGCTCAGGGACAAGCCCCCCAGCTCCCCCCCAGCCCGGGGGATCCCCGGAGCCCCCGAGAGCCCCATGCTGTGGGTGCCCACGGAGCGAGCGGAGCCGAGGACGCCGGGCACTGCCAGCAGCAGAAGCAGCAGCGGCAGCAACATCTTCCAGCTGCCCGGCAGCCCCGTGGCGCAGCCCCCCGAAGCCCCCAGCCCTGCCCAGACCCCCGCCTCCCCCAGCCCCAGCAAGCCGGCACTGGGACTGCGCCTCTCGCTGCCGCTGTCGGAGCAGGAGCGCTTCTTCAACTACTGCGGGCTGGACCGGGCACTGGTGGAGGGGCTGGGGCAGGAGCGGTTCGTGCCGGCGGGCTGGGACAACGCCTCGGCGAAATTCCCCGGCTCCTGCGAGTGGGAGCCCAGCCAGGCCTCGGGGGGGCAGCGGGGAGGACGCGGGGCCGGGCGACGAGGAGCAGGACGCCCGGCTCTGCTCCGCCGTTTCGGTGGTGGAGCGCAACGCCCGCGTCATCAAGTGGCTCTACGGCTGCCAGCGAGCCTGGGCGGCCGCCAAGGAGTCCACGGTGTGAAACGAGGAGCCCCGGCCGGCCCCGCGGGGGTCGGGGTGGCAGGATGCGGCCCCTTGCCCGGGCTGGAGGAGGCCTGCGGCCCGCGGGCATCCTCGGCCCCAGCACCGCGGGGCTGCTGCTGGCCGGCAGGGACACCAGGTCTACCCCTTGGGGGATGTATTGTGGGGTGTGGGCGCAGGGCTGAGTGTGGTGGGGGGCCCCAGGGGCTCCCCTGGCTGAGTTCGGCCACAGCCCCAAGGGCCCGCAGGCTGCTGTCCCCCACCAGGTCCCCTCCTCTTGGTTCTCCCTGTTTCTGGATGTGGTCTGGGATGGGGGGCAGAGCCCGAGCCCCCTCCTCAATGCTGTCCTCAGAAGGAAAGGGGCCGCAGGGCTGGGAGCAGGGCTCAATAAACCCGTGTTTTTTTTTCTAGCCTGGCTGTGTGTGTGTGGTTTCTGCCATCAAAGCCCGGGCGCGATGCTTTGGGGCTCAGGGTGGTGCCCCCCCTCATCCCTCCGGAGGGTCTTGGCCGCCTGGGGCAGCTCTGAGGCCTTGGGGACACGACGGGGTGGCTCCGGGGGTGACCGGGCTGCTGGGGGTGGGGGGCATGAAGGCAAAGAAAGCACCACACGCGCTCAGGGAAAAGGCACCTCGGGGTCTTTAGTGCCAGCACCTCCGCGTCCCCAAAGCCCACCACAGCACCACCGGTGGGGGCTGCCGCAGAGTCCGGCCGGCGCCTCTTCCTCCTCCTCCTCCTCCTCCTCCTCCTCCTCCTCTAGTTGCCCTTGGGGGCGTTTTTATTTCGGATTTCAGCCAGCTTGCTGGCCAGGAAGCCCCACCTGAAGGCCCCTTCCTCCGGCTCCCGCAGGTCGTAGGGGCCCTCGTCCCCCAGCGGCTCCCCGGGGCTCTCGCTCGGCTCCGTCGGGGGCTCCTCCTGCTCCGGGCCCGCCGCCTGCTGCCACTTGGTAGCGAAGAGATCCCAAAAGCCGGGTGTTTTCGGGGGGGGCTCTGCCGGTGAGGCAGCCAGCGGGCTGGGGGGGGGACAACGGGGTCAGGGACGTCACTGCAGGGCCCTTCCCGAACCCGCTGCCACACCAGGGGGTGTCCGAGCCCCCCCCCCCAACCCCTTGGTGATGGGAAGGGGGGACCGCAGCTGATGGGGTGGGGGTGAGGTGGGGCTACAGAGCCCCGGGGGTGGCCGTGGGCCCCCCCCCCAGCCCCGAGCCACAACTCACTGGTCGGTGCAGGGCTCCGGGCTCAGCAGCTGGTGCTCGTCCTCGCGGGCGAAGAGGGACGAGAGGGTCCGCCAGCCCCTGGCGCCCACCCCCTGCACCTGGGGACGAGGCACGGTGTGAGGGGGGGTCACCGGGGCTCCCCCGGTCCCACAGCAGCCCCCCTGCCGTCTGTCCCCCCCCCCCAACCCTCACCTTCCTCGCCAGCTGCGACACGGGGCCGGGTCCCTCCTCCATCAGCGCGGGGGGCTCGGCCGCCTCCGTCAGCTCGGGGGGGTCTCCCTGCAACGAAACCCCCCCGGTGAGGGCAGGGGGAGGACTGGGGGGGGGGGGGGGGCCGGGCCCCCCCCCCCCCCCCCCCCCTGCCCCGGCGATCCGGTGTCCTCATCACAGTTTCCGGGCCCCATGCACAAAGGGGAACCTGAGCCCGGCCCCGAGCTGGGGGCACAGCGGGGGCGGCCGCTGCGGTCACCCCAAATCCAACCCGGTCCCCAGAGACCCTCACCCGGGGGGGCGGAGGGGAGCAGCAATGGGGGGTGCAGCGAGCCCGTGGTGGAGCTGGTGCTGGGGTCACCGCTGTGTGTGTCCCCCCCCTTGTCCCCAACGTGTAACCGATCGCCCAGGAGGAAACGCGATCGGTGGCCTTGGGGCACGCGAGGCACTGGGGGGGCACTGGGGGCACCCTGCTCCTGAGCCTGGGACCCTGGGGCAGGGCGGGGGGGGGCAGCCACGGGGGGGTCGGGGCTGTGCTCGGGGTGGTGTGGGGAGGGGGTGGGAAGGACTGGGGGTGACACTGGGAGGGTGACACCAGGGGGTGACACTGGGAGGGTGACACTGGGAGGGTGACATCGAGAGGTGGGTGACACAAGGGGCTGAGACCAAAGTGTGATACCAGTGGGGTGACGTCCAGGGGTGACACTGGTGGGGGGACACTGGGAGGGTGACACTGGGGAGGAGACACTGAAGGGTGACACCAGAGGGTGACACTAGGGGGGTGACACTGGGGGGGAACGCTGGGGGGGGGACCCCGAAGGGGGGCGCCGGGGGGGTGGCCACAGACCGGGGCCGGCCCCTCCGCACCCCCGCACCCCCGACCTGCGGGCGGAGCCTATGAGTGTGGGGGCGTGGCCGCGTGCGAGCGGGGGCGTGTCCACGTGAGAGCGGGGGCGTGTCCACGTGCGAGCGGGGGCGTGGTCACGTGTCACCGGGGGCGTGGCCACGTGTCACCGGGGGCGTGTCCAACGCGGAGGGGCGGGGCTCCCTCCTCCGGCGCCTGCGCAGTGCGTCCCTCCGCCACGCCGCCGCCATGGCGCCGAGCAGGAGCCGGCGCACGGGCGCGCACCGGGCGCACTCGGAGGCGCGGCGGGCCAAGACCAAGCGGCGCCGCCGGGACCTGGACGAGATCCACGCGGACCTGGAGCCCGGCCGGGCCGCCCGGCTGCTGCGCCAGGAGCCCGACCCCGACCTGCCGGGCTGCGCCCAGTTCTACTGCCTGCACTGCGCGTACGGGGCGGGCACGGGGGGGGGG